>VYXC01002885.1:590010-689403 GCA_013397175.1 Platysteira castanea
ATCATCACCGTTCTGTTTTTGGAAATAGGTCATATGAGTGAATATACCCCGAGAGAAGCAGGTGCAGTGTTAACAAAGAAGCAGTGATGCTACAACCATAGCATCAATAATATATAAACTGTGGTCCGAGCATATCCACGGACACTGGACTAGTGTTACTAAATGTCTTAGACTTGGCTCCATCCAACAGGTGAAGAGAGGGCTATTGGAGGGATATCTGGACATTATATTCTAAAGCAGGTTTCTAATAAGACCTAGCACAGATACAGTCAATAAAGTCAAGACTTTTTTTTTATTAGTAATTTTTTTATTATTATTAGACTCTTTTTTTCTCTGAGAAAAGCTAAACAGGGACTACTAAGAGTAGCTTCCACCAGCATCTGACCCAACCTGTAACACCTCATTATTGCACTTTCCTCACAAACCTGGTTCTCTTTTCCTCCCATTTCTGCTCCTGCAGAGATGAGGTTCTTTCCCTGTTCTCTGATCCCTCTGTGAAATGAATCACTCAATAAATCATCAGAAAACTAATTTATCCAGAAAAAGGAAGTTTTCTGCTGATACAAGGAACTGAATAGGCTACTCATGGAGTTGGACAAGTGAGAGCCTATGCAGAGGAAGAGGAAGGAGCAAACATCAGGGGGAGGACTCAAAAGGAAGGGCAGAACTGTCTTCCTATGAGAGCAGCAAGTTTTTAGGTCAGCTCAGCCCCGTTAGATTTTGATGGGACGTTAAGCGAAATTCTCTCTGCCCATTTATCAAGTATTCTTTCCTTGAATGAACAGAATTACCTACAAATTTAGGATGGTTTTATTCAATTTTTTTTTTTTTGCTAGTATCGAATGGCCTCTATTAACCAAAATATTTATGTATCCAGAAGTGTTTGTAAATTCAAGTTGGCAGGCATTTTCTACTTACCATTTGTCATTTATCTGCAAAGTTGTTTCAATTACTGATCTGTGAAGCAGGAAAGAAACCATGGAATTTCAGTGTGCACATAGCAGCACTGGAAAGTAAATGACTGGTCCAGAAACTGCTGCTGTTCACCTCCTTTAACTGTCAAATGGGCTTTGAGTTCTGAATGTATTTGTTTAAAAATAAATAAAATGGGATTGGTCCTTGAGTAACTTGCAAAGCCAAACTCTCATTGCTCTCCATATTCATTTGGTTTTATAGACACGGAACATGATGCCTGTAGCTTGTTTGGGAAGTTTGTTTAGTTTAGGTGTTTTCATCAAATTTCACATACATTTTATGTGTCTGGATTTTTAATTCACTACTTTATTATTTTAGCTCTCTGCTCTGCAAGGCTAGAAAAGCTGAGAAGAAAGGATTTTTTAGAAGCAAAAAGTTGTCAGACTCGTATCTGACTTTAATTCATTCCAAGGATAAAACATCTCCGGTGTAAATAAGTGAGTAATCTTTAAACCATCTGATACCACTATTTGAATGGGATGCAAACACTAAAACTGCTAGCACTGAAAAGGGAATATATATATCAATATGTAGATGCTTTTCTAGCAGATGGTAGTATCAATAGCGTGGAGTTAGACAGCAACTAAAAACCCAATACAACACTCAAAAATGCCTAGACAGAGTTATGTGTCTGCCTCTGCTTGCATTCATGGCATCCGTGGGCAGCAGATAAACCAGTGTGCAGTTATTGAACACTCACCTCTTCCAGCCTCCACCGGTTTATCAGCCTTAAGTAGGCACCAGGGTGTCCTGTAAATCTTTAACACAGGAATATATATCAACTATGTTGTGTAAGCAGTCTGTTCACAGTTGTAAAAGAAAGCTCACACTCTTATTTTAATCTGGTGTTATCTTAATGTGACTGGTATAACTATAAAAGATGTTATGCTGCAAAATGTTTTATGGGCATTCCTGGAATAATCCCCATGAAAGACTAAGGATATTTTTACTTTCAGTTTTATTGCAATACCAAATACTCTGCTGTTGGATATTCAACATATGCGGAGCAGAGGGAAAATCTGACTTAAACTGCTCATGTCAGTCTGGAAAATGGCTTTAAACTGCCAGTCCGTTTTCTTACATTATAAAATGCTCTGTGTTGTCTGCCTTCCTGTGAAATCAGTGAAAAGTTTAGTTTTCATTAAAAACCATGACTTTCTAACTATCCTCCCAAGTTTTCCCCAAAATTATTCCCATATGCAAATAATATGATCCATACTAATGGATGCTTCTATTCAAACCTTCTCTACTAAAAAAGCATTTTGCTTTTAGTAGACTGACAGAAAGAGATATACAAATAATATATATTTAGATAGATAGATAAATAGATACACACAAATACATATATATGAAATATACAATAAACCTATAGTAGATATAATAAATATATATGTGGAAAACCCCCTCAACTGATAGCTCATAACTCACTCTTAACAGTCCAGATCACATAATCAAAGCAGGTCTCTTCCAACTGAACTATCCTATCCTATCCTATCCTATCCTATCCTATCCTATCCTATCCTATCCTATCCTTTATTTATCTGTACAAATAACACACATAAAGACAGAGTGAAATGACCTGCATGTATAATATTGTGAGATGCATCTGTTTCCAATAGTGAAATTGTTAAGTTAATATTGAGACCATGTGGTGATAGGAAATGAAAACTGCGTCTGTGCCTGGGCTTTTGGAAGGAATGTAAAACTGCAATCTGTTCTGCTTTGCGAGTATGGAATTTGCATTTTGAGATGTGTGATAATACGGTCCATTTTGTTTCATTACAAACAATTTTATTTCTTCTCTCTACTTCATTTCGCACATATGAGTGTGCAGACATCAATCCTACCTTCCAAGGAAGAATGCTATATAAAAGGTAGAGCTGTTCAGATTGACAAACTGAAAAAGAAACATTTTCAGAGTGAAGCTGTTCTCCCACTCCGATTCGGTGCGAGGCTGCTCTGTGAAGAAAATTATCAGAGTTTCAGACGTTTATTCAGATTATCAATTTCCCTTGGCACAAAGGCTGCACACACCTATAAGAGCTGGCAATGTATTTGTAAATCAGCCTGCTGTTTTCAAAATATAACCTGGCAGAAGAATTTGTATCCAGAAGCAGCTCTCAGCAAGTGAGCTTGTAGAGACTTAGAAATTTATTCTGGTATCTGTATATGTATGTTCCCAGGAGGCTGTAAGGAAGTGGTCAAGGTAATGTGTGTATCAAACATCCCTCCTGTATTTAAGTGGTCTTTACAGGCTCAGGGTCTTCTCTTGTTTCCTTTTCTGTATCCTACCATAATGACATTGCCACTCCACCACAAGCTATTTAAGTACCTTTTTGTTAGAGATGCCACACTGAACTGAAGAAAATCCTCGTAATTCTGTTCCATGGATTTGCCCGCATGTATCAGCGGAGTGCCACTGCATGACTCCCCTTCCTTGTCCCAGGGAACTTATCACAGAAAACCAAGAAAAAATATTTTGCAGTGGATGTGCTAAGGCAACCAGGAAAGGGGAAGACATATTCTTCCCTTTGGGAATTCTTCCTTTATTCTCCATCTCAAGAACTATCAAGACAGAAGTTAACAAAACAATGTCCATGCCAACACACCAGTACCATATTTTCTGGGAACTACTTTCCTGCTGGGAGGAGCTTGTTGTTAGCCACCCACTGCTGCGAACAGGAGTGATCAGAGAAGGGGAGGTACTAATGGTGATTCTGAGTATCATAATGACAGTACTCATATACTGCTTCCAAAGGAGCCTCCAGTAAAGTACGGGAAGTACAGAAGCAGCAATAAACTTGTTTCTCTTTACTTAGAGCTGCTCTTGCATTAGATGCCAGTCTGCAGGAAGGACAAGTTTGACTATAACAATGCTGCTGCAGCTGAAGCTTTGCTCACATGCCCATCAGAGACAACGGTGATGCTCTGGAGGAGCACAGATGTGAGTCCTGAAAAAGGTCACGTAAAAGCTGAAGAAGGACATCCGCGGTGTCCTCAATGTAGTTTTGCTGCCAGTACCGCTCAGAGCTTATTACACTGATAAAGATCATTCAGATCAAATCAGTTCCTTAGGTCATCAGAGTAAAAAATCACAAGGCAGTCTGAACAGGACTGAAACAACTTGACCCACTGAATTTCCGTACAAGTGTTTCTGCAAAAAGCAGACCTACCTTGATGAAAACCTAACAGAAAGTAATCAAACTTCAAGGTCTCTAGACTATATCTTACTGTCCCCAGGGTGTCAGGACATAGCTTGTACAATTCACAAACTTGAAAGTCATATTTCTCAACTGTAGCTAGCAGATATCTTCTCCATGGATACAGGATAGCAAAAATATTTTAAAACTACAGCATACAATGATGACTCTCAGTTTAATAAGAAACAAAAGAATAAAATTCTATTGTACACAGATATGTTTGAACACATTACCAATGAGTTATGGGATGTAGAAAAGCCCTGAGAGTAGCTAAAACCAGTTCTTTCCTCTGAGCAGACATTAAAATCTGTCCGTCTGGTTCAAAATAATTTACTGAACATCATCAATGTACACAGGTTTCCAGGAGTTCAAAATAACCTCCTCAAACCACTTGTATACATGCAATATTGTTTGCTTAATAGGCCTTCAGCTATAATCTCATTTCAGGCTTCTTGACACTAAAGAACCCTTGCCAATCGCCACCAACTCCTGCAGTCTTCCAAAAATATCAGGATCTCCACAGAGTCTGCCTGAGCCATGGATATATGAATGATAGCCTACTGCTACCCCACTGACAATAGATGCTCTCATTAGAAAATGTTTCCTTACTTAGCATAAAGACTGCCTCTGCGAGCGAGCTGAAAAGGTTACTGTAATTTAGAACATCATATAGTTTAGGTGCAGCTGATGATTCACCAAGTTATTTTCCCTTCTTACTGTTCTTCTTAAAGGCAAATGTTTGATAGCCAGTCAGCACCTTAGTTTCAAGCTATAAATTTGTTTTCTAGAAGTGACTCTCCTTTTCCATGTTTACAAACCCTGGAGGTTGTGAGTGCTCAGTCTGTCTGAAAACTCATGCTTTTCCCTCCAAGGTAACAATTTTACATTTATTTATAGTAAACAATTTGTTTACATTCTTAGATGATAGGGGGTTGAAACAAGAACAAAGATGGATGATTGTTTTCACCACTGGTTGAATGGCACAGTAGTTTAGTTTATATACTTTCTTATTATAAACTTAAGAAAAACATTAATTCCTATAGATTGCACATTAGTTAGAATTTTTTATATTTATACAGACATTTTGAATGTTATCATGGTGTATGGACCAATAAATCAGTGTACTATTATTCAATTTTATATTTAACATTACTTACCTAAATTTGTCAGGAAAAGAGCAACCTTTTCATACAGCTGCAACAGAGAAGAAACAGCCTCTTAGTTACATGGCCAGCTCAAAAATATAGAACTGCTTTCTAGGGAGAGAACATGTTAAATCTGACATGCAGGTGATTTCTGTGATGTTCGGATAATGACAATAAAACTACATAATAATACAGTAATTATATAATCAAACAAGGAAAAGTAACATTTTTATATCTAATGTTCATCCATAGTATATGGAGAAGAAATGCTGTCACTGTCCCAATTTTACATACACAGTGAAAAAGAGTGAGAGAACTTTTCCAAAAACATAAAGCGGAACAATAGCACAACTGAGATTTTTGTTTCAGTTACTGATGGAACACTTATCTCACAAGAAAAAAATCACCCTAGAAGAGCATGATATGGTATGTTGGATATGTTGGGTATTTGGGGCTTTTCGGTTTTGTGTGGCACTTTGGTGCTGAAAGGAAAGATACAGGAGGGGCAGGGTTACTTCAGAGAAAATCTTTAGTAATCCTCACCACCAGACACATTTCTTACTCTGAGCCAGTGTCATTTTTCTAAATCCTAAGTGGTACTTTCTTCACTTTCAGGTACCATGCTCTCAAAATCTCCAGGAGACTTCAAACTTCATAAAGGTTACAAAACCAACTTGGAGGGTTTTCACAATCAGTGTTTGTAAAGGAGTTTTGAACCTATTAACTACATCACCAATAACATCAGTATTAGAGTAAATTAATACAAAGATTTCCATTTGCTTTAAATTGGTCTGGAACCTGTTCCTACAAATTTCTAAATGTCCTTAGCTCTCACTGATGCCTACAGAGATACAAAGCTTCTCATATTTCAGGCTCAAGTATTTACTTACTCCTACGGTGCGTATCAGCAATGTTTCTTTTTGTTTGCAATTATCCTTAAAATCTCTTTCTTAAACTGAGTTATGTACTGTCTACAGATCAAACTGCCTGCTTAAGAACTGAAGTCATCCTGAAATCTTTTATCCATGTTACCAACCACTTCATGCTTAGAATAGTTTGCTACTTCCTTTGGAGTAAATGGTTTTGTTTCAAGTAATGAAAAACGTAGTTTCTTCTGGGTTTAAAAGCATCTCTTAAGGACAGCTGTAAGAGTGCTAAATGTCTGGGTCATTTATATCCTGATCTCAGCAGGCAGTGTGGTTTATTTACCAATGTACACTTCTCTGCAGAAGGGGTTATCAAAACTTCAATTTGTTGCTATTCCATTTGGAACAGTAAGACTGTGTTAGAGGTTCTGTTAACAATGTTTGGATCTAGTTATCTGCTGCTGTAGTTTATCGCTATTGCCCCCAAGGGGCCCTGTTCGGGATCATATTCTGTTCTCTGTTCGTATTTTCCAGGGGCATATTACTGGAATTAACAGTTTTACATAACCTAGGTAAAGCTAGTGATTGTTTTCAGGTCAGGCTGCAGGATTATCTGGGAGACATTATGCTTGAAGGTCATTTTGTTCTGTCGTGACGGATGTGTCAGAGTAGGTACAGAGTGCTCAGAATATCTGGTCTGGAATTTACTTGTGGTCTAGACCTTTCCCCTGATACTTTGAGAAGCTGTCAACTTGTATCAGAATCACTGCTGGTTTTCAAGGCTTCTAGCAGTGAATTCTCTACTGCTATGCACATCTTGGTCCATTGTGGTTTTATTATTGTATCTTTTCTTGCTCTTCTGACACTTTTCTTGACTCACAGTTCATGGAGGATTCAACTACCTGAATTTCTTCTGGGGATTATTTTTTGTCCCAAAAGAAATCCCACCATTGCCCTTCAGTAAACTACATTAATCCATCATGGGAAGCAAGGGATTATGTTCCTAAATCCTTCCTTTGAAAAACTCCTGCAGTTTCATATTTTGTGGATCTTTTTCTTCCATGAGCTATATCCAGACTTAAGGCTATAGTGTTTATTGAATGGTGATGAGTATGAGGCTTAGAAAAACCATCTTTGCAGTGCTCCACTTATTTGATTATTTTAGGAAATAAAAAAAAGTTTCTCAAAAGATACCTTCAAGCAATCTTCCATTATTTAAAAAAATTCTCTGAGCTGTAAAACTCTTTGAGAATGAAAAAATTTTGTTTGTGCAGCATTTCTTTGTTGCTGCTTCACTGCATGTACAATGACTTACACTGAGAGCTTGAAAATGGATGTTGTACTGGCATAGATATATCTAGTTTTCTTTTTTTTTCTTTTATGCTTCTTGTGTGCTCTAGGTGGAGTAAAGAAAACCTGCAAAAGCTGGAGCAAAAACCCAATAAAATAAAAATAACATAAAAGAAGAAAGCCCTCACTACAAATTCAGACAGAAAACCAGCTTTCTTCTTTCTATAGGACTATAGTCCTTTCTCAGCCTATAGTCCCACCTAAGGGAAAACATAGGAAAGACAACAGTTCTAGATAGACTGTCTTAGTCACTAAACCAGTCTTGCCTATGCCAAAGGAGGAAGCAAAGTCCTGCAGCAAAAACTCTTGGAATTTCCTGCCATAAAACAAGTACCTGTTAAAAGTAATTTTTAGATTATGGAAATGCTTGGATGTTGCGTAGGAAAGAAAGTAGTCTCCAAACCAGCATTTAGAAATGAGCAGACCTGAAATAACATCCAATCTTTTCCCTAGGAAGTAAACCAGCATATCTCCTGCAGCAAAGCCTAACAAGCTTTTTTCAGAAGATGCTTGCTATTGGGTAGGTAGAGATATTCCACCCTGGCTCCAGTACCCAGGTGGTTTGTAGGCTGAACCCTTCTTCCCCTTGAAAGGCATTTTTATAATGTCAGTTGACAACACGCGATAGTGAAAGGCCATACACCTCTTGCCAAGAGCAACAAAGAGCAGACACATTGCTGTCAGAGCAATATACAGGAGTATCAGCATCTCAGTGGAAGGAGGAAACTCATTCCCCACCTAATCTATGCCATACCGTCTTACTGGGACTGTTGCCACTTTTGTGGCCAAATTCCACTTTTGTCTTTGTCCCAAGCCTGGTTCCCAATCAGCTCACAACAACCACTGCTGCCAGCCAGCCCCACTGCAGTGCACCCAGACCGTGTCTCTGGTGCACCCTGGCAAAGGCTATGGGCAGCTCTAGAACAAGTCATGTCTGCTCGAGCCTCGTAAAGCTTTCAGCCCAAGAGAGTTCTGCTGATGGACATTGTGTCTGTACATGCATATTCTCACTGGAATTACCGTAAAAACTGAAATTGGAATTGCTGGAAATAGTGTAAGTAAGAATTTAGCTTTGTCACTGTATTTAAAAAATAACATCAAAACAAAATTAAAAAGAAGAATATTAATGAAGTGGACTGAAAACTGCAAACATGTAAAAGGAAAAGAAGTGGCAGAGGATAAAGCAGGAGTATGATCATGTCTCCCTAAAATATTTTCAGAATATTCAAACATGCTTTACATAGTATTTTGGGCTTGGAATCGCACTTTACAAAAATAGTGAACCATGTCCATAAACAATAGTTTCATGTCTGACTTAGCCAGACACTCCACTCCTGCTGAAAAAGGAAGTGAAAGCATTTGGTTGTCTGCTGACTGAGATATCTACTGCTCTGGTGGCTCAGGTAGAACTTCAGATATGTTAATTTTACTCACCACATTCAGTAGCATGATGATGCAAAAGTTGATGCACACTGCAGTCCCTGTAGTTGCAACCTGAGAGTTATTCCTGATTAAAGCCCACTTAAAGGCAGCAAAAGTGCTGACAGTCACAACACGGTAAATAACAATGCCGAAAACAGCAGCAATCACCACACAGATCTAAAGGAAGAAAAAACCAGGGAGAAGAACCTGAAAACTTCCAGTGGAACAGGAGTTACCTTCTCCCTGAAACCCTGAAAATTAAATGAAATGAAAGACTATAAATGCATTATTTTTGATTCCAAAGAAAGGTTTCAACATGATGATTTTTCTTCTTTTAAAGTTCTTTTTATTTCTTATAATGAAAAATATCGCTGAAATAATATTAAAATAATTTTTAGTTTTAAACATTTTCTTGAAAATGTTCCTCTTCCTTAGCATTAATGTCGGAAACAGAGTTGCCAGCTCTGGCAATTAGAAATTTTCCTTATCTGCACATGATGTGCAAAGGCTAGTCTTCAGCTGATGTCCCAGCCTGATGGTATCATACTTTGGATGGATTTTGTGCTTTGATGAACTTCACACTTCACAAAAATGTCTCCAATTATAAGCACTGCCTCAACAACAACCCTGCCAAGCTAGCCTAGCTAGAGCTGTTTCTTCCTACAGTTCTGGGAAGTTCCTATGTAGAGAAGGCAACAAGTTCAATTGCCCTTGTGATTTCTTCTCTGGTGAAACAAATGTGACAGTTCAGAAAATGTCACAGTTACAATGAGAAAGCCACAGCTGGGCCGGGCTGCTTAGTCACTTAATGTTCCTCATGCAACTGTTGGGCCCTAAATGACAACTGTTTTCCATCGTGACCAATTTATGTCACAGTTTAGCAAGCCACCTAAAGGACAAGTAGCTGGGAATTAGCCTGAGTGACTCCTCTCAAAGACACTTGGACACAGGACCCATCGGCCACCTTATTAGACAAGGAGAAGGAGTTTCCTCAGTAGAAGACAGAAAATTATTTGCAAAAGAGGTGTGTTCCAAGGTTGTGCATAGGCATCTTAAACCAGTCAAATTGAAGTATATCTAAGTTAATTGAATGGACAAAATTACTTGGAAAACACTGAATGATAATCCAGCTGGTTTCATATTTTCACATTCATTACAAAAGTGATTGGCAAAATCCCAGTGGAGGAGTAAAAGAAAAGTGTGAATGTGAAGGATTGTCTCTGGATTCCCTGTATAGTGTTGAGGGGAAGAAGAGCCACTTCCCTTTTCCTTAACAGGGAACCACTTACCTGGTTAAAGCTGTATAAGTAACTGCACTGTGACAGTCAATGTTGAGAAATTTTGAGAACTGTTCTAAATTGAAGTTTGGTAAGCATATATCTCCTGTGCTTACAGGTGTAATTTTTAAAAAGTATTCTTATCTAAATGGTCAAAAATGTGGAGTTCTTCTAATTAGCTGGAAGCCCATGCTATGCCACCAATAAAAATATCTTCAGTGAAAATAATTTTTGTCCCATTTCAAGGGCTGTTATGGGGACAATAATTTGTGGTGCATGCAATTTAGAGCAAGGCTAATCTCTCTGGCACTTTGAGTAAGATCTATCACTGGTCTAAGGAGATTAATGGCTGAGTTTGCATAGGGTAAAATACGGCCTCATTTCCAGAAAAAAAAATAGGGAAAATACACAAAATATCAGAGGTGTAGTACCAATTCTGAGCAGAGACTGCAGTCCTGAGTATGTGTCCTCAAGGGCTCAGTCAGGGTGTCCATCCACCTGATGCCCCAGAGCACAGTTCATCTCAATAATGCTTTTGCCTTTCTTGACCTAGGTTGCTTTGGGCAATTTTGAAGCCATCAGTTTCTCACTGTCCTCTGCCCTGTTCCTGGGTCAGCTCAGCTACCTGGCTCTCCCCAGCTCCTGAGGCTGTACACATCTGTAATTTTCTTGTCTCCTGGAAAAGCTGTAGTAAATTCCTTGACAGTCTGTTGATTCCAGACCAGCACTGTGTTTTCAGGACCAGCACTACCACTCCTGTTGTCATGTGAATGACAGCCCACAACTGCTTCACTGAAATTAGATGGTGGGGGCGTTTCAGTAGAAATACATGCAGCTCTCTGTTAAGAGAGATTTTGCTGCTCCTTTTAGTTTTGCACTTTGTAAAGGGGAAAAATGCATCATTTTAGTCAAGGAACATGGGTTTCTCCATTTCAACTGCACTAGGAATATGAACCCTCTTTCCTTATCACTTCAATACACTGAGAAACTAGGTTGTATTAACATCATTAAGCACTCCAGGCATCGTCTTTAGGTTCACTGTGAAGCTTAAAAAGAACAACTGCTTCTTCTATGGCAACTTTCCCCATCACTCTTCACTGTCTACACAGGGAAGGCCACCAGTGAGCTAATTCAGTCAGCTGAAGTTGGTGCCTAAATGTGATAGAGTCACTATTCCGGCATCTGTAACTGCATACAGCGTTACAGGTGCAGCCTTGAAGGAAGGGATTAGCTGTCTATGAGACTTAGTGAAGAGTGCACCACTGTAGGACTTGACAGAAACTCAAGTGATTTGCTATGTATATTTTCAACCTGCAGAAAACATGCTAGAACTTATTTCACTTTCAAGCAGTCATATCCAGTATTTACCTACTCTACTAGCAGAGATAATGATATTTTTTCATTTTTCAACTGGTAATAAATGAAAGTTCTCAAACCATAAAAAATATTCCAGATGCAGAAACGATGAGTCTGCTGCATTTATCTGCAAATGCTTGATAAGGCTCTGGCTTCCCGGATATGGGGTTCATTCGTTCTTTCTTGGAGTATTTGGCTTCAAACTGCGGACGTATTTCCTCCTAAAGAGCAGACAGAAAATGTTCACATAGAGCACAGCTAGGAAAAACTCTGTAGGAAACTTCAGATCTTTTATCAGATCACTGTTTTGGGGAATTATATGTTTGAATTCAGCAGCTGGCACAGCTACTATAAAAGCTGCTCTGGGAAATCAGGTCTCCTTCATGAGAACTAGAATAAATCACTGTACACATAGAAATAAGTACTGAAAGTATTTAGTAAAATCCCCAATTAGCTCTTCCTCTAAATAATGCTCTTTCAGAACTATGTGGCTGCAAGACAAATCGTTTTAAGGTTGATACCACAGAATTTTTCAGTCTGACATTATCCTATTGATACTGAAATTTTACAACTAAGCAAAAAAATCCCAACAACCAAACCTCCTTTTTCCAAACCTAATTGCTGTTTGTTAGGTATTTGGTTACGTTTCCATTACCAGCAAAAGCTTCCCAGCACTTGAAGAAGGTTCCATGACATCTAACACTGCTCAATTACTTCTTAACTCTAATATTATTAGCAGGAACAACTTTCAGTAGCAGAAATGTCAAATCCTGCCTTGCCATTAAAAACCCTCTTGTGAAATGAAACCTGGGGATTACCTGGGGAGAGATTTGGTTACATCTGTTTACAGCATTGTCAGAAGACAGGGTTCACCCTTGGTGCAGTAACACCTGCAGCAGTGCCACCCCGCTGCCCTAACATGCGGAGGTTCACCAAGATCCACGTGTCCTGTGCTGCCTCACTCCAGCCTGGCATCCAGGACACTGGCAGAGGTCAGAGAGAGCACCAGGCTGGGAGGATGGACTCTCCCAAAGGCTGGCAGACATTAGAGAGAGAGCTGCTCTATGGTACAGCTGGCTACAAGGCAGCAGACAAGAACCAGCTTACAAATTTCAGTCACTTCCAACCCTTCAGCTGCATGTAACTGAACTCTGACTGACTAAAGTTGTAAATGCCCAGACCTGAAATGGCTGCATTGAAATAGGTGAACATCAACTGCTCACACAAATCTTTAGAATGTGAATAGAAGAGAGATATCCTAAAAGCCTACATCCTTTTAAAAAAATTACCCTGAAGAGGGGGGAAAAAAAAGAAGTCGTGTCTCATTCTCCTTCTTCCAAGTTTTGAAGATGGTTTCTTAACACAGTTAATTTCCAAATTCACACAGCAACCTGGTAACAATTTATAAAAACAAACAAAGAGGCATGTATGCCTAGCTGCAATGCCTCTGCAACTAATTATGTGGTTGAAGGAAGCTGTACACAAAGGCTAAGCATGTTTCTGCGGAGGCAGGATAATACCTTGTTTTTATTCTATTTTGCTAAAGCTGTTCCTGCCATATCAAGGCTGAAGGAGGCTGAGCAGACCATAGTCTGGCAAAAGGAACAATGTAGGCAGTATTCCTGTGTCCCCAGGGGCATGAGAAAGGACAGAGTGTGATAGCAGTGGAGCAAGGTTCTTGAGAACTGCAGACTGTAGATTGTGCAGGGGCTCTGCCAGCTGGCTTGTCATCGACAAGAAACCTTTACTTCTCTGCACCTCTCTGAGCCAAGGTTTGATTATCTTTTACAGTCTGCAGTGTAGGGAAGTTCTTATCATATCCAAATGTCCTACAATCTCCAGTTGATACAAATGATGCAAATGCTATTTTTACAGATATTCTCCAAAAAAAAGTGAAACTCCTGCATGAAACTTTGTACCTGTTTAATGATAACTCAGCAATGCCTGGGCAAGTAAACAGTACTGTGTCTGGCTGAGGTTAATAAGACAAAGAAGGCAACACTGAAGAAAAATAAAAAATATGCTACAAATAGTAACAGGAGCCTGATTTCATCTGGGAGTGCCAGGAACTGTTTGCATTGGGTTTCTTGTGGCATGCCCACCCAAAACCCAGTTGCTCTCCATGTCTCCCATTTTTGCACCTTGTTTACAAGAACAGGAAATCCAGATATGTAGGCTCGAAAGAACCAGAAAACAGTCAGTTCATGTTTTCAAACTGAGCAGCCTGAACATTGCAGGGGTTGCTGTAAGCCTTTCTTGGATGAGAATCTAAAGTGGTGAGGAATTTACAAGGTTGCATATCTGAATAAGTGTAATTCTCCTTTCCGTCATCTTCATTGTTTAATTTAGTTGTCTCTTCATTTAGAACAGGAGGATGATAACAAAGTGATAGGAAGTCTTATAAATGGGGTTTTTTTCAGTGTATTGTTGGTAGGAATTAATGAATTTCCCTCTGTAGCAAAACCTTATTTTTCAATTTGACAATGAAAATTAAAGCAAGCAAAGGCTAGACACATAATGTTAAAAAAATAACAATCTTCATTATCAAAAGCTTGAGATTTAAAATGGTAATTAGAACTCTTTAATTGATTGCTTTGAAATAACTAACAAAAGAAATCAGCTGATTTTGTCTAGTGATAACTGAATGGAAAGCAGAGAGGAAATTTAATTAGCAGTGATTTTATTAGAAAGTAGCACTTTTAGGAGAAAAAAATCACCTTATGAAGACCAAATTCTCATTGACTTCTCACTGACAACTTCACAATCAACTCCACAGGATGAGTCTTTTCTAACCTACATAAAACAGACTGTTCTCCTTCCTTCCCACTTCTCACACATGGATAATTCCAACTTTTTCATAAGAGAAATCGTATTGATTTCTGGAGTATCAAATATGGATTAATGTGCATTGCCTTAGACCAGATATTTTTGCTCTAGAAGAACTACTCTAAATTTCTTTATGAAATTTCTCCTTTTTGTCCCAAGAGTTATCTAATCCTTCAACGGGTAAATTACTGAAATAGTCCCATCCTTCCTAGTCCGAGCATATTATCCTTTATATGCCAGACACAGAAAAAGGATTTGTAGACTGAAAATTTGACTCTTGATCACGGGTACAATTATAGCATCCCCAGAAGTAAGTCTCTGTGCAAAGCCTGTGGTTTGCAGATGAAGATAATGGCAAAGTGAAGAGGTGGGCTTTGAACCACAGAGCAGGGAAATGATCTCAACACTTCTTCATCTGGAACACCTGCTTCCAAACTGTGACGTTCTCAGGGCAGGAGTGCAGTTCCAGCGGAGAAGTGCAGCACTCGATACGCAAGCGGAGGAGGTGGTGCCCTGTTGAGCTGACCCTGAAGCAGGGACATGCTTGAGCTGCACCCTAGGTGTGGGCACCGGTGGCTGTAGCATCTTCAGAGAAGATTCCCCTGGGAGGCAATCAGCTGCTACTCTTTGGATCCTACTGAACGCTGAATGAAGGAGGAACTGATGCCTCAAATGCTGATGAGATACTGATGTTCTAATGACTGGACACACAAATCTTTGAGAAGCAGCCTGCTGAGTTCCTACGGGCATCTTTAACCTCTAATTTGAGAAAGGTACAATCTGCTTCTGAAAAAACTTCTACCTGCTGCTGTAGAGACTTATAAGACTCCCTCTAGAACTGTGAGGAGGTGCACTGAATAGCTCTGGTAGCTCTGGAGGAGGTACAATCACCACTACACCTGATAGAGGTCTTGTTGACAGAGCTAACTGGAAAAACTCTGGTGTGAGAATAAAAGACCAGCTGACACCAACAGGAAGCAGGTATCTTCTGAAAATTACTAATACGCAAATATGATCCTGCAGGCCAAACTGAAATAATCTGCCAGAGGAATATAAATATATCTTATTTAAAAAAAAGCAAAGTGTCGCTTAAGGACAACCTTACCAGGAAATTCAATATTTGTAAATGAACTGATCATAGAAGATTCAGGTGGATGGCTTTATAAATAAGCGTAATCCCAAATCCATGTAGGTTAAATGGTGAAAGATGAAGATATATAACATCCCAAACTATAAACATCTGCAAGACCAGTCTTCCTGCGAAAAACATAAAGAGGGTCTCACACTGAAGTTACTTTTGTACTTTGTTAAAGGCTCCTTCTCATTCCAGGGACACAGAGGGAGCTATTATTCTCACTTGGAAATTGCAATTTGGTACAGCTGTCTTTTGTCTTAGCTGTCAGCAGCGGCAGCAGTGGCTTTTTTTTGCAACTAGCCATGAGAAGACATGATCCCTGCAGGTCAGTCCTGACCACTATGTGGACCTCAGGCAGGACTATCTCAGTCCCTCTGTGACTTGCCAGCACTGGCAAGAGCAGGCTGCTAATCTCAGAAGAGTTGAAGCAGTATTACAGTATTTCCTATATATATGATGATAGTCCTGAGGCATCACCAAGAACTGACTGCATACGTGCACAGATAACAACGTTCCTGTTGTTAAAAATAAATCAATTTCCAGTTGTGTAAGTTATTCATGTTACATTCTTGGGTTATTTTCTTAGTTACTAGGCATTAAAAAGAAAATCCTACCAGCAATTGCACCATTTCATGGCCTCATTGAACTACTTTGTCTCATAAAGACGAAAATCCCATAACTCTGAAGCCTGTTCCTCTGCTGGCAAGATTGATAAAACAGAAATTCTTCCACCAACGTATCAGTGTAGAAGTTCAACTGCATTGAGACCACTACAGCAGCCTCTTACCTGAAGCTGAGAGAGCTTCAGGACAAGCTCTCCAAGAGCTTCTGTAGAGTAAGGAGAGCAGATTTGTAGACACCTGTATGCCCAAATCCCACTTGAGGAGCACTTTTTCTCCAACACTCACTGAATCTTGCTTTTATTCTGCATAATAAAACCTTCTAGTTCTATTTAGACCTCAGTTCTCAGTCCCAAGAGCATGTTGTTTCTTTCCAGTGACCACCAGAGAAAAAGTTTAAGGCTATTTTCTGCAGTTAAGTTTCTTCCCTAAGGGGTTTTCCTCTACCAACATAGAATGAATTAAGTCCCTTCTCCTGCTCTCTCTCTCTCTTTCCACAGCACTTAGATAATCAGCACCTGAGTGTTCAGAAGCTGGTACAAGCCTCAAAAGGATTTCTCTTCATCAATATTCTCAGTGGCAAACTAAAAGAATAGATAAAAGCTCATTTGCCAAAATTCATGGTATGCTGGGCTGTCAAGAATTTCCAGCTTCCAAATAAAAATGCATTTCTCTCATAATGCATTTCCCCCTGAAGTCTCTCAAAATAATTTAGATTAGCAAAAGTGTGAAAAGAGAGAACAGTTTGGCCTGGAGAAAGTTTCTTTACCTTCCAGAGGAAACATCTGAGAAGAAAAAAGCTTATTTCATAGTTTATAGAGATTTATAGAATGGACTGAAAATAAATGCAAAATAAAACCATACATTTTCAACCAAATAATTTTGTATTAAAGATTAAGGAGTACATGTTTTTATACAAACCTCTTCTTCTTCCCAGTCTATCAAGTCCCAATCATAAGCAATTACTGCTCGCCTTCTCTTCCAAAACTCCAGAAAAACAGTAGCTAGAGCAAGTAGAAAAAAGACACAAAATTGTTTTTAAGTCAAGAAAATGTTAATGACTATCACAGAACTGTTGAATGAAGCTGTTACATTATTTTCATTTCTTTGCATAAATAGGTTCCTTTGAACAGCAAATCATGCTGATGATCAAAACTGCTTTCAAGAAGCGTTGCTTTCTAAGGATTAGCTTGCTTGCTTCAAGTGTGATTGAGGCTTTAGAGATTTCATTTAGTGCTAAATGAGAATGTTTAATTTCTAACCAACCAAGGGAGGGCTCTCAAAGAATAAAATTGTTCCTATGAGTCATCACTGCTAGACAAAGCAGATTTCTGATGGAGCTAAAAGTTTCTTGGGGTTGTTGTAGACAAAGCAGTAACTTTCTTTCTTTGAAGACCATTAACATTACACAGACACCAGAAGCCAGAGAAAGCACAGTCCAGTGCGTATGAAAATCTGTAGAGTACTACTGGGAAAATGGGAACTTCTGGTTTACACCTTTTTAATCCAAATCCTTTTTTTTTACACTACATGAGTTCGTATATGTGATGTGGTGTTTACATCTGGTAATTAAACATTGTATAGCAAACAGCTCTCATTGATAGAGTTCAAGATAGAGTAACAGGCCTGCACATGACAGCTATGGGAAGATGACTAGAGTAAAATTAAAGATAGCTGGAAGGTTATATTTGCAATCTAACAGAAATCAGAACAGTACGGCCACTATAGGGTAAAATACAGTTGCTGGTCCCTGCATGGAATGTGTTTGGCATGCCCGAAACCTATTCCACCATGACTCCCTATATTCCCAATCTGCAAACTTAAGCATCTGCTAAGGGGAATGGAATGGAGGGTGGAGCAGAAAGGAGACACAGAGGTCAGGCTCTGATGTAATCCTTGCAGGGAGAGGAACTTGATATTACTTTGCAGCTGATAAACTGCATAGCATCTGTCAGCCAGGGGAGACAGGACAAGATGTCTCGTTGCTGAGCCAGCAACTGTGGTGAAATCGTTGTCCTTGGATGAACTTGGTTCACTAAAACCTAACTGTAATATTAACACATGCCTCCATCTAAAAGTTACCCACTGTAAGGTACGAACACCCCTCACTGGGCATGCACTCCGTATTTTATTGACTATATCTTTAAGAGAGAAGCAAGAGAATATTACACCTATCAATAACAGAGGTATGTGTTATTAGGGTTACTCAAGCTCCACCTAAATGTAAACAAATGGTATAAAAGCAAGTTAAGAATGGGGAAAAGTTAGAGAAGACTCCATCGTAACTTCTGGGATCAGGGGACGGGCTGAACCTGCCTCCTCCCCCAAAGGAATGTCTATTGGGTAAGAACCATATGCTGTGCTTGCTGAATGATCATCTCGAGCTAGGTTTGACTGATGATTACAGCTTGTCTGGATATTGCTTTGAATACATTTTTGCATATACCATCACTGTCAGTCTCTGAACTTTAACCTGTCACAATTTTCTACTCTCAGTATGTGTATTAATAAAGTGTTATCCCCTAAACTTGGTGTGAGTCCTTCAAGGGTGCTGGCAGTTGCCAGCAGCAGGAAACACACTTGAATAACAAGTGTGAAGACCCAGGAGAGGGTCTCCATTCTGCTGTTGGTTTGTGTCCCTGAAGGAGTCAGTCGAACCATCCTCTGATCCAGTGGGCAGCTCAGTGGAGAGTCACCATAACAGGACATTGACAGAGTGATCAGACACAAAAGTATTGACTTTCCTGGAGCGCTGGCAGACCAATCGAAAATAAAGGATTTCAGGAAATCCCCCCTTTGACATGACAACTGTGCTTCCATTTCGTGATGGAAATAACAATCAAGGAAACAGTAATAACATAATATGCTCATAATCTGAAGAGTAATACTCAGCCTGTTTATAGTTACAGGGGTTTTAAACATTTATTTTATGTAAAGGATTTAGAAACTACCTAAAGCTAACACAAATCAATGGACAGGCTCCACTCCCACTGTGAAGTTTTGCTCTTTCCTTTATTGCTCACTGAAAAGCAGCAGGTTGATAACCAGAGAACATAAAACTCTGTCCATGAGCTAGCACAGTATCAGCTATCACAGTGTCACAATAGTCTGGCAATATGTTTCACATCCAGTCATAAAAGCATCTCCTTAATGGTCTGTTTGTCCTACTGCAGCATATTGATAAAAATGGGACGTGATACTAAGTACTGCCATCAGTGTGGCAAAAGTTAATTTTTAGACAGCAAGAATTATGTTTTATTGTACTAGCCAGTACAGCTAAGGTATATTTAGGAAATGAACACTACAAGCAGACAAGGTAAGGTATCAAAAGCACGTGTAAGGAAGCAGATATTTGGTTTCATGGCATTTTCATATATCATGTAATTATTTTTCTCAAAGCTGGAATTATGTTACACCAAGTAACGACCGCTTTGATTTTAGTCTAATAGAGAGCCATGAGCCTAATGTTTCTATAAATGTTTGTAATAATTGCAGTATGATTGGTTGTGATCAGCAAAACTAGTTAAGTGCTAATGAGGCTCCACTGCTGCTGAACCACCACACAGTTCATTCCTTGATTTTTTTTTTCTGGTAGAACTGCTTCTGTCATATCAGCTCATATTGAATTTTTTTGTACAGGCTAAACAAGTAGTCCTGCACTTTTTGGAAACCTAGGAGAAAGAAGCCTGATTGATTATTAACACTTTGTTTCCATTCCAAAAAGCTGCTGGTAGCAGAACTCTGGTAGCTGTTTGAGTCCCAGGCACAAACCTCTCAGATATATCTTTACTGAACAATACTTCTTTCCTCTCTTGTTTTTCCCACACCTGGAGTGAGGAATTTATACCTATTATGTTTAGCACATTTACCACCCATCAGAGTAAGTACGTGCAGTTCCTGAAGCTTCTTTAGAAAGGTATTTTCCAATTGTTAAGTAGCAAATATGATGTTCTGTACAGTGCTGTTTTACCTTTCACTGTGTTACACTTTTCTCCCTCTATTCAGGTCAGTACGAAGTTTTCCCTTGCTAGATATTTTAAAATGTGCTATAAATAACCATCTTTGATTGATTCACTGTACTGTGATGTCTTCTAAAAATACTGCATTTTCAAATTTCTCTGCTTATTTTCTAATTGTAATTTTAACTACTAATGCCCTATGCAAACTTCAGCATCCTTTTCTGACTTTGGCATACAGTAGGACACAGCTGTATTTTCCCATTTGTGTGCTTAAACCAGATGCTGAGTTTTCTCAAAAATTCCTGCATGGAATTTTGAATTTCTCATTGGCCTTAGCTCCCAGATCTTTTACTAGCTTTTTCTATACTATGTTTGTCCTACTTCAGAGCTCAGACTTGCAGCTGAGTCCTCAATATCCACTTGTACAAACAGCTGTCTTAACATCATTTCCTCACAGGCTTTTGTAACAAGTTGTGATCTTATCTCATAATGCAAATGGCCTCTTGTAGCAAATAGCTTTATGCTGACCTTCTCTCAGAAATCCCCTCTCCACTGTATTTCAGAGCACCATTTAATATATCCATGCTGACTCCTAGAATATATTCTATGAACCAGGAGTACTGCTGAAGAACATCCTTAAATTCTATCTCCTCAGAGAGCAGATCAATGTGAACGTTTTATGCTAGAGGCAAGATTTGTAGGAAAGTAATATCTTTTATTAGACTAAAAGATACATACACAAAAAATTGTTTTATGTTGGCATTTCTTACTGCTTGAAAAAAGTGTTAAATTCTTCATGCCAGGCCTCTTTTTCCCCTCCCAATTTTGCCTTTTAGCAAGTGTTCTAAAGCTACTTCCTTTATCAAAGGAAACATTCTACACAGGAAGACATTTCAAAAAGGATTTTTCTTGCATCCCTTCGTTCCCCAAAGATGTGCACAGAGAGAGAAACTACCACCAGCCTACCCTGTCTGCGGCAATGCTTTAGAAATGATAAACTGCTGGACTCACCTTCTGAACAGTTACAGAATTTTTCTATAGAGCTTCAGGAAACACCTAGACAGTAACATCTTTGCAATAGGGTTCCCCGGTACCTCAACTGCAAAAGCAAAATCTACAATTCCGTCTGGCTTTATTGAAACATGATGGGAGTCAATTGAAGTGTCAAATTTACCTAGATTTTTAAAATGAGAATTAATTTTTCCTTCACTTTAAATGTCTGCATTTATTTACTTTGAATTGAGATCTTTCTCTCACTTTCTGTCTTTGGTAAGAATACAATTTAGGCAGTAAAAAGCAGTTCCTAGATACGGGAACTACTTTATCATCGAGCCCAACATTTCTCAAGGCATACATAAAGAACAAAGTGTAGGTGTTTCCCCCTAACAAAGAAACACAAAATATTGCTTCCCTATTTTTGAAAGCTTTGAACATCTGGAAAACGTCATCAAGACTAGAGATTCTTAAAATAAAAAATTATTTTCCAGCTTCTGAGATGATCATGTCTCAGTGAGCACCAATGACAATCTGTTCACCAGTTAAAAAATCTTTAAAATTTTTAGTGATTTCAGAGACTTACTTCTTCCTATAAACAACTTAGATTTATAGCTTCAATCTGTTTGAAAGGATATTTCCTTTCAACAGAAGCTTCAAAACAGAAAACCTTATACAAACTACTAATGAATTCCTGAAGTTCACTGAAGGGAGACTTCCTTTTTTCCTTAGATACATCAGTTAAAAATGAAAGTTGCTTTAAGTCATATGGCTGTGAGGTATACTTCAGTAAGTATCATAATTTTTTTCTATTGCATCAATTACTTTTACTTCTTTGCTTACACCAGGCAGAATTTAAATGAGTGAGGTGAAGTGTCAATGTATTTTTGAAGAAAAGTGTATTTCTATTCCAAAATCTCCTGGTGCAGTTAACAATTCCAACCTTTGATGGGTCTCACTTATGTCACAATGAAGCATTAGAAAAGATGGGTCCCTGAGCTTCAGAGCCCTACAGTCCTGCTTATTGCTTCCCCACAAATCAATCAGTCCCTGCTGGTATTTGTCATGGTAATTCCTCTCTGCAGCCTGGCCACAGCAGTTTGCTCATCGCTTGGAGATGCATTTTATTTATATTTGAAATGGGAGCAAACCGCTTAATTCATCAACTAAAGATGTCTTTAGAGTAAAAGGAGGACAGCACTACACAGATCACCTCTTCATGGAAAGATCAATCTAACCACACCTGGTTTTGAAGCTCCCAAGCAAATGGCTGAGGCTCTCAAGATGGGAGCTTACTAATGGATCTAAAGACAGGGAAGAAAATACCTTGGATAATAATAAAACAGTCTGTAAACTCTGGCTGAAGAGGTAACACAGTTCCATCTGCCTTTTTTTTTTTTTCCTTTCATTCTTTTTTAATGAAAGCATTGCCACAATTATTTAATATGTTAGTGCATGTCAAACTGGATCATCTGGAAGGTTGAACTTTTCACAGCCAATATTTTATGCGCTTGCCAGTTGTTTCATGCTGACAGCAAAAGCATTTCCACAACCACACTGCTATCATTGATTCTTCTCTTCCTCTGTGATTTACGGCGATGATGGCAATGCCTGCAGCTGCCAATAGGCCTACTGCAGACTGAAAACCCATTTAACACAGGCAGTAAGCCAACTCCTAAATACAGTACCAGAAAATCCCTGGAAAGTGTGACTTCCCTTATTCAAATGCTGCTTTAGCCCTATCTGTACGGAAAATATCTCTACAATCTCACTGTTTTCTCTGCAAAGTCTCCTTTAAGGAAGTTTGGTTTGTGTGGAGCCATAGGATTGCCCCATTCCCCAAACCATACCCTACACGCGCACCCCGTCCTGGTGCTGCCCCTGCCTCCCTCGTGGCAGCCAGCTCACAAGCACGGTGTACGCCAGCAAAAGTGCTGGGGAAAGCTCTCACCCCAGCTGCTGTCTCTTTTCCAGCAGCCAAATCATCCAGGGGGCAGCTTCAAATGTATTTTTTTCTTATCTCACTGTGGCCTTAGGTGCTCTAGATGCATGGGTGGGCAGTGCATGTCAGTCCTGGCAGGCTGGTGTGGAGATTCCCAGAGGGAATTGGGTCTGGGAGTCTGAGAGTGAGGCTCAAGGAGCAGGAGGAAGGAGAGGCTAACCAGAGTGAGATGAGGCTCCTGCTGACTAGAGAGAGGAAAGAGAGAGGGCCTACAACATTTTGTAGGCAGGCATGTTCAGCCTCCTCAGTCTTCTCAAAGGCAGCGACCACAAGGCAGGACTGGGCATGGTTACCTCTGTGAGGGAATCCTCTTACCTAGAGCTGCTTTTCCTACAGCCCTGGATCTGGGCACTGCCAAGACGCAGATGCCATGCTGTGAGCACAGCTGTTTTCTGAAAGCACTGTTGCTGCTACCGAGGAACAAAAGCACCGGTGCAAAAATCTGTGCTCCAAAGACAGGCTCACCAGCAGTTAGGAACATAAATGTTCAGCAATGTTAACCCATCAGTTTTCCTACCTAGAGGTGTCCCTGCCTGTACACCGTCTTGGAGATTCTCAACTTCAGTGAACACATGGAGAAAGAGTTTGGAAAAGCTGCGTAAGCACCTAAAAGAAATCTTTAGGGCTTAGAAATTTTTGGTGATTCTTAGTTCTATGCAGCTCTAAAACAAAGATGAAAAATCAAGCAAAAACATAAAATCTGTACCATCTGTGGATTTTTCCTAAATATGATTTGTAATATTTTAGTATTGTCAGTATTACATGAAGTGGCATAAATAGGCTTGATTGGTAAATGACCTAATTTAATTACTTAACTAGACAAAACTGGAGCTTTGGAGGAAGGAACTGAGATAGACAGGTAGGCTAATCTATGTTGTCCTGGTAGCTCTCATGTTACCTCCTGGATGTTTCTTGTGGTTCGGGAAAGAGATATGCAGTTTAAAATGAAGATTATAAAAACTACTTGGACACTTTCCCAAAGCAGTTCGAGATGTATGAATAAGAGCAGTAGAACAATGATTAAACCCAGATAGCTCAAGGACCTGGAGCTGTGAGATGGATGCTGTTTTTGAGTCACCTCCTTGAGCCATTTTCTGTAGCTGTTAACCTTCTCTCAGAATGGCTTGGTAGCAGCTATGAGCCTGGGCATGTTTAGGGACTGTTTGAAATAATTTTTGTGCTGCCAGAAATTACTGATTCCTCTGAATTGCCTTCAATTCTGCCTACGTGACATAGTAGGAGAAATAGTTGAGCCAAAAATAGAACATGTCTATGGGCAAAATTCAGCCTCCATGGCAACAGTTAGACCACACTCAGATCAATTTGCCATTCAATGAAATCTTTTAATTATTTCATTGGAGTTTGCTTTAACTGCAACCAGTTTACATGAATTTAAGTTTTACTGCCTTTCTGCAAGGTGGGGAAACAATACATACCTCATTTTAATACTGACACTAAATTGAGCTGCCCTAAGCTAAGAGAAGCCCTGAGCAGTAATAGAGAGAAGGCCTTAGTACCAGTGGATTTAAAATTGGTTAGAAATCCCCACAGAATTTTATATATATATATATATAATCTACACAGACACTACATAACTGCATTCATGTTTTTGTTTTAATTAAAATTATTATCAAATAAAAATTTGATTCAACCAATTCCATCTTCCTTTTGCAGAAACAGAAAAGTCTCAAGCCTATATTCTTTTTCTTAACATCAGAAAAAAGTGTGCTGGAGAATAAAAAGGCCTATGTTGCATCACATTCTTTAAGAAAAAGATGGTGCAATTACTTAATATCAAAATGAAAACTTACCCCACACTGCCATGAAAACAGCAAAGAAGACAGTAGCTCCATTGTCAAAAAGGTGGGTTACCTGAGAGATATATTAATAATGTGATCAATTTGTGATAATAAGCCTTTATTTTCTATTTTCATCTACTAAAATTAATGTGATCATGAGTTTAGCTGGCCTGGCAGTCCTGAGGATCCTTCCCTTGACATGTGAAATCCACCTGTGAATTGACAGGACTATTTGCCAGCCTGGCCTGGGACTGACCCCTGCCAGCAGAAGGTGTGAGGGTCATTTCAGACCCAAAGCATTAATTTTATGGAGCCACATACACAGGATGGATGAGAAGATAAAGACTGACGTCAAGGACTCCGTAACACATAGCTCTAGGACACGACCTCTGCGACTGCTGAATCTCTAAGTGCAAATTGCATTCAAACGTTTTACAACCCAAACTAAGTATTGGTGAAAGACAGTGTTAATGTTGGCTGAACTTGATCTGTCCTTTCAAGATTTTATCTACCCAAGCTCACTAAAGACAAATGTAAAAGGCGAAATTCATGCTTTTACCAGGAAGCATCTCTATTTGCATAGCCTAAAACATACCTTGGCATAAATGCAGCTGTCTGACAACCTCATGAAGGGGCAATATTTATCACATATAGGACACATTATGATATCTGTAGCTTGGCAGACTTCTTTACTGGAAAAATAAAAAGGAAAAAAATTAATAGCATGATTACTACAACAATCTGCACAACAATCTGTCTTAAAGTGGATTGACAGGCTTTGCTAATATTCAGTTATTTATTGACAAAAACTGGTCTGTAACTGAAGCCAAGATGTTCATAACTGCATGTGTATAATTAATATTTGTTGACTGTCTAAGACTACAGAGTTTACAGTCATAACTGCAGAGTGCAGTTCTCCAGGGATAACCTAGCAGAATCTCTTTACCACTTCCAGCTACTTCTTGAGTCAGAATGACCTTCGGTAGGAGGATGTTGAGCACAACTGCAGACAAAGTTCAGTTTGACTTATTCTTGTGACTTAAGTGCACAAAAATTTAGAGATGCAGCTCGCAGCAGAAGGTCCAGGGATTTCCTTATTTGAGAAATACCTC
Source organism: Platysteira castanea (assembly GCA_013397175.1). Lineage (NCBI taxonomy): Eukaryota > Metazoa > Chordata > Aves > Passeriformes > Platysteira > Platysteira castanea. The sequence goes on from VYXC01002885.1 coordinate 616,048, forward strand.
TCTATGGTGGATCTTTGGGAAAGGCCTTATAGGGAGGGAAAATTCCCCACTCTTGTGCTGGCCTGTTAAAGAGTAACGAAGGGCTTTACTTTTTCTCTACTTCATTCTAAGTTGCCAGCACCATTAGCAACTGGAATTGGACAAGAAGCATTTCCTTTCATCCCAGTTCAAGAGCATAAAACATGGGAAGTTTGATACTGGGTACCTTATGAGAACTTCGCAGTCATTTCTTGACTGAGCATTCGACAGTTCAAAATGAAATAATTAACAGCTTGTGGGAAGATCTCTTAAATTATTCATAATAACCCACAGTTGCAATTTCTTTATGAAAGTTCCCACGTTACCTGACTTGGCAGTGGTTCAAAGTGGTGACTCCGTACAAAAAGACAAACAATCCAATGAAGGCAGCTGGGAAGAGCATCCCTGTGTACCAGCCTAACCAGGCAAAGTACAGCCCAATTTTCTCACCAAAGTACCGTCTGTTTCAAAACACAACACAGCAAAGTTACCTGCTAATTAGAATAATCTACTTAATCTTGCTCATTAGTAGAAAAAAAATATTTCTATCATATCTGAAGAGTAGATTAAAGAGAAGAAAAAGCTTTCAACTAAGCTTCTAAATTCGCACTGAGGGACCTGGCTCAGGAATGAACTTAAAACATTAATTTAAATTTTCAATAACCACAGTTTACAGTTGGATAAGTGGAGACCTCATAGAGGAAACACTGAGTTACTTTTAAAAAGCTAGTTCTTTGTGTTCTGGAAATTGATGGTCTGCTTTGCCTTTTGGCTGTGTGACTGTACTGCCCAAATAATTGCATTGAAATCAGTTTTATCCCTAAAACTTCTATAACAGCAAGAATTGAGCTCAAATTATTTCTAAGAAATCAATTAACCAGAGTTCTTTCTCCAATACAGTTTATTTTCATTTGATTATTTATTTTCTTAGCTCCGTTCCTAGAAAACTAATTTCATGATTCTACTGTGGTGGAAAGTGAAGTGCAAGTAAGGTCTATCATCTCGCGATGATTTGAGGAAAGTAGTCTGAATTGATCCTGATTTGTTAGATATATTGCTCAAAAACCAGCAGCAAAGTGGCCAGAAAGTTCCTTTTTGCTACACATTCATTGGCACTTTCCCTCCTCTCAAACCTTTATTTATATGTTAAAGAATACATCAAGCACACAAAAACCTGCTGAGGAGGAGAGGAGCATCATCAGCAGAGGAGCAGGCTCATGTACTGTCCTGTGTCTGATGTCTTGTGCACAGTACGCTGAGATTTTAGGGGATTATTTGCAAGATTGGTTTAAAAGAATGAGGCAAGATGCTATACTTGTGCTTCAGAGACTTTCCAGACAACTTAAACTTGCATATCCACTCACTTTGAAAATAGCTGCTGCTGGAAGCCCACTTTCACCCTAATGATGCAACTTCTGATCTATCCAGAGAATAAGTGCTATGCCATCAGAGAACATCCTTGGCCAAACTTTCTCAGTGGGAATGGAAAGACCTTGGACTGTCTCTAGTGCTGGATGCACTGGAGGACACTTCGTCTGGACTGCACAAAAGTAGCAAGTTGTTACTAAATTCAAGTTGTTATTAATTGAATTAATTGAAATTCTGGCCTGAGCTCATGCTCTGCTGGAAGATACTGACCTGCAGTGACTATTTTCATTTGAGTTTACCAACTCTGTGTAAGACCCAAATATTTTCATTTTGTTTTTATTCTTCTGTCATTTAACAGAGACTCAAATTCACAGGCTAAAGAGATAGTAAGCTAACTACAACATGCTCAATTCTGACAAGGGCAGCAGGTCTGATTGTAAAAAAACCACACCGCAAGCTGCTTTTTAAGACCTCACTTAAGACTACTAATGAAACCTTTGGCCTGATTATTTTCCTGGCATCTAGGATGTCAATCTGTGCCTGCACCTCCAAAAAGGCAAACTCACGTTTTGAGCTTAATTCTAAATATATATGTTCTATTTTTCTCCATGTACATAGTTCAAAGTAGTGAAGTCAACCTAACCTTCATCAGGCTTTATTTTTTCACTTTATTCCCTACACTCAAGGATGAATGCTTCCTCGTTCCAACCCTCTAGCTGAGAAGCATTAATGGCAAAAATCATCTCTTGTTGAGCCCTTCAATCTAATAGTGCAAATCACAGTATTCTTTTTGATCTAGAGATCAAACACTTTCATCCTAGATGAAGACCCAAGCAAGGTTCAGTGTGTGCATAAAGAAGACTGTCCATGATGGGGAGCAACCCATCTCTGAAAAGTAAGAAAAAGGCATCTGAGCCAGGTTTTAAAGATAAATGAAAGATGTTGACATTACTTTGATACATATTGGTTTAAATATGGAGAAACAGCCTTGATATTCCATTATTGTCCTTTGCAACACAGCTGGTATTCCACAGACACATGCTGTACTGCTGGAATTTGCATCTGGATCAAGCTAATATATCAGGTCTCCTGGCCCCATAGCTGGCATATTTCTCCTTTTAGTCTCTGAGCAGATACCACTCAGTTAAGTGCTATGGAAACAGACTATGCCAGTAAAAAGGCTTTTGGAGGCCCTCCTAGGTGCCATATTCAGAGCAGTTCTATATTTATTCCAATATGCAATTCAGCTGGACCATCACGACCCTCAGGACATGAAAAGGGTTTAGACATACCTTTGTCACTCCCTTCAATTTGCCCCAAATATTTGTTTGAAGAATAAGCTCTTTGTTTCTTCTCTTTTTCTGTCACTATGTAAAGAACAGAAATTTCATATAGCTTGCCTCACTGATGGCAGGTCTCTCTGAGCCAGAGCTCAGCAATATACACATGGAATTCCAGAGGTTTTTTCCTAGAATGTATCACTGTGCATTGCTTATACCTAAATTTCACCTGTTATCATTCTGCTCATTTCAAGGCCTCTTTGAAATTTTCCAGCATTGATAACGTTCTTGTGTTCTTATTAACTTTGCTAATTTATTACTATCCAATTTTTCAGATTATTAATTTGGACAGAAAAAAGTTGCTTGGGTCTTTAATGGTCTCCCGCAGAAAATTTTCTCCACAACTAACATAAAAAGCAGAGACGTAAAAAACCCCAAGCACATAATAGAATAATCCATATCTCCTATCCTTATAAATGCTGTACCATCAAAATAATAATAAAAACATAATTTCAGCTTCTCAGTTGTAAGATAGCCTGTATAATAGGCCTTCAATACCAGTTACCTTAACGGTGAACTGTATATCCCCTCAAGCCATTCCAATGTCTTAACTGGGTCAAGATTTCAAAATCAGTTATTTATCAGTAAGTCTCATTTTTGAAAATTAATAAGCTACAAAGTCTAATTTCAGACCTATGAATGTGATATTGGATTATCCTGTGTTTAATGACTTTCACTGTAGAATATTTTGCTTTCAGCATGACTAGAAGGAAGTCATGGATCTAGAATATAGACAGATCGGGGCTCAAGCCAAGAACTGATCTATATTTATTAACCCTTTTGCAAGTAAGAATGAAGTCCTGTACAGAACTATCTACAACACAGAAACTAAAGCTTTCCAGCGAGTGTTTTGGACATATGAAGCTCTCACATCAGAAGCAATGGGGTGGGGAGGGAGGCTTGACACGAGATTGAAAGGGAGTAATCAGCTTGCAGTCAAGACATTTAATGGAGCAAAACGCAAGTTGCTCAGGCATCAGTTTTTGCTTCTAGGCTCATTTAAGTAGCTTTACAATCACTTAAAAACCATAGTTTTCTCCCTCTGTTTTTGTCCTGTGAATTACATGCACAGGCAGCAGCAGGAGCTATTTGTGCACGATCAAGAGGGAAACAGCTATGAACAGAAGTGTGAAGGAGGTGATCCAAAGTCCCCAGGAATAACCGTAACTGTTTCCATTGATTTACATGGTCCCAGAGCATGTAAATATAATAAGTTCTGTTTCTTTCCAATTACAATCAAGTCTAAGGATCATAAATTATTCTCATAAAGTATCTATGGACACTAAATTCCAACAGATGTATAATTAAAGTCATGGTACCACATCTGTTGATNCGTTCCAACCCTCTAGCTGAGAAGCATTAATGGCAAAAATCATCTCTTGTTGAGCCCTTCAATCTAATAGTGCAAATCACAGTATTCTTTTTGATCTAGAGATCAAACACTTTCATCCTAGATGAAGACCCAAGCAAGGTTCAGTGTGTGCATAAAGAAGACTGTCCATGATGGGGAGCAACCCATCTCTGAAAAGTAAGAAAAAGGCATCTGAGCCAGGTTTTAAAGATAAATGAAAGATGTTGACATTACTTTGATACATATTGGTTTAAATATGGAGAAACAGCCTTGATATTCCATTATTGTCCTTTGCAACACAGCTGGTATTCCACAGACACATGCTGTACTGCTGGAATTTGCATCTGGATCAAGCTAATATATCAGGTCTCCTGGCCCCATAGCTGGCATATTTCTCCTTTTAGTCTCTGAGCAGATACCACTCAGTTAAGTGCTATGGAAACAGACTATGCCAGTAAAAAGGCTTTTGGAGGCCCTCCTAGGTGCCATATTCAGAGCAGTTCTATATTTATTCCAATATGCAATTCAGCTGGACCATCACGACCCTCAGGACATGAAAAGGGTTTAGACATACCTTTGTCACTCCCTTCAATTTGCCCCAAATATTTGTTTGAAGAATAAGCTCTTTGTTTCTTCTCTTTTTCTGTCACTATGTAAAGAACAGAAATTTCATATAGCTTGCCTCACTGATGGCAGGTCTCTCTGAGCCAGAGCTCAGCAATATACACATGGAATTCCAGAGGTTTTTTCCTAGAATGTATCACTGTGCATTGCTTATACCTAAATTTCACCTGTTATCATTCTGCTCATTTCAAGGCCTCTTTGAAATTTTCCAGCATTGATAACGTTCTTGTGTTCTTATTAACTTTGCTAATTTATTACTATCCAGTTTTTCAGATTATTAATTTGGACAGAAAAAAGTTGCTTGGGTCTTTAATGGTCTCCCGCAGAAAATTTTCTCCACAACTAACATAAAAAGCAGAGACGTAAAAAACCCCAAGCACATAATAGAATAATCCATATCTCCTATCCTTATAAATGCTGTACCATCAAAATAATAATAAAAACATAATTTCAGCTTCTCAGTTGTAAGATAGCCTGTATAATAGGCCTTCAATACCAGTTACCTTAACGGTGAACTGTATATCCCCTCAAGCCATTCCAATGTCTTAACTGGGTCAAGATTTCAAAATCAGTTATTTATCAGTAAGTCTCATTTTCGAAAATTAATAAGCTACAAAGTCTAATTTCAGACCTATGAATGTGATATTGGATTATCCTGTGTTTAATGACCTTCACTGTAGAATATTTTGCTTTCAGCATGACTAGAAGGAAGTCATGGATCTAGAACATAGACAGATCGGGGCTCAAGCCAAGAACTGATCTGTATTTATTAACCCTTTTGCTAGTAAGAATGAAGTCCTGTACAGAACTACCTACAACACAGAAACTAGAGCTTTCCAGCGAGTGTTTTGGACATATGAAGCTCTCACATCAGAAGCAATGGGGTGGGGAGGGAGGCTTGACACGAGATTGAAAGGGAGTAATCAGCTTGCAGTCAAGACATTTAATGGAGCAAAACGCAAGTTGCTCAGGCATCAGTTTTTGCTTCTAGGCTCATTTAAGTAGCTTTACAATCACTTAAAAACCATAGTTTTCTCCCTCTGTTTTTGTCCTGTGAATTACATGCACAGGCAGCAGCAGGAGCTATTTGTGCACGATCAAGAGGGAAACAGCTATGAACAGAAGTGTGAAGGAGGTGATCCAAAGTCCCCAGGAATAACCGTAACTGTTTCCATTGATTTACATGGTCCCAGAGCATGTAAATATAATAAGTTCTGTTTCTTTCCAATTACAATCAAGTCTAAGGATCATAAATTATTCTCATAAAGTATCTATGGACACTAAATTCCAACAGATGTATAATTAAAGTCATGGTACCACATCTGTTGATCATAGGATTGGCTTTGTAAATCATGCCAAGTCTGAGCATCATACTGCCACATGTTTCAAACAGAGGGGAAGCAGAATCATGCAATCTCCCTCAAATGACTTTTTCTCATTTAGTTTTAGTAACTAGTGTCTCCATAACAGCCAGCTGATGAGATTAAATGAAATCTGGGAGTCGCCAAATTGGCAGCACAGGAGATGGAAATGGCATTTTAACAGCTAAGGAAAAAATAAAACAGCACAGAAGTATGAACATTTTCACTTACCATTGTGGCAACTCGAATTTAAGGTAGAAATATCGTATCTATTAATGACATAATTGTACTATCTACATCTAATTTACTTCTTAGCCTTTCTAAAGCACAATGTCAGCTAGAAGCATAAGTTCTGGCCAGATGTCTGTGGAAGAATCAACATCCAGCCACTCCTTTTGTACAGATGACAACACTACATCCTTCAAGCACAACCCCACATAACTCTTGTTATGGGGGGAAAAAAAAGATTTTCCAGCTTTAGAACTGACACTGAAAAAAGTTTCTTTTTAAAGTGTGCCTGCTGAGAAGCTTCCAAGCGAAATGAACAGCAGGTCTTGCTGGTGTTATCAGTTCTTCAAGGAAAAGTCTACAGCTCAATAGACATGTGAGCTGCTGAGAGTGGCAGTAAACATGGAAGATTCATTCACAGATGCCAGATTACTCATAGTTCTTTAGCTCCTCCTAAATCTTTGAATCCTCTGAAAATTCAGCAGGAGCTGAGGAAATGTGAGTAATCCAGCATCTGTGAAATGAGAAGAAAAAGGCATCCCCTTCTCTTATTGTGCCACCCCTCCTTCAGTGAATTCATCATAGCTGTGGATGTGTTCCAGGCAGCAAATGGCAGACGGGGCTGGGGCTGTGGCTTTGGATCTGCTGAGTTTGGTGGCTTGAGGTTCAGGCTGCTGTCAGTGCTCAGGGAATCTCACAGCTGCCCCTGCCCCTCTCCTCTTTGGGTAAACACCTACTCTCAACAACCACAGAACACTCATGACCTCAGATAGGAGGTCTACAGCAATTGCCTTTTTTTTCTTTTTTAAAATAGATTTTGAAAAATCTGTCTGATGAAAAGATAAAGCCTCTTAAAAAATCTTAAATGTTAAACCCAGGCTACTCAAGAAGGCTGATATCAAGGTCCAGAATAATCACATCTCTAACATTGCCTATTCTGTTACCATTTATTCTCATACCTAAAAAACCTTTCAGACGCCTGGTCATCGAATTAAACCAAACACCAGATATTGCCTCAAGAGCACTTTCACAAACAAGAAATGATGAAGAACAGTAGCCTTGACCACTGTGGACAAATGATCAGAAAACTCCATAGAGATAAGTGTTTATACTGTGATAATAGTATCTTATTGTGAACTGGGAAATTGAAAGCAAAAACCCCCTTCAGTTTAACTATTGGCTTCTCCATAAATCGGCAATTTATATTGTGTAATTTGACAAAAATTCCATATTTCTATCCAGTGTATTAAAAAAGAAGTTAAAAGCTTTGGGATTAAATTATGAGATTTAATAAATTATTTTGTAAAGCATTAAAAAAAATACATGACTCAGTAAAATTTTTATTGTATTTCTTGGTGAAGTTTTTATCCATGGAAATGAAGCTCTCAGTTTTATGAAATGGATAGGTTTTATATGGCCTTAATCAGTAACACTGTCTGTCTCCAGGGCCACCCTCTACAAATCTTTCATCTGGAAACAATTTTGAGAATAAATAGGAGCAAAGTTTTCTGTTAGTTGCAGGATTTATGAAAGAGGAAATTATTATGCTGGGCCAATCATATGTTGTGGATGACCCTTCCTGATAGCCAATGTGTCTTCAGTGCTCCTGATACATCTGAAGACTTTATTAATAGGCTCTTGTATTTCCATATTCCTCTCTTTAAGTAGAAAAAGCCCATTACTGTCCAATAATAGTTCTGCCAACATGATAAGTAAAGGCTCCGGCTCTCTCTATATGCGTAAGAAATATGTAATCCTCTATTAGCGCCTGCAAGGTTATTTGAAAGCATTATTTAAAAGGACTACAAGAACTTGGAATCACATCTCAGCTTCCTCGGTGTTTTTTTCTTTGCAGACTACTTCCAAGATGAGTAAAACTCCAGACAGTGGTGATGTAGCTGGTCTGAGTTAAAGGGCAGTGGTACAGAAGAGACTTCCACCACTGGTGTTGCTGAACACCGTAGCAAACTCAGCAACTGTAAATTCTGCTCTGTGCCATTTGTAAGCATCATGAAACTTCATCCAGAGCTCATTCTGTGGTTGGTTTTTTTTGGAGGAAGAAGAAGATCTAGTTGATGAGAGTCTGTCTTTCACCAGAGACATTCTCCAAGGAGCAAGAACTCCTCCAGTGGACAGATGCCTAATCAAATATATCCAGCCTCCACAGATTTTTCTCTTCCTTTTTTTCTCTCTTAAATATTCTGCAAACACTTCATTACAAATTATGGTGCCAGGAAATTCTAGAAGGAAACTTCTTTCACTTTCACATCCTTCTACAAGCTCCTTTATAAATATTCCTTTGGATGTAGTGGCACCATGAACTAAATGGTTTCCCACGACTTCAGGATCAGTTTTTTAAAACCACATGAATTAACTGAGCTTTTCATGGTTTTGTCAGAAGTGAAAAAAACTGTGCTCAAAGCATCTATAATGTGACATAGCAAAAGCAGATGAATCTTACCTTACAAGATCCAGTGGCTGGTATTTATACCACACTCCCCAGGAAGCCCAGCACTCATAGAGCAGGTGTCTGTGGTTTTCTGCCCCATGGGTTTTTATTGAATTCTTACTTCTGTAACTTCCCTAAAATACAAATCTGGACATTAATGAATAACAGCAGCAAAAAGGAATATTTAAGAAATATCTCTTACTAGCCGTATGGATAGCACAATTTATGCAAACTCCGTACTTGTACTCCAAAAGGTAAATATGACATAAAAAAAAAAAATCAACTGATGTCACTAAGATTTGAGATTATTCTTCCTAAGACATTTATAATAAATTATATTCAAGTCATAGGCTATAAACACAAAGAAAATCTTTGGAGAGTCTCAAAAAACCCCCCAGAGCATGGTGGTTTTTCCTCTCTGAAAACATACTGATCTATCAACTCAAATAGTTTTTACAGACTAGATCCAGAACAACTCTCTTTACTCATCTTTTTATTCAAGAAAATACCCTTCATTTTCCCCTGAGAAAAAAGCACTGCTAAATGGAAGCATGTCAGAGGCAGACATTAATAAGATTGAGGATAAATGATCACACAATTAAGAATTAATTTTGTGGGAAATGTCTGTTCAAAAAAAAACCAACAAAACAAACTGAGAAAAGTACCTCATGAAGAGGAAATGCAGCTTCATAGGAGCCATTACTGAGCAATCGATTCAGACCTAAGAATCAAAAGTATTAAATTATTTACCAATAGGAGCAGAAAAATTGCTAAGTAAAAAGCAAAACACATTTCATAATAAACTAGCTAAATGAAGATTGAAGCCCATTGACAGTACAAGATACAGGTAGAAAAATTAATCTTTTATAGATTTTGATAACTAAGATATAATACAAAGAAAGATGTGTTCAAATATTAATCAGAACCTATCATTTATCATGCTGGAGGTTTAAAGATTCAGTTACCAAATCCACCTGTAGTGTAACTTCACACTAAGGTGTGAGGTCAAGGTTTAAAGTTTGACCTTGTAAAAGATTGTCTAAGAAAGCTATTTAGATGAAAAGCTGCATATCTTGGGAGCTAAAAACTTCAGGGAGGGCCTCAATGTTTTTGAATTGCAGACCACTAAAGCAACTGAAACCCTTAATTTCCATATGATAACAACTTTCTAAAATATGTTCAGTTTATGTCTTATGAAAGTTGCTGGTCAGACAGAAAGGAAGAAGACAAGCTGCAGCACTACAACACCAGAAAATAGGAACTTGAACCAAAATCATTCCTATGTGGCACAAAAGAGTAATCATACACCCCACTCACTCAGGCCTTGTCCCTCTTTAATGAGAGCCTTGAGAAATAATGTTTGCTGAGATGTTGGTGCTTTTCACTTGGAAAATCACCAAAATAGGATTGAACTGTTACCAGGCAATGCAAAACAAAATATCCACACTAAGAACCTGAAGGTGTTTGAACCCTATTGACCAAGAGGCATAGAGTCTTGATTCCTTTCCTAATTCACAGAGGACAGACAGCAGCAAGAACACAGCAACGAGAAGTATTAATTCAACATGAGTAGCACTTTCAGTGGTAGCATCAGTATCTGCCTGGCAGAATATGCTTTCTTCCAGTGTCTCTGGTGGAAAAGTAAAACTTGTACAGCTGAGCTGGGCTTAGCTCTGCCCAGTGATCAGTGCAAGGTTGTGTTCATTGTAGGTACAGCACAAGCTGACATGTGAGGGATTGGGATCTTGCTGTAGGCAGGGACTGCAAGCGTTTGTGCTAGATGCAACGTGTGCTCTGCTTAGAGGTATTGCTGCCCTCATCCCAGCAGCTGAGAGCGAAAGAAAAAAGGGAAGTTTTGGGATGTTTCTCTTTCTCTTCAGGAAAGGTGAGGTTTAAACAGCAGGGAAATGAAATAGACTGCAGTTTTATGGAGATTGTCTTTGTCTGTATGTGGCACTCAAGCAGTATGAGCTCTGTACCACCTGGCAGGTGACCACTGTTTCATATTCTATCCCTCCTCTGTCACTGCCTGCTTTCCTGGATCTGTGTATGTGCCACGCCAAATATCCACTCCACAGGATAATGGAAAGTGAAGACAGTTATGCGTAGCAGTCTTGGCATTGAGGACATCAATGGTGAACTCCCTTTTGACTTACAGCAACAACAGCGATACAGAGTCTTCCATCTCCCTTAGGGGTGGATAGGTACCCAGGGAGAAGCCCTGTAGGCTGAGATGTAGAACAGCACAAATCTTGCTATCCTTCCAAGCACATTTTTATGAAAGAGTAAAAGTTTTCCTGCATGAGTCTCTCTGCTTCTCCACTGCTCGTAATCTGTTCATATTTCTTGTTTAAATCAGCCTCTTCCCTTGCAGAGGTGATAAACCCCATGTGGTGACATGTGCCTGTGAAAGCTGACTGATATTACACGGAAATGATTGCATCTTCCAGGCAAAGCCCCTACAACAGCAGTCGGTGAGATGCAAACAGTCTAAACTGAGGTGATTAAAAAAGGAAGGGAAAACCTCTGTTATGAGCCCAGGCAGACTTCTCCTTTCTTTTTTCAATCACACATTGCAAAGCACATTGCTCAGTACTTACCAATTTTGTTTTTCCCTTCTTCATATTTCACTCTTTGTAAGATATGGTGTACAATTCTACTTCTTGTAGCATTATTGAAAAAAGTATCTTTGTTGTGTATTATGAAGCTACATGAAAATAAAAACAAAGGGCATCTCAGAAACATATAATAGCATGCTTAGGGCAAATATTTTTTTCCATTACTTTCTGCGACACTCTAAAAATCTGCAGTATGTAAGCAAGTGCAAGAAGGATTAAAGACACTTGATTAAGAGATGATTAGCCAGGTGAGACGCTGTCAGTATCAGCATTCATTCTCTAACAAAGAACTACATGGAGAAGTCTGGAGAGAGATAAAAGATATTTGAGTATTCATTATGGTAAGCATCACTTTTAGGTAATTCACTGAAAATCACAAAATCCTTGCACAAAAATTTGCAAAAGCGTATCTTTGCAAGTGCAGGAGTAGAAATTCACATTTGATTTCTATTCCAGGTTTTTTGTTATGCTTTACCATTAAGAGTCAGTTGGAAACATCCACTTGGTAAACCACTCTTACCGAAAACTATCACTGAATACTATGTTAGAAATGGAAGATATTATATACTCCTATATTTGGTTCTGGAAGCTAAAATACAGTAGAAAATTAGCTTTCAGAAGCCATTTAGCCAGTTAAGTATGAATGCAGGTTCAGTGTTCAATAGGTTAGACAGAATTGTGGTGAGTCTGAATAAATTTTTAAAAAGCCCAGCAAACGCTGCGCATAGGAGACAATATCGTTTTCCTCATTTGGGTTTTTGAAGAGCTGCAGAACTGAATAAACTGACAAATAAAATGTTAAGGTCATAGAGGTGTCATAGAGAGATGAGTCTGTAGGACAGCACACTAGACAAATACAATCTTAAATGAGATCATCCTAATCAGAAGCTTGGCATGGATTCACATCACCTTCTCTTTTTCATGATGTAAGATTCACTGCTCAGTTTTCCCCTCAGGTAATTTTACTTAAATGAAAATTTGCTTTTTCAGAATGAATCTTTACCCATGGGAAATAATATATGACTTTGCACCTCCACAGTAATTTTGAAAAACAAGGAGTCCAACTTCAGGACTTTGAGAACTTCATATGCTCCCTCTTTATTATCAAAATTCTCAGCTGAATTTTCAATACAATACAATGTGTACATAAGTTCCTTATGGTCTTCTTCAAAGCCAGACAGTAAAAAAAAAAAAAATCCTAAAGTAAAGGTATGTAAGACAAGTTTCTCCAAGAGCACCAGAAGTAATGAAACCTGGTTTTCCAGAGGTTACTATCTCATGTCTCCTTTGCTACTCCACCCCAGATAATCACAGGCCATTTCTGTGTCTACAATCGACTCACTACTGTACTCAGTACTTCTGGCTTCCTCCCATATCCCTACTATTCCCAAAGTCCTATGCATGCCCTAGCGTACCTACCTAAAGTAATTTGATTTATGCACATTGGCTGACCACCAGATGCATGCTGATTTACAAGTGGGCTGGTACCAAACAGCAAATACAATTGGTGTCCACGGGACACTGACCACTTCCATTTCTGTGTAGGAACAGTTTTGGGCCACTGTTCCATTTCAAGCTGCTGATACTCAAAAAGTATGTCAGACTGAGCTTATCTTTCAGATGCATAAAGATATGTAGGCATAAAGATGTATCTTTACAGCTACATCGTTATCAAATTTAGTTGAAAGTAATCAGTATGTAAAATAATAACTATTAAAAGCATTTTGAGAAAAAAGAAATACTGGTATCATGTAAGTCTTAATGCTGATAGAAATTATATTAAAAACCCCAACCTAAACTCTGAAGCAGGTAGAACAGTGTTGTTTTCAGCCGAAGCTGGAACTCTGTATTAGGCTGTTTTAGTAACAGCGGAAACAAATTAAAAGGCAGGAGTAAAACAGAAATGAACAATTAGAGATTTTTGTTCTTTATTTCATTTTCTTTTACTGAGTGACTTTCCAAGATCTCACCTCCCAAAAAGCACTAAATATTAAAGAACTGTGAAGATAACTTCACAGTTATCAAAACAGCACAGTAATTTTCATTCTGACTTAGCTCTGAGTTCTTGTAGGATGAAAATGAGAATTGAATCATCTTATCTGGGAAACTTGCAACATGAAACTAGATAACACCATAATCTATCTTCCATGTAATACAAGGTTATTTTGCCCATCTGTTATCACACCTGTCTCATACTGCAACTAGAGGTAGCCATTTCAACATCTTTTCTGGAGAACTTGTTTAATAGTTTTATTTGTATTTAGGTATTTCTATTTTCATGAGTCATGAATGCAAAAAGGCAAAAATCAAGGGTTATGCAAACTCTAAAAACAGAGAAAAAAATCACTTTTTAAAAGAAACACTTTAGTCATTTGCATTCATTTGCAAACTTAGCAATTGTATTACTACAGCTTTCGATCTCACATGGGCAAGAAGAAATAACCAGACATGTCTGGGAAGCAGATGTAAATGCCTCAGTATAATAACTGCCATGAAGAACTCTGCCTGTTCCAGAACTAGCTGAAGCAGCCCTAAAACACATGTGAGAATATGAGCTGCAGAGGTTCTGCCCTGCCCAGTCTTGTGCCCGTAAAAGGCATCTGAGGGCAGAAGGAGGAGAGGAGAGGAACTCACCACAATCAGAGTGGGCCAAAAACATGCCCTTGACTGTTTTCCAAAGTTGTTAATGAAGGCATGGATGAAGAAGAGCTGCTAGAATTCAACAAGGAGTTGAAAAAGGAGTGCCAGAATGAGTCCTCTGGATGTCCTGAACCATCCCTAACCATATAAATATTTTGGGATAGAATTGCATGTGGTAAAGTTTACAAAATAATCCTCAGTTATTTTTGAACATAAAAATCATAGGATTTTTTTTCATTTGCTTAACTCAAATACTCAGGGTTTTTTTCTGTGAAGTTGTCTGTAGAGTAGACTCAGAGCATCATCACCATGATCAAGGGGTCAGGGACCTCTGGCACAGGAAACAAAAAGAGGCAGACATGACTGGAAGGCATTGAAAGGTTGAGAATATCTCAGGTAGTTGTATCTATGTGTTACAATATCCCCGTTAGACATTGACATAAATTAGGACAATGCCAGGGAGGTTCCAATTTATCTCAAAAATCACAGTTGTTCTTGTCAGTGAGAATCAGGCAGCTCAGTGTAGGACTTACCCCTTTCAACCACCACCCCTTCCTCCCATGCTTTATGGACATTTCTTCCCCCCAAATTTTTGTGCTTCAGTGTGTCTTATTTCTAAATGCGGGTGGTAAATCCATATTCACAGAATAACCATCAAGTCTTTTCCATGTTCTACAGCATCCAATGAAGAATTCAGAGGAGAAAGATATTCTCAGTCTGTGAAGAATCTCACACTTCAAATTTGGGTTCACAGGGGCCAGAGCTGAAGACATTTTCAAACTAGGTACAGATAAACATTTATCAGATATTACTGAGCTATAAACCATATAAAGAAGAGGCTTTCTAGCAAGTTTTTTAACCCTTGTTGCTGTTAGGTGGAAGAATTTCCTCAGCTGTTCTGTTTCTGCTGCCCTTGTTAGATTTTCAACATGCACAAGGATTTGAATATTCATAAGAGCAATACAGCTTTTTTCAGGCTCAGTAAGGGTTTAGACTTTGTTTGTGAGACTTTTCACTGACCCATTTGATCACTTTGTCACCTTGTTTGTAGAACAAAAAATAAGTAAGGATTAATACATTATAATTTTTATTACCTGTGAAGTTAATATATAGGTAGATAAAGCCAGTGATTTGTTCCACAACAATTACAATCATTAACTTGTTCTTCTAAGTCTTATTTGTGTGAGCTGTCCTTACTCAAAAGGAAAATCCCAATGAAGATAATGAGAGTACTTTTGGAAGGAAAGGTTCCAGAGCTGATCCTTAAATAAAGTCCCTTTTAAAAATGTCATTCTGGAGATATTGCTCTTACATTCACGCTGTAAGAGACATGAAGCGTCAGAGAAGGTTAATTGCTTTGAAACTATATTTGTAGCCTTCATAACTAGATTCTGAACTGGAAATTTCAAACTATCTTTCCGTGGGTAGAAAAGCACAGCAAAGCTAACTGTTGTCTAAAGAAAGGCCTCAAATTAATGCAAATTCAACCAAGAAAAAATTACCAGTGAATTCCTGTTCATACATTCTCTTTGGTAATTTTGCAGGTTGTACAAACCCTTTAAGGGTAAATTTAGCTCTTGAGTCTTTGAAAACACATTTGAAAAAAAAGTGGGTTTACTTTTCTTGCTTTATTTTACTTTATATATTTTGGGAAAGCAAAAGGCAGGAAAAAGTTATTTTCTGCTTTACTGATAAGATATACAAGCTGAGAGCTGAATACCCATGGTCGGTGACAAAGCTACGAAGGGAGGATGGATGCATGCACAGATCCATGTGTGTCTTTGCACTGTGGGATCCACAGACAGTGAAACATTCGATGTCTGACACTTACCATACCTAAAAGTACCTTCTGCTGGAAGCAGTACAAACTAAGAGCACAGATGCTGCTCGAAGGAGTTATCCCTGTGTGAGTAGTGTATTCTTTAGCACAGGAAAAATGCCCAACCTTCTGTGCTCCCAGGTGAATCACTGAGCCAACAGCCAACCTCTTGCTGGCTGAGGCAGTAGCAGGTTTTTAGCCCATTTAACATAGGGAAAGTAAATCATCAGCTGTAGTAGCAGCAACAAGGTGAGTCTGCAGTATTCCCCTGAGAATAGTACCACACACTTCTCTACTTTATTTGTTTGAAAATAGGTATATTATTAGCACTTGCTAATTTTCATTTTGCTTGACATTTAAGGCTGCAGCTGACTGTCACGTTTATGTAAAAGTACATTTTTATCAATGGTTAGCGGAGGGTTTTCATACCATATGCCTAAAACAGGGTCACTTTGGGATGAAGAGTGTTGCAGTGGCTCCCTCTGTTTCCAAATTGGCACTACAGCCTCAAAACTGCTGAAGTAAAATACAGACATGAAAGTCCTGAATCTCTCCTCCACCTTCCTCTGCCCTTGCCCCCAGATCAGTCTTCCCCTCAGATCACTTCTTAATTTAAATTGGTTCACTCAGAAATTTCACCTGAGATAGAAGGAGCCCTACGTATTTTTCAGGAATGCACTGCTTCATTCTATTTGTCAGGCAATTAAAACTTCCAGAACCAGAGAGAATTAAAAAAAACCCATTGCAGGGCATGTCCAAGTTTGGCAGCACAAAGGTTTGTTTGAGAGCAGGATTTACAAAACTGTGATTCCCCATTTATAAAGAGCCATTTACAAGTATAGTATTATACTGTATATGTATAGTTATTATATTATAGATGTATTTAAACACCAGAACAACCATCCTGGTTCAAAACAAGTAAGTGTGTGTGCAGCCCTGTGTCGTGTCTCCAGTTGCAGCACCTCCCTGATGTATCCATGATTTTGGGGTAAGGTGGTTCAGGGGAATATGTCCACAGATCATCTTGGCAGAGATGGGGTTTGTTAAGATCAATTTCAGCATCAGAAAAAGCTTGAAAAATAGCTCCACCTGGAGAGACTCGTATCTTGGAAATCTGGAAAAAATACAATACTCACGTACCACAAGGGAATATAATACAAATGAGAATCACTCCATTAACCTCTGGTATGCAGGGCCATTTTTGCTTAATTAATCAAATTACTATCCTAGTTCTCCTAATTGAATAAATTTTTTATCTGATTTTCACTAAGTAATAAATGTTTATTTTAAGTGGTTATTCAATTATGTATTAATTAATATTTAATCAGGCAGTTTATCGCCTTTGAAAGAAAAAACAAAGGGGAAAATAGCTCCTGATATAGAGTTCAAAATCTCTAAACAGTAATTAACATATTTTTCTAGCTAGTGTACAGTTATCTAAGAAATTGCAGCTAATTGCTGCTGTTACTATTCCCAAGTGACCATCAGCTGACTACATAAAATAACTAAGATGTAGTAGAAGAACAACTAACTATGTCTGATGGTAAACATCTTTCATCTCTTGTGCATTCTTGTAACTGATAATTTTCAGAAGAAATGCTTTGGTATAAACGCAGCCTTTTCCAAACTGTGGCTGCAGAAAAGAGACACTACTCAGAAGTCTGTCTTGAAAATTATCATTTTTTATTCCACACAATTAAAAAAAAAAAAAAACAAACCCTTGGCAGAACTCCTTTCCTCCAAAAAAAGATTTCCTATTACTTAAGAAATGAGATGAATTTTGGTCTTCTCTTGTACTGACAATTTTATTATATACTCTAGGAAGTATGCCATAATCCCTTAAAAAGAAAACCTGAAGCAATGTTGCAAAAGGTATAGGCACATCTCACAAATGTTATTCTTGCAGTTTCTTCTTTGCTTGTTTTGGAGGAAGGACAAATGGCTAGCTGTGCCTCTTAAAACAAACTTAATTTTTTTTTTTTTTTTAAAAATAAACTTTCTCCACATCCGGCCTTTTTCCATCTAATTGGGAAAGAAAAATGCATGAAAGAAAAAGACCACTGATATGATCCACTAAAATTGCACATACTCATTGTACATCAATATTTTAAAAATACTAATTCCTATGGAAATAAGGTCTGGTCAGGTTTTTTTCTTAATTATTTTCCGCCCCAGACACGGAATTGTAAATATTGTCGGTTATTCATCTTCCCATGCTTTTAAAAGAAACTATCACAAATGAAGACTGTACTCAGATCATGTTATAAAATCTGTATCAGACTGGGGCCCTCTATGTGGCTAGATCACAAAAGATAAACTGCCCCTTCTTTGATGATGTGAAAGACATCTGAAGCTATGAAGAAAGGAAGAAATAAGGAATTTTAGACTCAAACTGCAATATTTGGACAAGATCAAACACAGCCAAGCTGATAGGAATATTTAAGGAATAATATTTCAGAAAATGAAAATGAAAAGCACATAAATCTGGGAAAAAAGGAAGAATTTGGCAGCCTCCAGGTAAGGCATGTGGCAAAATCTACTGTGAGGCCATGGAGATCTTATCTGAAAACTAAGAATATGGAGTTTTATGCTTCCAAGATGGTTGTAATTGTGAGTGATTTACTTCATGGTCTTTAAGCATGTCTTGGATAAACAGTGACTTACGACAACACAGAAATTCGAAATATTTTCGACTGTAAAAAGTACATATCTTGCTCTCCAGAAATACTTGTACAATAGCCAGAAAAATCCTCACTAGTGTAATTAAAAGACTGATTATATATTTTAGGCTCCTGTGGGTATTTTCAAAGAACAGTTGAGTATACTTCCCACTCATCTCTTCCTCTCACTTAGGATTCTAGATTTGCAGGAAAGTTTTATGGTTTTTACTCTAAACTTAAAACTCAAAGTCTGTACATAAGTTCTGACAAAATGCAGACACTAGTGACATTTTTCAGCTACCACCTTAATACAGTGCAAAAGGACTAAAAGCCTTGCATTTATTCTGCATTCTCTGAGGACTTCAAGAACTGAATGAGTTACAAACATTTTCTTTGCTCAAAAAATATCCATATGTTCAGTGAAAAGTCTTAACACTGAGGTCAGCCAGCTGAGCACTGGTGTGGTACAGGGACCCCTCCTGTCCTGTACCTATTCTCTCTGAATCAATTTTGGCACAACTGTGTGATGGAAGAGGATGCAGAGTCACATCTAAAGGCCTAAGAGTAGGAAAGAGATGGTTCTAGCCTACAGGATGATGTACTTGTTAAAGACTGAACTCCACAGGTGACTACCCATGACAATTATGCAGCTTCCAGTACAATTACCTTGTATTGGCAACACGGTATGCTAAAGGCACTCCAGCAAAACCTTAACTGTCCCAATCACGGAAATGTATGGACTTTTCTTACCACTGAAAAAATGCAAGCTAAATCATCATAACATTACTGTGGATGTCAATTCTTCTTTTCAGCATCTCAAGAATTACAGTGATTATTTCTCTTCACATTCCTAAACCAATATTGTGGGTCTCTGGGTTAAAAATTGAAACACCTGCATGCAACTCACTAGACAAATATTGAACAAGTATTTCAAAATTCTGCTGAAATGAAACAAGACAGACACGGGCAACAGGCATGATAGGAACATCACCATGTCAGAGCCAGCACCTTTCAGGAGAAGGAGGCCAGCTCAGCCAACATTTTATAAGCCCTCACACAAAAAAAGAGGAAGACTACACACAGAAAGCTAAGCAGAAAATGTCAGGCTTGCCAGGGAGTAAAGTTTCCAAGTCTGCAATGACGTTAAAGAAGGGCCAAACAACAGCAGGAGTGTTAATGAAACTAACACTACTTAATAAACTGCTCCTGCCAGTTTACACACACGAACATGAGCAAGGCAGAAGAATGAAAAAAATATTCTGGTTCATGTACATCAATTCTTCTTTCAGCCACAAAACCCCTTTCAAAACAAACTAAAAACCCCTTTCCTATGTGCAGCAATTTTAAGGGAAGTTAGCAGTTAATATTGCTGGTAATAAAAACATTAATGTTGACATCCTAATTTATTAATTTTTTTATTATCGCTGGTCTATTTTCAAATTAATTTGCACCTACTCTTCCTCTTGCAGGGCACAATAACTGACCCATCTCTGTGTCAAACAGACTTCTATTGAAATTTCCCTGGAGTTTTGCACCTGTTCTTGTTTTTCTGCTGTATTTGGAAAGATGCCATTTGTGGCAAAGGTTTATTTTATTTGTTCTTATTGCAGCTAGTAAATCAAATCCCTGAAAAATTATTCATTCAAAATGAGATATTTCAGAGCTTTATCAACCTGGCTTCTCCCTGAATAAAACCATATATTTCAGAATTTTGAGTGACTTGTAATTCAGTCTGTGTCTTTTAGTATCCTCATCAGTGCTGCCTATTCTTTGTGGTTTTGTTTTCAGTCAACAATTGTTTCCCATATTACAAACACTGTAGCTACCTATAATACACCCAAAATTTGACACCCCTTAAATTCAGTACGAGTTCTGAAGGTTGTGTGGGGCTTTCTCTGTTCCGCATTTTGCAAGTGAATAAAGGCTTGTTGTAGTCAAATGATTTCTCTGAATTTTGTGCAACACTGGTGCTATTGGCATGCTTGGAAAAGTGTCACTGGTAGGTCTAAACCCTGCCATTTTGCAAGCAATTTTGCTTCCATAAAAGCGAAAGAGAAATTCAATCAAATTGACATTGTCTGTCTTCTTTAGAGTTCTGTTTGTTCTACAGTCGTAACTAGGAATGAAATGCAAGTATCAGTATTTCAACTACCAGTGATGAAGGACTAATTCTCATTATGCTAAAGACACAGAACTGCTGAGAAAAGAAGTTTAAATCACATCTTTAAGTGAAAAAGAACAACTTCAATTCTGACCTGAGAGAAAATAGCCATTTGACTACTTTAGGGACATAATTGAAATTCCAGTGAATTAAAAGGAACTTTCCCATTGATTTCCTTTAGCTTTGAGCTGGACCTTTAATTAATAGAAATGCAGACTTGTTACCTCTCCCTTTTTGTGAAAAAGGGCTAATATGAAGGCACTAATCCTTAAGACATGAAATAAGAAATCAATTTTTTCCAAGGTGAATCCAGAAGGAAAAGTTTTCATCTTGCAATTGAGATATGTTGGAATACTCACTGATGGATCCTTTGCTGGCTGAATGGAGCAGTATAGCAGTCATTCTCCTCCAGATCTGGCAGTGTTTCCTTGTCCAGTTTCATTGGCTTTCTGGGTAACCATCCTCGGAACCTGCTTATCTGTTTCTCGATCCTGCAGCACATGGTAAGTATGAGCATTTGAGATAATGGGTTTTTTCACTACACTATGAAGCACATGTTGTCAAACCAGGCCACCTAATATTCACGACCAGAAAAGGTGCAATGTCTCTTGACTTTCTTTGAGGCAGACCAAATTATACAAGCTGAACTTGATCATTAATAACCAGCTTTCTGCAGAGGAGCATTTATTTTGTCTCAACAGAAAAGCAAGGCTAATGGTACCTGCTGCCATAAATCTTAGTAAGCCCAGTGAGTGCTTGGCATGTTTCTAGACCTTTACCTCTCAGATTTTCAGTTAGTTTCAAATTCAGGCTTAACTGACATTAGATTTTTGCCATCTAAACATTAGAACAATGGAAATTGTGACAATGATCTTTGGCAGCTAAACCTCAGCAAGTTACATCCCATTAGTGCTCTCTGTATGGATTCTTACCTTGCAATTGGTGCTATTTAAAAATAGGCTACTTTGTTCATTTCACTCAATTGTAGTTTCTTGCAATACTACAACCTCCGTGAAACCCAAACCCTGGGTGTATAGGCTAACAGGTGACTGCTGTGCAGATTCGTGCATTTGGGAGGTGAAAGCAAACAGCGATTGATCTGGAGAAAGGGCAGATTTAACTACAAGTGCACTCATGCAAAGTTACACAGTGAAATGAAGGGAAGAATCAGAGCTCATTGGAGAAGACAATCTAAACCAAATTCAAATCCATACTAGAGTGTTATAATGAAAAACATCTAAGAAAGCTAAGATATGTTTAGCACAATGAGCCCTACTCACTCAGAAGTTCCTAACAACTCCAAGTCCTAACCACTGATCCCTGCAAGAATCACGGACTACAAGCTGTGGAGTGTGCCCATACTTCAGTCACTGAATGAATGTTTCCAGAAGTGGAGCTAAAGGAGAAGAATTGACTTCCTTTGAACTTAAAGTTCAGTTCTGAATGAAGCTGAAGGACTGGAAATATAGTTGGGGGGGAGGGGGCGCGGAGAGAGGGTTGGTTGTTTGTTTTGTGTTGTTTTGGTTTTTTGATTTTTTTTTTTTTTTTGACAGAAACAACATAAGAACTCTATGACCAGCAAACACTGATACCTCTGCACAGTCAGTTTGAGGGAGGAAAACCCATCTCCAGGCAGCTGAATGTATGGGGAAGGGATGGGAAAGTGTTACATATTTTCATTTAAAATACATACAGTATTTCTTGGAATATCCAGCCTTCTCCCACCAGGTATTTTTATCTCAGATAAGGAAGCTAATGCTCATTTTTAAACATAGGCACATTTCAAAATTGTACCTAAATCAGATGTACCTGTTTTGGTCCCATTTGTGCATTTCCAATCTGAAATAGCATGATGGGGTGAGGGCTGTTGGATGTTGCATGTGTGTGCAAATTTATCATCAGGACTGTTTGGAAAAACTGTAATATGTATGTAAACATAATATAAGATTTACACTTAATTAATCATAAACTGTCCATGGGCAGCGTTTGCACCAACCCAGCAGTTTGGAGCACAGGAGGAGGTAGTTAGCAAATGTCTGTGCTGAATGCAGGTGAGATGTCAGATCCCAGGGCTCTAAAGCACCTGACCAATTTTAACTCTCCAGCTGCAGCATCCAGCCTGACAGCCTTGAGCTAGCCTGTCTAGCCACTGATAGAAATGCCAAGGGAAAGTAAGTTCTCTGCAAGGAAATCCCTGTCTTTTGGCCTCTGGTTTTTCCTCTGAAAATTCCATAAGCCCTGTGTTACTGTACAGTCAACAGGCTTAGTGTGTCTGGGTATGGAAAAGGGAGGAGGAATCAGGAAGAGGTTTTTTCTAAATATCCTGCTCCATGCTTGTTAATTAAACTCGTTTGAATTCTCTAAGCTATTAACACCCCTGCCCATCTGCAGTTTTTTCCCATTCATGCTGGAAGTCAATGTGCACATTTGAGATACTGCCTACAGCAGGTTTATCACACCACACAAGCACAGCACAAAGGGACCGAGTGCTTTCCCCACTTAACAGCAATGCATTATTCATGCTGGCTTCTCAGTGAGTGTACCCAGAATTTGAGTGGTTTGCCATTCCCAAGACTCAGATTACTTGGCATGCTCAGTCAGCCTGCTGGCAAACGGGTCTGAGAAGGTTGCAAAACCTTACTGCAAAGCACAGAACATGCAGTACAGCCTTCTGCAGGGAAAATAACCCCCCCTGGTTATCTCTTTGGAAAAAAACCGACCAAAATTCTAAATTTCCTCCAGCTCATTCCAACAGTGCCATCAGTCAGCAGTGCAGGTTTTGTACGCCGAAGGAGCATCTTGCAAAAGGAAAAAGCTGAAAGAGTGGTGTTGGTGCTAACGAACACAGACACACAGTGTTAAAAATCTATTTTTTAATCACTTCTTCAAGGCTAATCCATGCCTCATTTTCCCCATAATCAGCTGAATAGGGGAACGGCGTTTGGAAAGCAGTGGGACCTACCCAGGAACAATGGGGTGCATGGAGTGATGAAGAGGGAGCTGCTTCAGACAGTGTCTCAGAGTCTCTCCCACTTCAATCTTGCCCCTGCTCTCCTAAGTCTAGCTTTTACTCAGCGCCCTCTTTCTAAAGATAAATATTGTGTTTAACTCACACAAAGCGTTTCTAAAATAATTTTAAAGAAACTGTTTTCTCATCATAAAGTGAGGTAGGGATAGAACTGTTTTGCAAAGGAAAGAGAAAGTTAGGAAAATAAAAAAGGTTTTAATTGAGACTGATTTTTATGGGTGGGTCAGCTTCTATAGAACTTTGTGGATATTGTGGTGCTGGCTATTGTATTAATTTAGTTTTAAACCATGATACAGGTGGTGTGTAGGTATCTGATATCCCCACTTTCCTTTAAAGTAGAGTAGTTTAGTAATTTGAAGCTTTGAGATCACTAGAATTTTTCAGAGAGAAAATTAATTCAGGTTTACAAGTTGCAAGAGACCTGCTCTGGGCTTTGCCTTGTGACTAAACTCCTTTCTAAAATAAATTTTGCCCAAATGTCAATATAATGTTTGTATTAACTGAAAAAATGGACAAAGGCTTTGAGTACTTTAATCTACACTGAACTAGGAGTAGAGGAAATAGATACTTTTATTGAAGCTGTATATCTAAATTTCACATAAGTTAAAATAAAGCTGAATGTTTCCTTTTTTCCCCACTGGGGTTTTTCAGTTACTGCTTTTCTGTCTCAAGTAGCTGTTTATAGATCTAAACATAAAAATGGAATTTAGCCAAGTGTTCTCATCACTCAGGAACTAAATACCAGAAAAAGATCATGCCTCTTCCCATACTGACTTCAAATTTCATCTTGACTCATAAGAAAATGAACGTGAAGCCAAACTTCATATAACACATATAAATGATAGAATCTTCTCCTTCCTATCTATTGCTTTAGTCAAAGCAGCCATGTCTTCCTTCAAGTCAAGACCAATTCCAAAGCTAATGGCCACTATAGTATCTATTGTAAGGTGGGGATGGAAAGTGGGGCAGCATCAACAAGTTTTAGAAGATTTGTGTGCATCTGTTACCCTGTGCCAAAGAGGGATAAAATGTCTCAACTCTGCAAAGTGCTCATTTGGTGCTTATTAATATGAAAAGGCAAGTTCTATAATGTGATATCAATGCTGGTACTGTCAAGTCACCAGCACACTGTGACATAACTTAATATACAAAATGCTTTTTAATATGCTCATACTGCAGAGTGATCACCCAGTGGATGTAAATGTACCGACGTTATGTACAAAACGGTACGACTGTTTATTCCAAAACGCACATTTTTCAAATTTCATTCTTCGCTCTTAGAGGTTCTTGGCAATATTTCCCCTGACCTCAGTAAATTAGTAGATCAGGTGTTAGATGCCTTTGAAAACTGCATCAACAGTACTGTGGCATTAAATGCCACATACAGTGAGATAGGTAAATGTAGATATATAAATGATCCGGTTTTTGCCAAGCCTGTATAATTTTTAGGCATTTTGGAGATACTTCCCTTTAATTTTCCTAGGTATCAAAAAGAAAATGCAAACTGCTGCAGGAAAGGAGTTTCATTGCAGCAAGTCAGACATCTGAGCAAACTGAGCACCAAGTACAACCTTAAAGATATTTAATAATTGAGTGAAAGCACTTCAAAGATTCTTGGAAAATACACATCTCTCAAGCTCGGTTCATTGCCTTCCTATCTACCAACAAAGTACTAAGCATCCCCACAGAGGAAGCAATAAATAAATAATGTCATCACTATTACAAGTAAGCAAGGTTCATCGAAATGAACCTGTAACTGTGGTACTCTAACCCCAAGAAACTCCCTAATGAGCTACATGAAAAGAAGGAGATACAGCATTTGCACTATCATACTTCTATTTCTTTAAAGACTGTGAAATGCAACTTCTCTTTGGTTTTTTTTTTGCATATGTCCTAGTGTGTAATCACTCCCTTCATCCTTTCTACATCCTTTCTACACAACTGATAAACATTTCCTTCCAGCTTGACTTTAACCATTATTTTTGTTCTTGGGTCCAAATGAACATAAACTCGACTGGCGTAAGAATTGTACTCACCTATTCATGAACTTGTACCGGCGGTGCAGGTAATAGATTTTTCTCCTGGAAGAACAGCAAAAATGAAGCCAGTCGAGAAGAAAACCCATCGTCAGTTACAGTATGAACTAGCAAGGAAGGAAAGGAGATTGAAGACAGAAGCCTGTAAGAGGTGGAGGAAGAGACTAAAAGAGAGATTAACAGAACTGTCACAGGAAGCCACACAGACACTGGTGGCATTTGAATTGCCAGAAGGTCATAATTTTCCCACTGTCTCCTCCTTTTCTGCTATTTGTCATGTGTGAAAGATGGGGATCCAAAGATGTTTCTCTTTCAGAGAAGTTCATAAACTGTTACAGGAATTCTATAGGACTGACACAGATATGGATGAAGTATCTGACACCTACTAGTGAATTATTAAAGCTGCATTTGGTGAAACACAAGGGGGAATCACTTAGAAAAGCCAGGAAAGCTGTACCTTATGCAGCAATATGCTGTAACACATGCAGTACCAAGCAGGATCAGCGATTGCTGTTGGGATAACTTCCCTTGAAACAGAATATAGGCTACACAAGCAAATGCACATGTGCTCAGCACCCCGCCAGGTGTGCAGCCACTCCCTCTGCCCCTCATACAGGCTGGTTTCTGTTGTCAGTGCAATAAGCCGCGTGTGAGAGCCAATGAGGAGCAAGTGAGCAGACATGGGGACACGAGCAGACGCATGCTGAACTCACTCCCAGCCTGCCTCCTGACCAGCCCTGCAGTGCAGAGCAGCCCCTAACCACCATGTGCAGATCCAGGACAGGGAGTCTACCTCCTGTCCCACTCCCCTGCTGGCAGCTCTTGCTCTTCTCATAGATGCCTATCATACCACAGCTATCAGGATCTGACACATTGCCTTCAGCACAGAGATCGCATCTTCATGAGAGTTAAGAAAATCTGAGCGTTCTTGAGTGTGGATTTGGGACTCATACTCCTTACTGGAAGATTTGGGTGCTTGACCAAACTCTGATTTCCTCCTCCAGAGGCTGACATTGTCATCCACTGAAGGTCATTGCTAAATCAAGGTGGTTTCTGTGTATTCTGAGAGGTTCCATTGTGTAGTGCAGGACTGCACCACTTCTGGAAAATGAAGGCTTATACCACACATGTTCTAAATATTGTAGCAAATGTAGTGTAGGAATGCTGTTAGTGCCTTGGAAGCAAGTCCTCTAAAATAAGACAGCACTGATGCTTTATAAACATTAAATAAATTTGGTTAGTATTCCAAGTTAATTTTCAGAACTTTTTGACATTTTTGTTATCAGAGCCCATATTGTGCTGGTGAAGTAAAATTTTCTAAACTATTTCATGTTGGCCAGCCTTCTTTGGGTAGTGTTATTTTTCTTACTCTACTCAGCAGGAGCAGGGAATGGTCAAAGCTAAGTGTTTCTGAGGATGCCACCCACTTCTTGATTTTGCTTGCAGTATTCAGAGGCATTTACCACTTTGTCACTCCTGTTTTGAAATAACAAGGATTTCCTTCAGTGATGAATGGACCTTGCCCAATTCCAGCCTGAATAATCAGGAGCAAAAAGCAATCAGCAGCTCTTAAAACAAGAGCTTAGACAAAGGCATCTGGAAACACACCATTTAGACTTGTGGACTTGTTGTAAAATTTTTTTGAAATGGTAAACTGTACTGTTGTTTTTAAAATAAAATTGAAGGGCCTGCCCATTAGTCACTAGTGAATCTCCATGATTTCCTCTTAACAATGCTGTAATAATTCTCTTTCTATGGATGTGGAAAGAATGAAGCCGTGATCTTGAAGCAGGTCAAGAAACCCCCAGTATTTTCAAAGCTTTCTATATAATCTGTATGACACCTACTTTGCTATCTGCTGAGTGATCACGATAGAACAAGCTGCTCCATGACTAAATTTCGAGTTCCTGGTGTATTTCTGAATCATGAGACCGTACTCAATTGCTAGAGCGGGTCCATCTCAAGGAATGCCACAGAAGTCAGAGAAGGCACACTTTTGGCCTAATCCACTGTTTCTAGAACATTTTTTTAAAAAGAATATTACTATCCTGCAATGAATTGTGATTGCTTTTAGAATTTTCTCTTTAGCACTAAAAGGATAAGGAAGGACAGTCGAGGATTTGCTGTGAAAATGAAAACAAAATAAATACAAAATAAGCCCACAGTTTTGTCATTTGTACATCTCCATTTTTCCTTATGAGTTCTCTACTGCTACACGGTGTCTCATATCAGAGGCATTTTTCATACTTAGGTAAGAAAAAACAGAAGGACTCCTACAATGGCACCAGCTCACTAGTTGTGTATTCTGGGTCTGATCCTTTTCTTGTTCAGGAGTAATTCCATTAAAATCAATGGAGCTTCATGTTACAAACCCTGCTAATTGAAAGAGGAATCAAGGCCTCTCAGTTCATGGTCTGTGATCAGTTCCAGTGGAAGTTTTTATGCTACTTTAAAAGTCCTGATAACCAGCAGAGTAAAAGGAATTACTTTATATAGAAAATTTCATAGCCCAACATGCAAATAATATTTAATCAATTATAAAATAGTCTGAATTTCAATGTGGAATTAATCTGGTTATCAGTAGCATTTAATATAATTTCTCTATTTTCTCCACAGAAAAAAGCATTTATAGCTTAAATTGTTTTCCTATTAGATGGGATACTTATTCATACTTATTTATGTGATACTAATTACATACTATACAAGCAATTTACAGGTGCATACCAGATACGTCAAACAGACATGCACTTTCTGTGCTGCCTTACGTACCTGGATCTTCTTGACCTCCCATTGATTTCAATGAAATGTCCATTTAAAAAACAGCAGCGCACAAGTATGCAGGGGGCTCCAGCATTGAAGGGGTTAAAGGGCCTAAGGACAGAACACCCCATGAAAACAGCTGCACTGCTACAGCCCATCTCAAACCAGTATTGTACTGAAATTGTAGGCTTTAACAAAAATAACAATGAATGTGGTATCTAAGGAACTCCACTTATATTTTCTGAAGTTGTGTGGTATCTTATAGAAGAACTTTTCTATAGGCATTTTGGTGTTATTATCACATTAAATTTACAGTACAGTGTGGCTTTGGAGGTTGATATGAAATACAACTGCACCTACCTGAAAGGCATTCTTACATTCATTAGTTCAGCATATTTGCCCAGGACCTCCCAAGGGGCGTGCAGTTTCACAAAGATGATGTCACTGTTTGTTAGGGATGACTGCAAAAGAAAAACAAAACAGCCACCAGGGCTTACTTTTTCAAGTAAAAAAGAAAGAAATCATAGTCAGTGGTCAGTGTGATGTGTCACCCTTCCCAACTCCTGATTCTTCCTCAAATGTTGTATCAATATTTTGTCAACTCATTTTTCTTCTGCTCTCCTGACAGCCGTGCTGTGACTCCCTTCTGGCCTGTGTGTGCTTCCTTTACACGGAAAAGAGGACATGGAGGGCAGACATGCATTTATGGGTTAGCTGACTGTACACAGCATGAAGGGAACTTCATGTAGGGCATGCACATCAGCATGGCTGCTACCTAACAGAAAGCTGTCTGGCAAAGACTGAAGGATGTGCAGCAAAGAGGAGGAGAGGAGGAATTTAGCTCAGTTTGCACTCAGGAGAAGACACACTGCTCTACAAAAAAGCTACAGCAGGTTTGGCTGAAGCTGATGTGAGAACATAGAGAGCCACATGATAATACTGGAAGATGACAAGTTCAAATTCTAATGAATATTAATGAATTTTTCGTAAAGTTACATACAATACAATTTTTGGACAAACAAGTGGATGGCATTCCAAGAAATTGGTAAAGGAGTACTTAGTATGAGTAAAGGAAAGTATGATGACAGAAAACCAGGCAATAAAACTGTTAGTTAGCTTTGGGGAGAGTTTCCTAGTTTTTTAGACATTGTCCTATATTCAGTGTTGCTCACATAAATTCTTGGTTAACACAACTTACGAGGGATTCTTAAATCTAGTATTGCTTATCTGGAAGCTACTATGACTGTATGGGTGGGAGGCTGACATTTATACTTTTTACACTCTCCCTCTGCTATCCTGATAGATGCTGAAATTATTGAATTTGCATGTCCATGTCCTTAGAGTAGCTAAAAAATTATTACTAGTTTGTGACATGACAGAAATGAAAACTCCAACAGTTAAGATACATACATATGATTTTCTTTAGCACATCAAAAAAACCCCCAAACCCAAACCAATCCAAACCAAACCAACCAACCAACCAAACAACAACAACAACCCTGAGACAAAAACAAAGGAAAAAACCCCTTAAAAACCCCAACCCAATGACTATAAGAGTTAACATTTTTTAAGCAAATATAGTATTGGACCATAATGGACACAAAGAAATATTTGTACTAAAAAGTATTACTGGCCTGAAAAAATGGATTTAACATATCCAGGAATGAGTGACTTTCTGGTGCTAAAAACTGAAGAAAAAAACCCTTCTTTGCTGATGAATTTCTGAAAAATATTTCAATACAAAATGATCCAACAGCAACAAAATGCCCCCAAGAGACTTGCTTCAGAGACAATGAATTCACTTGCACTCTTTCTACTGACTTTTATGGATTCTAAATCAGACTTTAATGATGTTTTTCTTTATAGGTACATTTCACAAATTAGCTTTTATTTTCCCATGAGACCTTAGCAAGTAGATACCACAACACCAAAACTAAATTCTGCTACTCTAATAATCTCCTGCAAACTGCTCTCTCAAAGGTGAGGTTAAGTCAGCAGCAGATTGGCAGTTTTGTCATAAACAACCTGGATTAAGAAACAAAACAGAACAAAATCCACCAAAACTCAAAAGAACCATCTAAGAAGCCCAATACAGAGAAAGAAACTAAAGTACTGACACACCAATAAAAACTGAGAAATGGAGGAAATTTAATAAAAACAGCTTATAAACTTAATGATGGCTGTTAAACAGGAACTTTATAGGTATTTTCCAGCACACTGTAGTTTCAGCCATACTAGATATGGGAGCCAAACATGACTTGTGAAGGTGCCGTTTCACAAGTGAACACAATCTAAATGTGATATCTTATGTGTTACATATTTTCATGCAGAGATATGAAAAACTTCCAAATAGTTATCACAATATATATGTTTAAAGGATATATTTCTACTCAATATCTCGCAATGTTGGCACATCAAAATGTTTTCAAAATGATAATCAGCTTTGCCAACAGAAGATCTAACCAACAGAAAATCTAATCAAAATACATTTGGCAGGTTCAGTTATATTCTGAAAAAAAAAAGAAATAATAATACTAAATTATTAATATGAAAATCCATTTCTCTTGGGTTTGCTCATGCTAAGTGTTCATAAAGGAAAGCACTAAGCAAGGCTGAGAAAAACAAGGCTGGGAAAAACAAGACTGGAAAGAGAATAACAAATCCATATGGAAGACGAATTGAATGAAATGTCACATTCACCTAATCTAAGGAGTAAATAGCTAACAAAATATCTGGAAAAAACATAGCATGAAGACCATCTTCATTACAAAAATACCTTAGTGAATGGAATCTCCTAAACTCTCGTGGTTAGGTTAGTATTTAGACTCAGTATCCTTCATCTTACAAATGTTTCAACCGAGAGTAGAGAAGCGTTCTTCTGTTGTAATTGACTTTCAAGAGTTGGCTCGTTAAATGATTTGGAGAAGCAAACTCAATTTCACATTATGGCAACGTGCAAACAAAAATCAATGTAATGTTACTCCCCTTGGAAACGTAAATAAGACAACTATTGACATGAGCAATCTGCTATAAAGTGATGTCCAGACGACGAAGAAAGAAAAACAGAGGAATTAAGGGGGCAGACCAATGAGATAAAACACTTAGCAAACACAGAAATGGAATAAATGTTTGCAATTGACCTACCCATAAAAAAACCAGAATTTTCTTCTGGTCACTAACAACATTCTTGGTGGTCTTAAGAACAATGTAAAGTCAGGCTGACAAGAGACTTACCAGAATCAGACTATTGTAGACTCATCTAGGGTGGAAGGGACCTCTAGGGTTCATCTGGGCTAAGCCTCTGGCTGAAGCAGGGCTAACTTAGATCAGCCAGCTCAGACAGGGGCTTGTCCCATTGAGTAGTGAATATCTGCACAGGCAGAGATTTCACAGCCTTTGGACAACCCACTGACTGAAATCAGCTGGAGAAAAGAATATTTTATATCAAAGAAATGCTCTCTTCCCTCATGGAAAAATGTTGGCTTAAAACTACAACTTTTAGACTTGTTTTTCCTTAAGAACCCCTTATTTATTACAAGAACTGTATTTAATTGTTTTTCTCCTTGAGAGGCGATAGCAAGGTGTATTTAGTTTGACAGAACCATGATCTTCACAATAGGTTTATAGGGTAGATTTCAGGTCATCAGAGTCTGGATTACAGATAGCCAAAATACATTTTGGCTTCACTGACAAATGCCATCAGTACCATACCATTGCTGCCAGTTCTCGAATACAGGCAGTACTATAGGTCCACATATTAGAGACTTGCCCTTCTGGCAAGACTACCTTTCTACTTTACTGTTAATTTTATAAAGACATTGCTATTTTCCAATGAAATTCAATCAACCACAAACATTTATAAAAACAAAGCCACATTTTCTCCTCCAGTATCACTATATAAGGAGTGGGAGAGACTAAAGCATGGGCCATTTATGTAACTCCAAAAGCAGAAACGCTTGCTCTGGTGAGTTACAGTTCACCAGCTAGGTCAAGGAAAGCTTCTAATGGTCAGGTTGTCATTCTCCTTCTAAAGTGGGCACAGAGTGGTGCTTACTGCTGGTTAAGTTCTGGCTACTAAACTTCCATGTATTCCTGCAAGCATTCTAATGTCTTTTGATGGCAGGATTCATATATATACAAATGTGTGTATATATATATATATACACCCATATATATATATATGTGTGTATATATATATATATATATATACACCCATATATATCTAAATATATAATTGCTATTGACCTGACTCTGCTCATTCTGAACTTATCATTGCTAATCTGAATAGAAGCAGAGTTATACTGACATAGAACATCTCTCGAAAAGCCTGTGTTTTGCTGTATTTGCAGGCTGCCTTCCAGGATCAAGGATAAAGATTAGTATCTTTTGTCAAAAACCCTCTTAAACATTCTTCTCCTCCTAACTAATTTTAGTTCATTATCAATAATATTGTCAAGTAATTTTAAGACAAAAGCAGCTGTAGGTACTGATCTTGATACAAGCATTTCTTGAGTCTAAAAGTTAAGTTGAGAAAACCTATTCACAGCATATGACCTTGAAGAAGGATAAAATTACAGTGTCTCCAATTGAATGGTGCCACTGTTTGTTTGCCTTGAGTCTACTAGGCAGGTTTTCATTCATGTATGCAATACAATAGGGCAAAAAGCAAAGTCAGGATTTACCATTAAGGTGTTTTCCCTATCATCATTTAAGAGCCAATTACTCAAGTATGGGTCTCTCTTCACATTTAAAAGTCTTCCTCATTTACGTAAAATGAAATAAGTAAGATTTTGAAACAGATTCAACAACCAGAATTAATGTTACCTACTCAAGGAAGATTCTACAAGGCAAGTTAAAAAGCCAGAACAGCAATAGTTCTTTACATTTTGGCAAATATAGCTAATTTCTGGTAAGACCATAATGCAGGGAAAAACAGAAAAGGAGACAAAATCAACATACTTCCTCTAGTAACAGTTCTCTCTGTAATCTAGCTCTGTATGATGTCTATGTGCAGAGTAATAAAAAGTAACTGTTGCAGGTTCCACTGTTTTTGAGAATTACTTAACAGCACAGATTGATTTGCCATGTGGAGTGAATTAAGTGGAAAAACAAAATTTTAGTTGATTAAACAGTTCTTTCTCTGCAAAACCAAAGCAAATGTAAATTCACAGGGGTAGTTCCATAGAACTGGAAAAGGAGAAGGTATATTCAGCCAATACTTTTCCAGTGCATACATTACCATTGGGCAATTATTTAGATACTGTCGATATATGTCTGGTTTCAGGGAAAATATTGCATACTCACAAACATTAGCCTCCGCATTCATGCTTATGAGGAACCTAATGAATAATAGTGCCAATATCTTTCACACATGTACTTTCAATCAAACATGGGTTTAGTGAAAAGAGGAATATATTGTTCACATTTTAATTAGGATATTAAGAAGCCTTTGATGTGCAAGGAACTGTAGAGCAAAAGCAGTAAGGATGAAAATAAGAATAAAAAAGACAGCCCTACCTAAAAAATAGAAAGCTATCAATAAAAGCAATTTTGACCTGAGGACACTGACATGCGAAATGTAGAATAACTTGATGTAAGGAGACAGAGGCACGTGATTACAGTTCAGAATGATTTTTATGTGAGATCTCATGACAAAATATGATGATGAAGTAAAGCTTTGTTTTTACTTTGTAAAGTACTTGCAGAGGTTCTGCTTCAGTGGAGTTAGTAATGCAGGCAGGTGGCTGCTTACAGCCAGCATTCAGGCAATGTGTCATCTAATCCAGCTCAGAGCAGGTGTCATAGTTACAGTGCTTAATTTCTGGCAGCATTTGACAGGATCTCAATTCTGGAACAGAACAAGGGGAAATGCTTGCAAATGTCCTTCTCTGTAGACAAAAACTCTGTGAGTGGGAGGACAGCTTCAAGAACAGGGCAAGTTACTTGAGTAGAAGTAAAATGCAAATACTATCTCACCACTGCTCAAATTTACTGTGCAGTGATGAGCTTACAATCTGCAGTAGAGAAGTACAAATTCCTTTAAGATAAGAAAATACATCAGAAGGAAGTCTTTAATTCCAGCTAATGTCATCTAAATCTGCAAGATGGATCTTACAGTGAGGTAATTTAGATGTAGTAAATCAACCATGGAAACAATATCCTCTGACTTGGACTGCACTTCCAAGAGAAAAGAAGTAGAAATACCTGCAGCATGACTGTCGTAATGGAAAAGGTTGATCTGACTGTGAGGTAATGATAAAACATTTCTTGATAATTCCATTATCAAGTACTGAATGAGTACAGGTTTGACCTATCTGGGTAAGATCTCTGTGACAAAATAGCTAATAACATGGATTTTATCTGACAAATATCTTTTAATTCCTCTGGACTGGAAAATTACTATAAACTTGTGAAATCATTATTTGCAGATTTAAAAATGTAGATAGCTAAAATCTCAGGGCAGAAGAATGCATTTTTACTTATGAAAACAGTATTTGACATTGTCTCTTTACATGAAACATCAGTTATGGGCTCCAATTTTAGATTAAAAAAGTTAATACTTTATACAGTGGTAGTTAAGATCATCGAACCTTTTTGACTGTTCTACTGGCCAAAGAAAGGCCTCTTAAATACATTATTTTACTTTTGACATCACAGGCCATTAAAAATACATCACACAAGTGAACTACCTTTTATAAGGCAGCTTCCTTTGTGATTTATCCCAAGTGTAAAATATAAAGCTGATATTTTTTCCAATATGGATTTATTTCTCATTAATCATTTTTTGAAGTAGAAAATACTTACATTTAATGAATTGTCTATTAAATATTCATGTTTCCTTTTAGAGGCTTATTGGAAAAACATTGCTTTTGTAAAGAAAAAGGCAATTTATTTTTTGTCCAACAGTTAATTTCACAAACATAATAATCAATCAAACACACAAAAAGTGCAGGCAGGCTTATGATAGCTTTTTCATCCAAAAAATCTAGAGAAAACTGCATAAGCTGCTTATTGCATCATAGAATAATACAGGCCATCTAGTCAAATCTCCTGCTCTAAGCAGGGACAGCTAGAGTGGTTTGTGGAGTCTTGAGTATTTCTGTGGCTAGAGACCTCTGGGCACCAGAGGGTCTCTGGACAGAAAGGCCACAGCTGAACTTCCATGTGGAGGCAGAAGTGTTGGCAGCAGCCCAGGTTCTGAGCACCTGCCCATGCTCCAGCAGTGTGAAGCTCTTTGGTTGCTCAACTCCCTCTTCAGAGTCTTGTTTCTCAGATCATACAGTCAAGGAAGACAAGAAATACATATATGACTATCAGCATAGACTCCAAAGTCTTTTCAGCGTCCGCACCTTCCAGGATGCAGTGAGCTGTACACCTCTCTGTACACCTCTGTATTTGATGGTGTGATTCAAAATTCTTTCTAAAGGGAGACATGCACGAGCTCAACAAGAGCACAGCTGGGGAAGAAACTACTCTTAATGTCACTGTCAGTTCAGTTCAGTCCAGTCCACATGACACAAGCTGGCCCCAAGTTAAGCCAGCTACAAATCCACCACATGAATAACTATAGGCAGAGGTGTTAGCCCATGCCATATGGGAAGCAGTGGGGTAATGCACATGCTTGTTAGCACAGCTTGTTATCTCGGGTGCTGTCCTGTGCTGACATGACCAGAATACCTACAAAGTCAACTGGCAACACCTGGATGGGTTTCTGCACCATATCTGGCTGTGCAGGACACACACGCGTCTCTGCTCTGCAGGAAAGTCACAGAACAGCACTCTGTTCCTTTTCAGACTTAACACAGGTTCTCATTTTCCAGGGAAGAAAAAGGACCAAAGAAAAACCAAGATCCAGTTAAATGAAGGGGAAAGATGCATGTGAAGAATGTGAATCACTCATGACTCTACTAGTTACGGTTACCCATAAACTCTGTTAGTCTGGGCGACTCAAATGCTTGTTCATTCGACTCATATCTCAATTTTCTGTGCCTTACTTATCTTACTTATCTTACAAGGATTACTAGAATTGGAGAGAGTTTGAGGAGCCATCTTCAGATAATTCATTTCACATTGTTCAAATCGTTGCTGCAAAACTTCTGCCTGCCTCATCTAAAGGCAGAGACATGAGCAAGCCATTTTCCCTTTCTTCTTCCCCTTTATACAAACTGTTATACACTTCTTATATTTCTTTAATGATGTGAATTTCTGAGAAATTACATTCTGTATAGTCTTATTAAGGTACTCAAGTGATCTGATACACTAAAAGGATGTAAACAAAATTTTACAAGGAAAGTTGTCTTGTAAATATGCCAAAGCATATAGTACAGCAGCCACCTCTTCAGATACACCACCATTACTACATGGAAAGGAAGTTCTTTCCAAAGCAAAGTACGATGGTTTAAAATAGGCTTGATTACCACTATTCACTTCACAATTCAAATTAAAATTAGAGAAATTGACCTTCTTTTAAATCTCAAGCCATGCCCAGACTTCCCACAAAAAATGAAATACAAAACCCCAAGAGATAAAGGCAAATCCATCTTAATGTATTGTCTTCAGCAAGCCACAGTTTCATGTTTATCATAAAAAGAAATCTCATGATTTAGTGCAGAGTGGAAATTTCTAATAATTGATGATCTACATGATTTTTCACCTGTCATCTCAGCTAAGCTCAAAGTAATTTGACCTCTGAATGTAACTACATCATCTGGTGTTAAAAACCCATACATCAGAAACAGAAGAAAAAACCCACTTTCTTAAGCAAAGATAGAGTAATTAGAATCTAATTGGAGACAAGATGAAATTGAAATACATAACATCTCTAAACTAAGAAAGGAAAATACTGGATCCTTCACGCATTTCTGTACAAATCCCTTCATTTGTTGGATATGGTTTAAATGAAGCAAGGTCGAGGTACGACAAGAGTAAATTATGATTTTGCTTTGGATTGTTCTAATTTATTTTTATAAAGCTATGTCCATACATGGCACAATGAATTGTCAAGGCAGATGCCTAAACATGAGCTCTGCTATTGATCAATTATTGCTGTTCCCAGTGTGCCTACTGGCATAAGGTGCTGGATGAAAACACCTCCTGTATGACACAGAAGAGCAGGGCAGCACCAGATGGAGCTCAGTATCTTAATGGTTCAGATAAAAGTGATAGAGCACAGAGATGATTTTCTCTCCCAGTTCAAAGCTCTTACATGCAGATTTAACGAGAGGAGTTACAGAAAACAAACAAGTCTTCTCTTTCTCGAAAGACAACATCACTATCACATGAGATAACATTAGTTTTGATCTGATTGCATATGTTGCAAAGTGGTGGTACTAACCCTGAAACTGTTTGCTGAAACCTATTGCATTTTGAGATTCCTGTGATGTTGTGACATGTAGGCCACAAGTAACACATACACTGGCAAAGAATCCCCCTCTCCAAATTCACTTGTACCATGGAAACTGCTGTAATGAAGATTCTTTGCTTAACAGACAATACTGTCCTTCTCTAGAGATAAAAAAAAAATATTTTTGTCTTTAAGAAGTCCCTATCAAACAAAAGGCAGCTTGTTCAGCTTACAAAAGCACAAATGTCTTTTTAATGTATTGACAGATAAATATTTCTAGATTTTTTTTGTTATTATTTTGTTGATTTTCCATAAGGGCTGTGCCTATCAGAGCTGCAGCAGAGAATTCACAGTCCAAAAGTGAAACAGAAGTTACAAAAGAGTTTTTAGCTCTGTGGTACTATTCAGATCCTTTTATTCAGTGCAAAATTTTGGAGTAGAATTGAAATTCTCATCTATTGCACCTCTGGAATGAGTATGCTTACAGCAATCTGTTTTGTTCTCTTCTATGGAGACGTGTAAAAATATAACATGGAAATAAAATTAAGATCTCACTTCACTTAATAATCCCAGTTTTTCAAGCTCTTTATAGCTACACTATTACAGATGTTTTCTTCTATTACAAGACTTCCCAACAGGAAAACTATAATTCCACTAGATAATTTTTGAAATTAATCAATATGGCTCACACATCAGTGGCTCTATAGATAATAATCATTTTTTTGAAAGGAAACAAAATGCTGTGTCTTAAAAACACAGCATTTTTGGCCCAGTGAATATTATAAAAGATATTTTAAAACTGGGGGAAAGTTCCATTAGTATTACATTACTAAACAATGGGAAAAATTTTGCAAATTCCAAAATCTGAACAAACCACCTCTTAGGGTATTATAATTGCACATCCACTGCAAGCTGTTGTTCCTGTCAAATATTTAAACTATAACATCCAGCATGTTCAAGAAATGTACAGTAGAAATGTGCTTTGCATCATTTGATGCAACTTTGCAGTCACTACAAATATCTGTGCTACACAAACACACATACACCATCATGCATAACTTCTTTCGGATGTCAGAGCAGAGTGGTGAATTGGTTAGGGAGGAAATGGTATTAAAATTGTACAGCACATACCTCTCCTAGTTCTTGGTACTAGGGACCGAAACCTTTAACTGAATTGTTATCATCACAGTAAAACAGCTGATGAATTTCTTTTCTAAAATAATGTTAATGCCCTCCTGTCCACAATCACTGTATTGCTCTCCAAAACAGGAAGGAAAAATTGTAAAAATTAACTAATTTCTGCAGCATAATATTTCAAAGCAACTCCCCCTCCCCCCTTTTGTGTCTTACACACACATCCAGAAACACAACTGACAAATACTTCTCTCGGTGATATATTTGTTTCCTCCTCCAGAATCCCATCTGCATCTTGCTTGCTTATCTCCTAATCAGTCAAAGTCACATTTCTCTCATCAGGTTCCTCTCATCACCACAGAAGGCAGCTATTCCTGCCCTTAGCTCTGGGTGTGTTTGATGTACAATGGAGGCAGCTCCAATACCAGATCTCTGCCAACGACAGCCTCTGGAGCACAACAAATTAGAGATCTCTATTTTTTATAACTTCAGTCTGAAAAAGTAACAGGAAGTCATCTTAACTTTTGAACTGGAGGAATCTTGTATAAAATACACATACAAAATTTCCCAAACTACCAAGGGAACGAGAATGTGGAAATTCTTGCTTTGTCCAAATGGTATTTAAGCCCAAAACGGGAGAAAAATGAAAGCTTTAAAATATGTTTTTTCTGGCAGATTTTAAGTGAGCTCATCTAACACAGATGCCATCTCCCATTTAGAATATGAAAGGTTAACAGGAAAATACCAAAATACTAGTAAGGAAAGAGTCCTGGGTAACAACTGAGCAATCACCACCACTGTACATGGTTGGTGGAAAGTGCAGTGGCAGCAGCACTGACAAGAAAATAGAAAGTCTAATGTTAGAAATGTCACGAAGTGCCTAAAGTGATGCACTTATCTAACATATGAATATTTTTAATGTATAACGAAGAGCAAAGAAAAATGGGGGAGGGGGAAACCATGCTCTGTGTTTCGGTAAATGGCTTCTCATGTGACGCTCTAGTGCCTGACAACACATTCTTGTAGCACAGAGATAGAGAAGTGGCTGGGAGTTAAATGCAGAAAAGACGAACACACAAAATATCACTGTTAGAATCAAGAAGAGAAGTCAGCAACAGAAGGCAGACTAGGGTAAGGGGCATGAAGATCAAAAAAAAAAAAAACAAAAAAAACCCCACCACCAAATAAGGAGCATAGAGGACTCAAATTCCCTAGTCCCTTATTTTGTATAGCTATTCAGAAGGGACTAAAGTACAGCCTGAGTAAGAAATAAATGGATTAATTAAAGAAAGATTGGAGCAGGACAGTAAGAATGATAAAGAGTTTTGGGAAACTTGACCTAGGGGAAAAAGATTGTTCAAAACACAGATGGAATTCAACACACAAAAGAAAGTGCTAAGCAGAGACCACTGTAACCTTCTAAAAATAAGTAACAAATAGTTATGAATGGGAAGGGAATGAACAGCACTCCATTTTCCTTCTCAATCAAGCAAGAAATAACTGGATTAAATTGTAGCAAAGGAGGTTTAGGTCAGATCCTATCTAACACCACACTAGAATTTCTAGGACTTGGCATGTGGGGCTGTAAGGAATATATGAGTGGCTGAGAGTGCCTAGTCTGTGATAAAAGGAGAAGCCCTATATTATGCTCTCATGTGGTTATTACTGTAATAAACCCTGTCAAGAAGGCAGAAATAGTTCCTTACTTAAACTCTTTGTCCACATCCATACACACATATTTTGCTTTTGCCACACTAAAATCGATCAAGAGCTGTTTGATAAAAATAACAGAGGACTCAGGCAGATGTGGTATTAAAAGCATAAGTTTCTTCAAACACATCCAGTATCCTTCAGAGGTGATTTTCGGAGTTTTCAACAGTATCTGTACGCAGTACTTACTGTGGAACAAGTTACTATTTTACTTAAAATTGCTTACTGGGATCTTCAGTTTTTATAGGTTTCAAGATCAAAATTTAGCTGTTAAGGGCATCAGAAACATATCTTCCCTTTGTTAGAGGCATACACTTAATTTAAAAGAGGCTAGGAACTCAAGAGTAACACAATGAAAGAGATCAGTGCTTTTGGATACTGGTAATGGTTTGTTGACAGAGTTCCAGGGCTTCACTGTAGAGCTACAATGTCTGTCAGCTGTTTAGAGAGGTGCATATGCACTGCTTAAAAAATACAAATTCTAGGTATTCAAGAAAACCTGACACATATTCATGTTCCCATTTTAGTTCTAGGAGTTTTAGGGACTGACTGTGATAATCTCTGAACACAGGATAAGGAATGTAAATGCAAGTAATCTGTTCATGTCCATTTATATCCTGATGAGACCTGAACCAAATTGTGGTCCAGCACTACGTTCCAGGCTGTTGATCTAATTTTACTTTTTTTGTAATCACAGAAAATAAAATGCTGGTGCAGAGACCCTGATTGCAAAGGCTTCTGTTAGATCATTTCTGCACCAGGAATCTAGTCATGAGTTTAGGAAATGAGGTTTTCTTTTATGTGATATACTGTCTAATGGAAAATATTTTTGGTGCCTTACAAGTAATCCATGAAATGAATTAAGAAGATAGTCAGCATATAAAAACTTTTGCTAGGGAGGCGTGGTTAGTCCTGTATGAACATTCCAGTGATCAGCTGTGATGCCATTTAAGAGCAAAAAGTATCTTGCTGCAACACCAAACTGAATAAATTATACGAAAATGGAGCAAATTGAACAATATTTCTGAAAATATTTCAGGAAACACGTGAAAATTGTCACTTTGATTTAGTTTAAAAAACTGTCCATACAAAATAGCATGTTTCTCTATGTTACTGCATTATATCTATTTTCTCTTTTGTAAAGGTAGCCTTTTTAATAACTAACATGGCATTTTAATATCAGATACTTAATACTGAATCTGTTTAAATGAAATATTTTCACATATTCAAAATGTTTCCCTCTTCCCTCAGCTAAAACTCTTTGCTGAGTCTAATCTATACTAGTGATTATTAATTCTTTGCCTTTCTCCCTTCTCGCATTCTGTTAAGACATTCTCCATAAACACAAAACAATTGTTTTAAGATGTTATGGGCTTTTGTTGTATTTCCAAAGAGATTTTACACTCAGACTTTTACAGTGGGAGCTATACAGTGAGAAGGGGGTTTTCTTACATATCTGCCATGATTTAATGTGGATATGCCTCCACGTTTTGATACTAGCACCCGCTTTGGCTTTCTCACCATCATTCTAAATTCCTCTCTTTCCTAAAACCCTAATGCACTCACCTTTCCCAAATCATTTTTATATTGTGCCTTTTGTCTGGAATAATGCATTAGTAAGAGACATGAATTGTGTTTCCTTTCACAAGACAGACAAAAAACCAGCCCAAGATGGAAATGTAAATTGGCATTGCAAGCAGTCATCAATTCCCAGTCAAAACATCAAAGAACAGGAAATGTCAAATAATGGAAAAACTGCAGAAACATTAATCTATTCCATAGCTTGGGGGTTTCAGAATGGAAATTTTCAGTTGTCACACAATTCCACTAGTTGTATACTTTAGACTACACTGGTACTGGGGATGCTCTTGCAATCCACAGATCTATTAATATGAATTATATAGATAACACCTGGACAGAGGACAAACAAAGAGGTTTATCTTGAGTATTTTGTAGATATGGTGTGTGACAGGTATCTGACCCAGTTTCCCCTGCTGGATACTGGCAGGCCACTATATTTGTATCAAAACACTGGCACTGTCATGTCTCTAAGCCCACTGATCCTGAGAAGTTCCCTGAAGGCTTACTCCTGAGGAGCAGACACCACAGGTGTGAGTCAGGGCAACTAAGTTTAGATGTCTGCAATGGAGAGGAACAGGCACCTTCAAGGTGTAATTCATCTGTTCTATCTTCCTCAGACCGAGATGAATTGCTGCATATCAAGGGCTTGTTCCTACCCATCAGATTGTGTACATTGCCAACAGCTACAGTCAGTAAGTTCTTTTTCCTCTTGGGGCTCGGCACTACAACCACCTTGTTTCCCCTGGACTCCTGTTACCTTCCTCACTACCCACACCAACTTCTGCAGTAGAGTAGACACATTGCTTCCTACAAATGCACCTTCGTGGGTGCCTGCAGTGCCTTGCACAGCTGTCTGGGACACATCACAGCAGCAGCATTTGATTCAGCACATTTTACAAGGCCTTGGCTGCCATCCATTTCCCCCATCCCACCTTATTCATGCTTCCTGCAGAGAAGACATAGGGAAATGCAGATCTTTAAATAACAAAGCATCCCGTCAGTGTCCTCTGTACTTTGAAAAGCCT
Organism: Platysteira castanea; assembly: GCA_013397175.1. NCBI lineage: Eukaryota > Metazoa > Chordata > Aves > Passeriformes > Platysteira > Platysteira castanea. Next base: position 659,302 of record VYXC01002885.1, read on the forward strand.
CTTGATTTTGGTCAGTACTTTCTGTATTTCATTACTTGAATTCTTCTCTCCTGTGAATTTCTGAAGCTAATGATAAAAACCATAAATTTGCACAAGAACATTGACCTGGGATGTTCTAAAAATCACAGCTTCTGTCCTCTCAGCTACTGTTTCAGGACATTCGTTTAATCCAGTCTTTGTCTCAGAAAGTCACAGTTTTCAATAGCAATAGCACTCAAAGTACAACTTCAAGAACTCTGGTGATGAAGGGCCAGGCTGTAAGCTATAGAAAATCTGTAGAACTCTACAGAAGAAAGCCACGGTCCTCCTGATCTAGCACTAGTGACAGCTCTGCTTCACGAAGCTGACCTTCAGACATGCCTTCCTGCCAGCACCCTGGAGCTTCTCCAGATTCCCCAGAAAATGAGGTCACGGAATAGATTATTAACTTATAAAGCACAAAAAAGACACAGAAGTCTAAATATGCAAAGACAAATGTTGGGGGGAGAAGAACATGACTTTTGCATATTGCAAGACAAAGTATAGAGTCATGGTTTCCAGATGTACATGTCTCCATTTTGTTCTTCTCCTATCTACACTTTCACTGTGGAGGCTTTATTCTTTATGAAAAATGTTGAAGTTTTAAAAAGGTGTAAGAGATGGCTTTTAGACAAAAAAAAGTAAGCACAACGTCCTCATATTTTAAAAAAGGGGAGTCAATCTTGTTATAAATGGAAAGGTCTGTTTGAGTCTATTAACAAAAACAAGCTGTACCTAAGAAGAGTAGTAAGTAGAGTACCATGAAGATCTCCAAGAGGAAACAAAAGGGTTTTCAACACTGTTTTGTCTAAAAGGTACTTCTACAGATTCTTTCAAGAGCTTTCAGATAAGATAATAAAAGATAATTTGTGCACAGAACAGAGTTTTGTAAACCAGATAAGACTTTAAACGGGGGGACATGACTAACTGGCTGACAGAAGTTTCAGTCAATGTGGCTATCTCAGAAGCATTTTTATCTCAGGTCAGGCTTTATTAAACTTCATTTACAACACCACTTCATTACCACTCAAGCAGCAAGAAAAAAATATGTAAATATGCAGTGGATAATTCTGAATTTCATTTGGGTCCAGAGACCCATAAACTGAAAGGTCTTTTTCAAGAAAGTAGAGCCCTAATGTATTTGACTAGTTCTATTTGTTCTGTTGCCACAACTAAAATACAGTTAATCCAAGGCACAGAGCATCAATGTTTCACTTGCTCCATCACTGAATTAACCCTGTATAACAAAGAAAATTAGACAATGAGAAGACCCAGAATCTTTGTGCCAAGAGCAGTGAGAAAGAGAACTTCCCTTCAGATTAATGCTTTCCTCTTGGCACTACCTTCAGGGGGGAACCCCTCACCACCTCATGCTATTGGGGAAGATGTAAATGTCCCCGAGACCAATCATTACTAGTTGTTTTAGATGTATAATGCTGTAAATACAGAGCTGCCTTCTCAAAACAAGTTCAACACCAAAATTATTAACATAAAATGAGAACAGAAAGCCTTCTGCTGGGATTCAATATACTTCATCCTTCTGTTCCCTACAGACAACTTTAAATTTTTGCTTCTTAGGCCATAACTATAAGGGAGTGTTGCAGCAAACAAGTCATGTCACCTTTGGGCAATGAAAATTCTCACTGTGCATTAAGTGACAGTAGCCTTGTGGATTATGCTTATTCCTAATGCTGCTGGCAGGCAAAAAACATCTCAAAAATAATTGCAGTTTAAGATCAATTATTGTAAAGGGAAAGGTGACTTTTGACATACAGAGGACATCTCATATATAACCACCATAATTTTTTCTTAATCTATTGCCTGTCTGGTTTTTTTCCTTCAAAAGATTTTTGACATTCTGATTTGTGAATGTTGATGACAGTAAATTCTTTGACAAGAAATTTTACCCATTCCTGAAAGAAGTCTGTCAGGGGCTTTTTTATTCCTTTTCAGTTATCTAGGTATTTTCTGTATTACCTCCTTATTCCTTGAAAAACCCATATTTTTTTTAAAAAGTGGATCAAGTTTTCAGCAACATTTTCTTAGTCTACTAACTTTACAAAGCCCTGTTAAAGGCTGGAATTTGTCAACTCGGAAACATATTCATTTATGGTCTCCCTCAGATAAGAAATTTATCTTTAAGAACTGCATTCTGAAATTTGAGTTCAGACCCTGTCTATCCAGACTTTCATTTATCTCCTCCATTTTTTCTTCTAAATGGCCATCGTGCTGCACAGTGGACATAGTATCTGAAATCTAAAACTTTTTCCCTCAGAAGTTCCAGCAGCTGGAAACTTCTCCACTGTTCAGTGATCATGGTTTTTTTGTACAGAATACTCTCTGGGAAAGGAGATTGTTCTGCTTGTACCAACATATTTTTCTGTAAAACACTGCTGAAAAGAGGCTCCATTTGCTATGTGCATTAGGTAATACGACCAGTCTGATTTCAACTTGCTCTGGCTGAATTGAGATGAAATGAACAGCCCAACATTTTAAATTAAATAGCTGGAAGCACTTTCATTTATAATGTTTGTGGTAAGGTTTGCATTTCAGTCTGGTTCCCTTTTTGCAGGCATAGTTTATGTCATGTTGATGTCTCCATCCATGATTTGTGGGTGCAATCAGACACAGTGCTTAAAACATTAAATAACAAACTGCCCCTGCTAATAATAAGATGTTATGCTGCTCATGAAAATACAGAGCCTGCAGTCTGCATAATTTGCACTGTAAGTTCATTAGCTGTAGATATTTACATATTGAATAATAGGATCAGAAAAGTGAGAGACTGAAACTACTTACTGGAGTCCATGAAAGCTATGGAATTTTTGATACTGGTTGCAGTAGCGGAGTGACATTGATTTACACCTGTGGTGGGCTGACCCTGGCTGGATGCCAGGTGCCCACTAAAGACATTCAGTCACTCCCTTTCTCAACAGGACAGAGGAGAAAATAGAAGAGGAAGGTCATGGATCTAGATAAGGACACAGAGTAATCACCCACTCGTTATCATCATGGGCTTGACTTGAAGAAATTAGTTTATTATCAATCAAATTAGAATAGGATAATGAGAAATAAAACCAAACCTTAAAATACCTTCCCCCAACCCTTCCCTCTTTCCAGGCTCAACTTCACTCCAACTTTTCTCTACCTCCTCCCATTCAGTGGCATGAGGGGATAGGGAATGGGGGTTGTGGTCAGTTCATCACATGTTTCTGCTACTCCTTTCTCCCCAGGAGGAGGAGTCCTCACACTCTTCCCTTGATCTACTGTGCGGTCCCTTCCACAGGAGCCAGTGCTCCACTAACTTTTCCAACTTGGGTCCTTCCCACAAGCTGCATTTCTTCACAAACTTCTCCAGCATGGGCCTCTTTCATGGAATGTAGTCTGCCGGGAACATACTATTCCGGTGTGGGTCTCTTGTACGGGGTCACAAGTCTTACCAACAAATCTGCTCTAGCATGGGCTCTTCTCTCCAGGAGGCCACAGGTCCTGCCAGGAGCCTGCTCCAGTGTGGGCTTCCCACAGGCTCACAGCCTCCTTTGGACATACACCTGCTCCAGCGTCGGGTTCTCCGCAGTCTGCGGGATATCTGCTCTCCTGTGGACCTCTATGGGCTGCAGGAGAACAGCTGCCTCGCCGTGGTCTGCACCACGGGCTGCAGGGGAATCTCGGCTCCAGCACCCGGAGCACCTCCTGCCTCTCCTTCTTCACTGACCTTGGTGTCTGCAGAGTTGTTCCTCTCACATATTCTCATTCCTCTCTTTTGGCTGCTGCTCTGCAGAAGGGTTTTTCCTCTTTTTAAATACTTTATCACAGAAGTGCTATGCCTGTTGTTGACAGGCTGAGTCTTGGCCAACAGTGGGTTTGTTTGGAGCTATGTGGCTCTAGCTCTGACGGATGTGGGGGAAGCTTCTAACAGCTTCTCACAGAAGCCATCCCTGGTGCCCCACTTACCACCAAAACCTTGCCATGCAAACCCAATACAAGGTCTCATCTTCTCCAAAGACCAAGAAAGCCTGGTTTTGTCCAAATGCCAGTTTGGCCTAAAGGAAACCTGCTAGCCATAGGTGACATCCTGCACATTCTTGACCTACCATGCATGCACAGCAGGGATAATCACCACACTCACAGCTGCCCCAATGCTTCCTAGCACATAGCTCATATAGGGATGCTCATAGCTATCTCTTTCTCTGTAAAAAAAGGCTCAGAGGATATCTGATATAATTTCAGTGGTGGAAGCTTTCCCTAGCCATTTTTTTCTCTAATGGATAGGTACTTCTGATATGTGCAAAGTAAGCTCAACATGGCAGGGAAAGGATATGAGCAGCAAATAAAAACTAGCAGCCAGGAAAAGATTTTCCAGCTGACCTGCAGCTTGCTCCTAGCTACCACGAAAACTCTCCTGGCAAACTGTAAAAAGTCAGTTGACCATAGACTAAGCACTGTATTTTAAACTATATGGCTGCTTGATTAAATTAACACCTCTAGGAGCAATAAACTACAAACAACTTATTGTTCTTTCAATAACTGGATAAACTGAAGTCATAACTGAGAAAGAAACTTAGAGTCAACTCTAAAGGCACTGAGATTTTATTGTGCACCGCTCAGAGAACCAAATTACATAAGGTACATTTATAGAACACCTTTTCTAACTCACACCTGCAAGTACCACTTGGGGCCCGGAAGTCAGCTTAATTCTTTTCTACCCATGAATCACAATCAGAAAAAAATGTTTATGTAACAGGAATCTCATGAACAATTGCAGTGATGACGCACAAACCAGAAAAAAGCAGATCAGTCTCTCATAACTGTTTTGGCTCTGCACTACTAACAACAACAACGAAAAGGAGTAGATGTCATTTTTTTCCAGAAAGATGATAGTGTTTGATTTTGTTCAGAAGCAATAGTTGTTGATTATAATATCTCTTTCACATCATCACTTTCTGAACACAGTGCTCAGAAGTTTCAGTCTTTGAAGTTCTTAGTTTTTTCATATTCTTTATTTCCAACTTTTACCTCACTTTGACACGGTCATAAGTCTATTTTCCTTTTACACTCAGGGATGTGCTAAAAGTCACGGAGATACTCTGTGTGCTCTTTCTGTCATCTGTAATTTCTCTCAACATTCATCATATTGAAAGCAGACTCCAAGTTGCTGCTAAATATAAGTGTCTTACTGAATACATGTTTCTAACTTTTAACATCCTGCCCCATTAGCACAAAATTACAGCCACATAAGAAGAAACTGCTTTGCACAACTATTACTACCTCTTCATGAACCTATCTACATCTGCTTGCAAACTTGAAAAGTAATGAAATAAAAGTATTCTGTAATTGCATCAACTGCTGAAAAAGATTTCAAAAGATAACTTCTAGGGTAATGTTAACATAACTTAAGACTCAGAGTATACTCACAAGTAGATACTTGTTCTTACCACATAACCAGAGCTTATACTGTGCTTTTCCTTCTTGTCCTTTTGGGTTTTCCCTGGAGAACACCTATTATATATTTCTACAGCCTATTGTATACACCAGCTGCATTTTTGCTGCCAGATGTTGCAGCAGAAACGTCAGCTGCTGCTTGAGGCAGGGAGTGAATGCAATTAGAGCTGCCCTGGTGACAGCTTGACACTTATGGTGGCAAAGTTTAAATTTTTAATTAGGCATGTAACAAAAAAACCCACACAACTTGGATTCTTCCTGAAAACTGGACCTACAATACAGCACTACAATAACGTCCTTTGTTATCAGGGAGATGCAAAGATCAGTGTGCCAGCAGAAGCCCAAATGGATTGTCTGTTATTTGTAAAATATCTGAAGCTGGTTTCTGAAGCACATTCTGCATGCAGTAGCTGTGAGGAGACCTGCTTTCCAGGGCAGTAAGGAATGCTATTGGTTAAAGCAGTTAATTGCTTTTATACTGAGATATTTGTTACCATAAATATACAAAATACATAAAATAAGAGGTCTGAATACTATTTTCACTACTTATGTGGTTAGTTCCCATTTGCTACATTTCTATCACTCATTTTCTACTAGTCTGTCAAATGCTTTTTCAAGTAAACTGCATGAAATCAACTAAACTATAAATGAAAAACTTCAAACACAATCATTAAGCATAATGTATCAAGTACATTTAGTGGCAGAACTACTCTGTATGACATAGCTTAGTGTAGACATAAGAAGCAGAAGAACCAAAAAAATCATACCAAGTTCAAACTAAATGCAGTCTGTTCCTAGGGCTGCATGATCAGATCCTAACCCAACATCAGATTCATTTTGGATACACTGTTTTTAATTAAATGCAAGATGACTGTCTACTTTTTCTCTTGTGCAACTTACACATGCAAGTGTGGTCTGTTTTTGTTCATCCAGCATACATTTCTTACCTTTATCCTCATTTGCATTACTTTACAGTGCAGCTTAAAGAGTTTGCAAGTGATGGAGCAACACAAGTTAGCTGCTCCATGCTGGCTACCTCTGTGCGTGATCTATTATAACATAGTAAAGTGTCTTACTGACAGATATCTGTAGTCCTGTATTCATGTAGCAGAACTGTGTAGATCCTCTTGACAGCAACTTAGTTCTACCTGGTCATTTAGGGCAGGTAAACAGAAATTCATGCTGCAGGAATAATTTTGGATAGGGTTACTTTCCCAGATTTTGGCCAAGAGGTTGAATTTATAAATACCTTTTCTTGTGAAAAATATCATGGTCTCAAAGTAATTCCGACTCTTCACTCTCTCTTGAAAAGACAGGTTTTCCAGAAACCGCTGGGCTACTGGGATGAACATGTAATTTGGAATGACAGATGCTATCTGTATTTTCTCTTCACAGAAAAGTGATCACAGGTAATTCTCTTCTGCATGTCAGTGGGTTGATCCCAATATCAGGTTTATCTTGTATTTAGATTAAATATGAAACATACCATCAGAATGTGGGCAGTAACACCCTGTTAACCTTTTGCCCACCAGCTCTGGAAGGGATGAGTTTCTTGTGGTATTTACAGATGGTATCAGTGCCTACAAACCTGCAATGTGATTGGTACATCATCTCCCATAAGAAAATGCTCCACTTGGAGACTGTCCTCTCCATTTCCCCCACACATAAGTCTTTTTCAAAGAGTATTAAAAAATGACAGCAGTAGGGTCACCAAGAATCCCAGAGCCAGGATATCATAAATTATCTCACTTGTGAGACATTGAAAAAGAGGATAAATCGACAAAGGAAATTTTGCACCTGGCTGAAAAGAAAATAAAGTCTCTTTTCCTGGAGTGACCTGCATTTTTGATCAACTTTTTTGAGCATCTATGCATGTGATCACATGTGTTGGATATGGTCTGGAAGTGTCTGGCTGTGACAGGGTCAACACACTCATCCTATCCAGAACCAATATACACAGAAAAGCAGGGAGAAGCATCATAAAATGACTTGTGCGGTACCACTCAATTAGCATTCCCTCTTAGAGCTTTTCAATTTAAAATCTTCACTATTTAATTTTATTTTTACTATTTTTTTCACCATTTAAAAATGTTTTATCACTTTTTTTTTGTTGTTGTTAAAATCTTCATTATTTTAATGATCTATTGCTTGGTCTGAGATCCCCTTATTCTTTACTACTGTATATACTGAGCACCAAATCTGGCTGAACTTCCAAGGCAGAGTGGCATGGTACAGTTGAAGAGTGTGAGTGCAAATTCCTTGGGGAATATCTGCAAAACATTATCACCTTTTTCTAGAGTCAGAAACATATACCTGTTCAGACCTTTCTCAGCTACATGATCTTGACAGTGTGCCTGAAGTTATTTCAACTCCTGTGAATTCATTTTGTATTCACTTTCTCATTTCATGCTGCTAAGTGAACACTTCGCTCCCTGCATTCACCACTTCCTGGGAATTTCAGTGTGCTGTACTTGCCAGCAAGCCACTGCAGTGCACTTCTCCCTCCCTGCAGTGAGAAATATGGGTTTGAAATTGCAGTGTGGATAGCTCTGTAAGTTTTCCTCTCTGCCAATGGTTTCACATTAAAAAGACAGGACTAGCACAATCGAATGTCAACATACAAACAGCCGATAGTCAAAGGAGAATGAACCAACAACCACACAAAATTCTCACAAGGTAAAAAGTTTCTTTCAGTCCAACAGTTACTACCTATTGCCTCTGGATGTGTTCTGTGGCCAAAGTCACAGACAAATTTCTCACTTCATCTGGGAGCAAGCTTTTTTCAGTGGAAGCAGTACATCACATGTGAACACCTTGAAAAAAACCCTGCAGTTAAAATTTTCCAGAATTAACACTCAGAATGATGTGTAGTCTTAAAAAAAGGAGAAGTAAAAATAATGAGAAATAATCTAGACACTAGCTGATCACACAGCTTAGTTTAAAGCTAAGTGTTATGCAGCACTGTTCTTAATCTCTGGGGATGGGGGAGGGAGTGTATTAAGAATGTACATATTTCCTTTAGGATTATAATTAAATTTAGAAACTAACGTGATCATAAAATGTACATGCTAGAGTTTAATTTTAGGTCAGAGTCATACGTTAAAAAAGATTGCTATCCTAAATTTTTAAAAACATTAGCCCAAGTCATGTAGCACAACCTCATTTTGATCATTCTCAGTTTAGAAAATGTACAATTACTGATGCTGGCAAGAAGTCACACCAAGGGCAAACGAGATTAGTAAGAAATAAAACTGCATGTCACTAGCAAAATAGAAACTGAAATGAATAATCAAATTGCAGATCAGTCATGCAGCCTAGGCAGCAAAGTCCAAATAAATGGTCTTGAACGCCAAAAAAGCCTCTACAGTAAGCATTAAATCATCAATTTGAAAAAGTTTTCAGTGTAGAATGTTGCAATAAGTTTCATAATACTTAAAATATAAAGTGATTTCATAGCTTTCACTGCTGACCTTAGCACAGTAATAAATCTGCAAAAATCACAAAGTAGGAAAAAATTTATGTGAAACCATTGGGCATATATATTAATAGGGAGAATTCATCCCCCATTCATTTCCTACACTACCCAAATTTCAGAGACTTTGTCAACATCTCTCCTGGTGGAAGCAAGGCAGAATTCTAGGATATGAAGCTGAATATCTGCAGCAACACTCTCACGTTCTTGGATGTTGAGTTACAACCCCTATATACAGTAGCACCTATACAGGAAATGAAATAATGTACAATCTCTGGCACTGAAAGCATCTAGCAACTACCACAGCACTGAAGATGATGACTTCCAGGTTATTTGAAGGAACAGTTTGGGGTAACTTTCTGGTGTAACCAGTAAAATGCTCTTAATACACTTACATACACCAGTACCCATGTTCAATCAAAAACATTTAAAGAAAAAAAATTTTCATTTTTCTGTAAAGGATTCCCATTTTTCCTCCCCAGTGTTCTCCAAAGAAGTGTGCATTTCGAGTACACAGGCACAATATCTACACATGTACCAAGACCTCAGTCAAAGAAAGGGAGATAATGTGTAGCACCTACACGATTGATCAAAGCCTGTATCCTGAAAATTCCTCTTCTGTTTCCATCAGTGGCAGCATGACAATGCCTATTAGCATGAGTGTGAGTCCATCAGGCACAAATAAAAGTAAATATTCAGCAATACCTGTTCTGGATGGAAGTGAGACTTAGGACCCGCTTAAGCACATTATCAAAGTTTAAGGAAGATCATAGGCTTGGCAAAAGAGATACGGCCTCTTTAGACCTTGCTCCTGCTGCCTAACATATCAATACATTTTAGATTCTTTGCATTAATTTCTACACTCTTGCCCATAAAAGATCTACTGATTTAGGACACTATGTTGGAAATAACATAGATATAAATGATTCATATGCACTGTCCAATTATTTCAATGCTTACGGTTAAGACAGAAGGAGAAACTTTAAACTGTTTTCAAACTACTAAAATACTTCTCACTTAGTTGTTATGCCTAAATTGGCAGGTAATGGAAGGCAGGGATCTAGTTAGGTCTCTGGAAAGAATACCAGGAGCCTCAGCGAACAGTGGAGCACGTAGCCAGGAGAAAATGTAGGTGCAGAAACATGGATTGCACTCAGTAGAATTTAGGCCATTCAAACCCAGCACTTGTTTTTTTATATTGCACGGGACACTGGATGAAATTCTGTGGCCTACTTGTGCATAAGGTTGAAAAAGATAACTGTAATGGCCTGTTTTGGCCTTCAATCCCTGTGTCTGATTTTCCTTTAGGCTACACATTTGCACTGCTCTGGCCTATATTTAGGCATGCTTAAAAGCATTTTTCTACTGCTACAACAGAGTGAAGGAGTTTCAGAGTAAACAAACCATACCCCCAGATTTCATACAGCTTCAAAGTGTAAGTTTTTTAAAGGAAGATCTCTTACTTCTTTTTCCATCTGAAGTCCTTCTGCTCTGATATTTCTCTCAAATACTTCCCTCTTCTCTGTCTGTGGATTGGATTTTCTGTACACAAGGATGTAGTCAATCCGACATTTCCCATCTCTAAAATATAGTCCACTGGTTTTGTTCTTATCAGGTACTTCCTGTAAAGGGAAAATCAAGCAACTCAGTAATGTTAATTTGCCTTGGCAATTGTTGCATTGCTGTTTGCATCATCAGTTTTCAGTAATACTCAACAGGAAAGAAAAGGAATCAGAACAAGCTGCTCAAGTTTTAGGCTCTTTACACACAGTGCTTCTGACTTCATCTGAGAGGAGCACAGACTTCCCTACTAAATGGAGTCTTAAGGGGCATCAGAAGGTCTTAGGTAGATGCTTGGACATATAGGGATGGGATAGGAGAAAACAGAAAACACAAGCGAACCTTCCTCCCCCACCACCCTCCATAAGGTTAGGAATAACTTCTTACTTATAAAACAGAGCAGAGAATAGTGTTACTGAAGCATAAATTTAAAATGTAGAACTTAATATGGCTGAATATCTTTGTATGTATAAAAAGTACATGTACATGAAAAGCGTAAACCAGGTCATGAACGTTTACTGTAATGAGAAACACTAAAACCTGGCACAGAGATTCCCATTACTTTGCCTCATAGGACACAGACAATAGTATGGAGTTCTGTACCGACCTCACCATACCTCATCAAACTAACTACAGAATATTCATTGCTTAAGGAATAGCTGAGGATGGATTTGACTGGATTTATTTGGAAAGAATTCCTGGCGTTTGGTTGTAGCAGCACATAAAAGCAATAAATACTGTTTCTTTTCTTAAAAAAAAAAAAAAAAAAAAAAAAAAAAACTCTCAAAAATTTTTGGTTGTAAAAAAAAAAAAAAAAAAAAGCCTGCTCAAATGTTTGGTCAGACAGAAAAACACAACTTGATTTCACAGTTAATAAGAGGTCGAACAGGTCACTCTCCTGAGATACAAAAGATCAGACTACTGGTCTTTTTCCAGTACATCATGAGATGAAATTCTCTACAGATCCTCCTCACAATTTAACACTACCTCTACTGCCCAGGGTTTAAGCTTTCACTTTCAGATAGACTGCATGGCAGTTTGCAGGTTGGAGTGTTTCATACAGGAAATGTATGAAAAAATCCTGTGAAGGATACATGGGAAGAAACAGCACTCCCTCTGAGCAGTATAAAGGGCAGGGACCTTCAGGAACCTCAAGATCACTCAAGCTCTAAGCTGAAGGGAAGGTTAAGCTAATTTACCTCTATTTTTCCAAAACTTGCTCCACTATTCCTGCCAAAAATAGCCCTGCCCTATAATATACAATCAAGTCTTTGAAAAAAAAAGAATATTTTCCCTTTGGCATCTGGGGGAAGGAGGGAATTTTCAAAATATTTTCTCCACAAGAGAACTGCTTCTGAATTTAAATTGCAAAGTAAACATTATGATAGAAAAAGTTACTTTTACAGGAAAAATCCCCCATATCAATTTTCCCATTCAAATAGTTTAGTGTAAGCTATCTTATTCTCAGCAGGCATTTTGATTAAATGGAAAAACCAATGAAAGCATCCCAAATGTCCCATCCCCTTGGTACATCCAGTTCACTAAAGGAAGAAGGGAATTGTTCTAACATTCTTTCCTTACAGTGCCTAACTCCTGACACAACTTAATGCAGACTTGATACAGTGGAACAGTTCTTAGAGCCCCAAAAGAAGGCAAGAACAAAGATTTTATCTCTAAGGAAAAAATGTTAACTATTTATATCTATACAGCATATCATGCTGATAAATGATACTACCAAGATATAAGAAATATTTTTCATAGAACATTAAATGTGAAAACAGCTCAGGAGGCACATTTTATCTTTTTCCATTAAAAATCTCTATCAAGAAGACATAAAAAACCTCCCAACAAACCAAAAAGTATTTAAGTTTATTTAAATAAAGGAAGGCTGTAGCAGGAGATTTAGAGGCTGTGGGTCAGCTTGGTGGTCCTGCTGTGATTTCTAACCGTCCTGGGAAGCCTCCTGTTCAGTAGTCAGAGTCAACACGTGCTTTAGCAAGTGGTGTAATAGGAAAGGGACTGTTTAACAAAACAACCCACGCTGAGTATCTGCTGTCTATGCTGTGCAGACTTAAGGGCTCACGTTGGACCCACTGCAGTCTGGCCAAAAAGAATCACCGGATTCACATCCATAAGGAATCCATATTTAAAAACCAACACTGCTCTGGACTGCAAAGAAATGGTGGGTAGGGGTGATTGAGAGATCCACTTCAAATGTACACTCCTCATCTGAACTCAGACCCATCCTGAGAGTACCATAAGAAATGTGTCCTTCTCTGCAAGCAGTAGTGACTCCACTGGAAAAATATATTTTCCGCTTCCTGAGTTTCTTCTTTCTCTGAAGAAAACTGGTTTGCCCTGCACTGACTCATCAGTGAATGCACAACCTTATTTTAATGAGTATCTATAAGATTTAGCCAAGGTATTTGACTTGTCGGACTTCTTCCACTACAAATATCACTTTCTGGGACAATTACTTTCTCTTGGACTTGGGAAACACTAGCAACTACAGTATTGTAATTTTTCTCTCAGAAAGGTGGCTTGGACACTGTCATCTGTACTTGAAGGTTCTCTCAATTTTAGGAACACTGTATGTCAAACCCAGACTGATAAACCCTATTAGACTGTTACGGCCTCTGGGAAGGAACCCTTTCTCTGGCCCTCTGTTACAGACTGTAAGGCAACTTTATAGACAGTCTGCACTTTCAAGAACTCCTGAGGATCTGGCAAGAGATAGAGACAGTCAGGGTTGGTTGAGCAGTATCAGCTGCAGGACTTCTGCATCATCCAAGTATTACAGGCTTATGTTACTCCAGACAGAAGTTTGTTCTACCTTCCTGCAGATATTGCGTCTCCCTTACCTGTGTTATGACATCAAAATCCAGTTTTCCTAAACTGATAAAAAAATATACGTAGAACTAGGTCTGACTGCTGTTTTTGGTGGAAAAGTGGTGTAGTAATAACAAGAAGCTTAGCATTTCTCTCTATGACTGAATTTGTAATATGTGTTGTATAATTTGGACTTGTTTTCCAAGGGATACAGTAGTTTTTGTATTCTCAGGTGCTCAGTTGGGAACCATCAACATTCAGACATATGACTCGTACACATGCACATGCTAGGAGAGCTTTAGGCCAAAGGGCTTACTCGTATTTTTCCATACAAACCATGCAACAGCTAAACAGTGTATCTTTTCCCTCTAGAGTTTACCAGGGACCAAGTACTTTGAAAGAGTTTTTATTGGTAGGCTGCAGCACCCCTGAAGTCCCATTAAGACTGTCGGTTTTCATCTTTTTTTCCGCCCATCTCATACCTATACATGACCTATGTTATGGTTACAAAAAACCCACTTAAATCTGTTCATATTGCTCAAAAGTTTTCCCTTCCCATTAAAAAAAACCAAAAAACCAAAAAAACCAAAAAAACAAAGAACACATCTAAGAGGGAAAAAAAAGGTTTTGAAGTATTGTTTTTGCATTTTTATACTAGATGCAGCATGTCCTTCTGATCATTTTCTGTTAATTTTTCCTCTTTAACGTACAAACTTCATGTGCCTTTCACCTGTGCCTTTTTGCTAAAGAACATATGGTACATGGTCCCAGAATGCAACATGGCAGTATCATGTCAGATTAACCTATTATGGTACAAGCAGGCAGAGAAAGTCCTTTGTAAATTGTGTGGGGAGCTAGGGAAGAGCTATGAGTAACGAAGATGAAATTGTGAGCAAGGTCAAATATATACTCAGGGTGCCCTGACTTTTATTGCTTTAATTATCTCTCTAAACATTCGAGGAGTGTAGCTCTCTGTAGGCCGAATTTCTAGAACAAAGAAAATCTCTCTCTCCTCAGCACTGTTGCACAAAAGAACTTGCACCACAAAACCCCCTAGCTCCTGAAAAAGACATAATCTCTAATTGCATCTTCTAAACTCTATCAAAACTAGTAAACAAAAGAGGGTCAGGGCAGGGCCCTCAGCAATGTCCTGTGGTTTTCTACTCTTTTTAATTACTAGCATGGTCCCTGCCAGTTCTGATCTGTGCCAGTCAGCCCTCTGCCAAAAATTCCTCAGGCACAACTTGCAGGTAACATTAGACCAGTCCAGTAAGCAGCCTCGATGTAGCCCCATTCCTGAGGTAGAAGAAAGGAGAGAAGTCCCTGGTCTCTTCACTTGCCGAGGAAACCACCGTAACATCCACGGGTGGTAGGGCACTGGGAGGCCAAATTAAAGGGTGTATTGCTCCTTTCTTCACCAAAGACACAAAAAGAAATTTAGGCCCAAATTTTCATAATGGGTCCATGACGCTTTGCCTGCTTTAAGACAGGTTTTAAAACAGACTGTGTGCTGAATGTTTCCTCTGTGATGTGGTCTGTGAATCACCTTATGACCATCAGGTCACTTATTCTTCACTGGAATGGAATGTGTCTCATAATTGACATTCAATGTTTCTTATGGGAGTTTCATGATAAATTCCCTTCACACTCTTTCCCCTTAAAGGATTAATATAGGGAAAACTTTTCCAGCATTTTCAGAAGCATTGAAGCCTTAGGTTTGTATCGATGTTTCACTAAGGGTACATGAAATCAAAACTGTTGAATTTGAGATATTTTACATTTCAGCATTATAATCTTAGAATGGAAAATCAGTTGTCATGGGAAAGATTAGACACAAGCTGATGGCAGAGAATGAGATTTTAAATTAAATTACATTTACTACATCTTTATAATGGGCGTGAATAAATATTGTATTAATAATTTTGTGTGTCCTTACCTCTCCCACAACTTCCAGCCTGCTGGCATCATCAGAAGTGCTGGTCAAGTTACCATGGTGAAGCAGGGAATCATCATCTTTGGAGGGGCTGTTCACACCTTCTAACTCATCAAAAAAAATGTTGACATCCTTAGCTACTAAAAAACAAAAAATAAAATATACATTCAAGTCACCACTGAACCAAATGAAGGCAGCAAGTATAACTCATCACCAATTTCACTTTTTAGTTCTGGTATAACAATATACTATGTTACTTTCAAAATCTGACGAGCATTGTTGGAGTGCTTTCTTCACCAGGGAGCCACATAAAGATTTAGGACACCACAACACTTCTCTGATGACAGATAAGCAATCTGTTGTCACAATAAAACAGATACTAGCTATCTCCTCAGCTTTTTTGGGGCAAATGGCTTAAATCATTACCTTCTGAATTAGTATTGTCTCTGAAAATCTCTTACTATAAGGAGGCAGAATTTTAACACACTATACAAAGTGTGAAGTTCAAACTTGTACAGACCTGTGGGGCAGTCAGAGGCAGAAAACCTTAAATAAATACTGTTTCTTGAAAGGCATCAAGTAAACAAACCTGGGCAAATGTTTCTCTGTTCACAGTTTGGCATGTTTTGATGCATATAAATCTGACACTTTAAGATCCACCTACCACACAGCCCTCAGTCTTGCATGAAGCAAATCTCTTAAATCTACAGATTCAAGCTGTGGTAAACTAATCCTGATAAAAAGCATAGATATTAGGGGCCTGGAGTGGCTGCCAGATGGGAGGAGCAGGGCAGGCAGGTTCACTCTGCGCTCTATGCACTACAGGTCTGGTGAAAAAGTACGATGAAGAGATGTGTGTGAGGAGAAGAAAAACACCTTAGCTGAGGATCAAGCTTCAGCTGCGGATGGACTTCTACTCTCCAACCTCATGCCTCACAGGCAAAATTCAAAATTTTGACAGTAGAGTTATAACTGCTAGAAGGGACCTCCAAAGGTCCCAGCTACTGAGCCTCTTCCCCTGACTAGAGTGGGACCAAATATCTAGTAGTCTTGACAGAAATTAATCTAACTCCCTAACCCTATTCACAATTTTTGCAAGCTTGACTGACTTTTGGAATCACTCTTCTTTTGTGCAATAAACCCCTCTTGCTTTTGCTTGTCCTCAGCTCCCCTAGCTTATTGACAGGCAATTGTAATTCCTGTTGGTGAGAATCTGTATCAACAGCCAAAAATCTCTAATTGCTGGCAGCAACTTAGTTCCATTTCTAAGTATTGGCTGCAGGTGTAAAAATCCATTCCCCTACTGTGGAGAGACTGCATAGCTGCCAGAAATTAACAGCCACTGACTGTTCCCAGCCATCATGAGCATTTTGTGACCTCCTTTTCACCTTTCCCTTCTCCAAGGGTCATAGCCCAGTTTAGGAACCCTTTAAAAAAATTGCTGATGATATCAACTCCCCAGTCTCTGCAGGTGGCCTATTTTTCACGCTCACAAGCAGGAGAAAGTCTTATCCATAATATTCATCCTTAATACTGACATATATTGCAATTTAAATATACTACTCTTTGCCTGTCAATCATGAGCATGGGGAAAAGTTTTCTCCCTTTTTGTACATGTCTTTTACAGAATCTAAAGTCTATTTTTACATCTGTAGGTAATAAAAAAAGAAAATCCTATCAAAATATTCAGGAATCCTTCATCTTCATTTTCATGCATGAAATAAGGACAAGGTTAATGAAAGACATCGTATTTTTAATTGCAATAGTTTTGCTTGGAAAACAACTTAAAATTTCAGAAACAACAGAGAAGTCCTCATGTCCAAATTAATCCACTCTAAATACTTGGCTAATGTGCTAACCTAACCAGCTTAGTTTGTAAGAGAGATTCTGAGTTTCTGGTGTTAGTTTTATGTGATGAGAGCCTGCAGCTCCTCAGTGTCCCTGTGGCTGCATCCAACTTGTCCTAGGGCAAACCTCAGAGGGTTTAGGAGACTTAAAAGGCAACAAACAGACTCCAATTTGTAGCATATGCATCAGTAATATTACAGATTTTTTTCCCACCTTCAACCATTTCAATCCACAAAAATGATACTAGAGATGCTTATAAAAGAGAGGGGAATTGCCACAACACAGTACAGCCTAACCTCATGTCCTTCACCATCCCTACTGTTGCAAAAGTCAAGAGTGGAAACATTCCACCCCATCAGATAATAATTTGGATGTACATCATGACCAGATTTTGCATATGTGATCATACGAGAAGAATTAATCTCAATATTCAACAGAAAGAACAACTGAAACAGAAAACATTTCGAATGACTTGAACCTCACTGAATTGAAATCATCCATGACAGTGCCTCGTGACAGTGCCTCCATGACACTGTCACGTCAATCTGTATATGATTAATACCTCAATATAATCTGAAAACAACTGTGGAAAAACCCACAAAAATAATTAAAGGCTTTCTGAAGATATTCAAGAACATACATCTGTTGCAGACAGGGTCAATGAAAGCTGTAAAAAAGAAAGTTCTGCTTGTTTTCTATACTCAAGGGAATTTTAACTATCTTTGTTCTAACATTAAGACTGCCTTGGTATAAAAGATGAGGCCTCTGAGATTCTAGAACTCCTGCTTCTGGAACTGCTGGTAATGCTTTGGGTTGCAAAATATATGGTTTTTAAGTGGATGTTTTGAGATACAAAACTTGGTGCATGAGACAATGAATGTGTCTGGGGGCTTGAAATGCAGTATTACTAGATTATCCGGGGGACACATTATATGCAAAAAAAATCTTATTTTAAGGCCACTTTAAAATACAGTCCATCTCAGCAGTGAAGAAGTTGTGGAAGCAGTGAAGAAGTTGTGGAAGCAGTGAATCTCAGCTGGTTAGTGATATTAGCTACCAGGATGTGCCCAGACTGGCTGCAGTGGAAACTTGCTTATATCAGCAATAAGCAGATAATTGACATGTTGGTTGGTCACTACAGAAAATATGGGCCTCCAACGTTTGCTGAGACAGTTTTGCTACCCCAGGTCACATTATATACTTAAAATAAAATAATAAAATAACTGTCCTACAAAACCAAATAGATAATTTGTATAGCAATTTCTGTTTGCTTTACTTTAGTAATGGTGATGGTACTTCCAAGATAACTCTCCTGCTGCTTGTAGGTAGCTCAGCCCTTCCACTCCAATGGACTGATGACCTTCATGGCCAAATGTTGCTAAAAGCATAATCAGGGCTCCATCTTTTTTGTCCCCTTCAGACCCTGATGTGCATATACCCACAAATATCCTTAACAGAATGATGTATAATGGCTTTATTATATATATAAGTGCTATTTGGGAGAAAGACTGGTGCTACTGTACAGTCATGTGTTTTTAAGCAGTGAAATTTAACAGGAATACAGAGAAGCATATGCATTGCTACAGGAGATATTAAGAATTTTCCCTCTGGTTTTAGATCAGCTTAAATATGCAAACTCTTTTCTCCCCCTCATGTTCTATTCTGCATAGGTAAAATCAAAGTGACTTGATAATTCAGAACCCCTTGAGGAATAAAAGAAAAAGAAAAGTGGGTTTACAAATATTTTTATCCCAAATATAGTAGAACTACATATTCTGAAAACTGGATGCTGATAAATTCTGAGCAGTAGTCCACACACAGTCCCAGTGGGTCCACAAGCAACTTCAGATCAAGAGGCTGATATAAGTTAGGACTCAAAACCAAGATAACTCCTTTGACTTTCTGCAGGTGGATGCTGAAACTGAAGTGCCTTAAAATAAGAACCTTCATTAAAAAATGGGACCTGACTATGTTATTGTGTGAGAAGATGGAAACATGCTCAGAGATCAGGTTTCAGTTCATTAATTGTCATTTTATTAGCAAAAATCACACCAAGCTATCAAGTATCCTCTCACCTTGGGTAATGCTAGCTGAAGATCAATATTCCAAAGCTTATCTTAGCAAGAAAAACTATTTGTTTTCTAAAAGCATCATTAGACTCTTCTAAATCATCATTCAATGGTAACAACTGGGAATAAAAGTAATCTTGACTGTTCAGAGCAACTACCCTAGAAAGAATATTTAGACATGTTTATCCCAGTTAGATGGCATTCACAACAGACTGCAGGTGCCAACTCTCCCCTGCACACACAACAAGGGTCTGCAAAGTGTGTTGTACAGTGATAGAAATCCTTCTGTTTTTGCTGAAGGAGATGTAACTGAAGGACATAGAGACTGACTTCCTAACAGCACCTGTGTCTGGTCTGGATAAAGGAAAAACACTATCTCCAGGGCTGTAAAATCGGCAACCTTCTCAAATGGCTTGTGAATAATCTATAAAGCAAAATGTTAATTCTTGAAACATTCCCAGCTTGAATTGCTTATCCATGTTCACCCATCTAGTCTATTCTCCCTCTGAAAGACAATTTGGTGCCTTTTCAGCCCCTCCAGTCTGCATATCAACTGTCCCCAGGCCTATATCTGGGCTGTGCTGGTGTGGAGAAAGGAAAAAAAAAACAACTTAGTATCAAGATTTCCTTATGTGAAAAGCTTTTTAAATTAGAAAACATGGAGTTCATCCTAAACCTGCAGCTTAAGTAGTAAGGTGATTCAATTTCAAATTATTACCTCCATCATCATACTAACTTGAGCATTTTCCTTCCCTAAACTAATACCACCACTCAATGGCCTGATTCTACCACTGTGTGGTTCCTTATTCACGTGGCAAAAAGCAGGTAGATTCTGGGCTTTTACACATTCTTATTCATACTTTATCACTCTAAAATATAAGCTGCTGTTTCCCACTTTAGAAAATTGCTACACCAAACACCCAGTTTAAAACCAAACTGGAAAATAAGGAAGCCAGGAAGCCATGCCTTGCATTTTGATTCTTAACCTTCATAAGAGTTTTAAAACTGTTGTGAAAAATTCTCACCGAAATTCCAGATTCTATTGGATTCCTGAATTGCATCAGTTTTGGGGGGTTGGGGTGTCTTCCACCGTTATTAACATGAGCAGCACTTCTAGCACAAGCCTTGAGATCATTCTGCAGTTGGACTCAAGAAGGGTGGACCAGTACATTCTTAGTCCATAGCCCATTACATATAAAAAGAGATCATACTATGCAGCATCTAAGACATGCAGACCTTCACTTCTTATGATAACCTCATGACTTTTCCCAGAAATTACCAGCTGCAAAAATAGGAATACACCCCAACACTTTGGAACAACTGGAACTTTAAATCCAGTCTTCAATCCCTGACTGCAGCATTTTTATGACATTATTAGTTCACACAGCCACTCAGGAGTGAAAAGAATGGATTAAAGTAACAGGAATCTTACTATTTCTGATTATGTCTGTTTAGAAAATATATACTGCTGGATTCCTTTGTCACATAGCAATTCAAATCTTACTATGGCTTCTCTGATAGTAAAAGATTTCATACTAGCCTTCAATAATCCATTGAACTTTCTGAGAGATTTTAATAATAGATACTTATCATTCAGTTCGTCACTTTGTACATGCCTTCCATTATAATTTCAATGCATCTCAATTCAATCTTCTACCGTAAACATAATTTTGCATCCAAGGAATAACTTACTTTCTTGTATTGCATTAAGAATTTCTGAAAAGTCCACATCTGTCTTCTGTATGTCTGGTTTTATCCATATTTGCGTTTCCAGCTGGTTAACCTGCAAATCCTCTCTTCCTTCTGAAGAAATTGAAGAGATTGATGGGGTTTGTGACAGTGCAGTAGAAAATCCAGCCAAGGGGCTTCAGGTGAGGAAATATACACATTGAATGAAGGTACTTCCATTTTTCCTCCTTAGCAGAACCAAATTTTCTTCAAACCAATGAGCTTCATAGAACATGGACTGATTTAAAGCTAAATAGAATGAAACAACAACATTCTCTGCTATCAGCAGTGATGCAGAGTTGCCACTGGCAAGTCCCTTGTTCAGGTGACCATATGCTGCCATGCCATGAATGTCACCTAGCCATACCACCTACAAAACTAACTCCCAAGTGTGAAAACAAACAAGAGATGTTTGTTGTTACAAATAACACTGGAACAAACAGACTAAAATAAAACACACACACAAAGTAAGTTGCAAGACAGAAAACAACCATTAGGACAAAAAACATGGACAGTGTGTTTCAGACACGAGGCACCATAACTTCTCATCTGCCAACCTGATAGCATGACATAGTCTAGGAAGAAGCCCAGCACTGCAGTCCATTTCAAATGGATTCACATTGGTATTTAACAGATGCTGTCTAAAAGCACTATAGAATAAAAACCTTTTCTGGTGGGTCGCAGTTTCAAACCTATTTACACACTAAAATAGACACAAGATTTGCCCATTTCAGTCCTCTTTCAACATGAGCAAAGAAAGCAGAAAGTTTTGAGAACAGACACTTTCTGTGCAGAGAAAGGTGGCTGCATATAAAGAGTAGACAGAAAATGGGCAGACAGGTTTAAGATGCTGGCTACAGGATATTTGGATATAGACAAAGAGGGAACTACTGGGAACACATCTGGTTTTTAAAGAGTAGCAGGAAAACCTTTCACAAAGGCATCTATTAGAGATGATGCTCTTGAGTAACTAGTGCACGGAGTTAACAGGGAAAGGACCTCATGACAAAAAGGCCAAGGTGGAAGAACAAACCTTCAGGTCATTTAGATTACTGTGCTCTGCAAGATGCATCACTCATACTTTAGATAGAAGCATTTTCCTGTCATCTACGGTCTGCCTATAGCAAGCTGCTCTTATTTTGAATTCTGTGCTAGCCCATTGTATTTTCCCTTTTTACTTGCCAAATTACTATCTCACTACTGCCTTGATGGGAGCTACAAATTATATTCCTAGGCACAAAATTACTCAAAACTATTTTAAAGATCCTTCTTTACTTTTTGGAAATACAGATCTCAAAAGGGGTATGTGTCGACCATATTCATCCTTTTTTATTTTTCAGTGTTAAGATATAAATTTAAATTGTCTCATGCTTCCTTCAGTGTATTCCTTTGTTCCACAGCAAAGATTCACTGTTAACATCAGAGACAACTCCTCTTGTAGATTCTTGCACAGCGATCTGTCATAGCAGCAGCAGGAATCAGCATTTAATGGTGTAGAACAAAGAGAATTTCTTAAGTAAGACAAGTGATTATTCATACAATAGCAGCCTAGGGAAATCTGCAGACGACCTCAGAGATCAGAGGCCAAGATTTGGCCCAAAAGAGATTTCTAAGGCCCAAGAAAACGAAGTAGAAAAGTAGTCAATGGACAGCAATTCAGTTAAGTAGCTTTTCAAGTGATATCATTCAGTTTCTTCTTAAATACTGAGCTACCACTTTTAATATATACCATTACATACTTGAATCCTCACCTCCAACAGCCTTTGTTCTGCATTTCAACCCTAGTTAGAGCAAATCAGTGACAATACTCACAAATACAAAATACCCTTTCTTCCACCAAACCCCCATCCTCGTTACATTCAAATCGCTGCTCCTCAGAACAGAAGAAGGTAACAGGATCCCTGCAGCATCTCCAGAAGATCTGAACTAATTGGGCCAGGGAGAAAGAAGTGGCAGTCAGCTATGGAGGTCTTAAAGTGCTTATATCTGGTGGACTATCTAACCACAGACCTGTTAATAAAATTAAACTCTTGGAGAATGTACATAGGTGATTTCAAAGCCCCTCTTTAATTACAAAAACCAAAATGCCTAGGAAGTGGTCAGGAAACGACCAGCCTAAATCTGACTGTATTTGAGGCAATGAAGTCAAGACAATTTTTCTGCATTCAAATTTCCTCTCCTGTATTTGATGCACTTGCAGTGTAGGGAGCTTTCAGCAATCCACAGAAATGACAGTGTCCTATTCTTGTTTGATTCACAGTAGCCTTAATATCTGGCCTCACTGCCCAAGTATCAGATTAACAGCATCCAGTCTGATTTCAGTCAAAATTGTGGGTGTAATCTTCTACCAATCATTTGTGATAAAACACATAGCTAATCACAAACTTGCCTTCAGCAATGTAAGGGCAAAAGTGTACCTACCAACAACATAGTTTTTAAATTAGGGGTTTCAGGAATATTTTCTTCTCTCATGACCTTAATGGTGTTAATAAATTAGGGCACTTGGGCTTCTATCCTCCTCCCTCTCTGTCAGCATCCACTTTGCAGGAGGGACTACCCCATTTTTTCAGCTAAGAAAATACCACCTATGTGATGGGTTGTGGACTGGCCAAATTAATGATTTCTGGCTTAGTGTCAGACAGAGGTTTTAAACTAGTAGATCTTTGGGAAAAGTCACAGTGACCTCATCCATGTTCCAGAGATTTATTTTCTTTGTCTTACCACAGATCTCCAGTATTACATGCAAAGACAATATCTGATGTCACTGTTGCTACTGATGGATCACTAACCTGCCTTTAGCATTTCCTTCTTGCTTCAGCAGCTACTGATTTATGCTCTATCAGTGACATGTTCCACCGAGTAAAATCTAAGCAATATTTTCTGAGAGGATGGGAAAGACTCTCTTTCCACCGAAGTATGAGAAATAAACACAAATAAAAGTGAAATAAATATTAGATTTTAAAAATAATTGTGCTATTTTTAAAAAGATCAGTCTGAGATTTTTCTCAGCTTACTAAGACTTTCTAGTTCAACTGAAATAATATTTTAAATTACCTCATGACGCTCCCTCTGATTTACTCATTGATGCATAAAGTTGTGCATAAAATAACATAATTTTTCCTTTATTTGTCTTGAAGGGTCCCAATTAATTAAGTTAGGAAAACAAATGAGATTTTAAAAAGATCTTTAATTTTCAGAAGCTAAATGAGATTACTTGTTCTAAGTCAGAATTTTAACATACTTCTAAAAATTAAAATAATCAAATACATCAGAGAAGTGATTTATGTACCAACGTAGTTAATATGGTACTGATGTTAAACAAGGTCATTCCAACCTGTAGTGAAAGAGATTTTGCCACGTGGGTGGATGGTCCTGTCACAGGGCCATCTATTTCTAACAGGGTGGTATTTAGCAAGAGCAAATATAATTCTAACATGAGCAGGTTTGTTTTGCTACACTAAGTACTGCATGTAATTTCTACAGAGGACTTGCTCCTTCTTTACTAGACCCTCTTTTTTAAAGCAAGCACAGAGTTGCTGTGCATGGTGCCCTTCTCGCTCTAGGCAAACCCATGTCAATATGGGATAAGGAATCACCCCTTCAGGTACATCGTCTTTTGGCTTCTCACTGTGAATTCTTGGCAGGCCGTCTGCTTCAAAAGCAGAGTTTCAAACGGGAACTGTGTTAGGCATTTCCTATACACGTTAGTCAGGGCTGTGCATGTGTGTGTACAGCAGAGAGTTACTGCTCTCAGTTCTGGCACTTCGCATTTCTGTGACAGGAGTGAAACAAAATGCACAGGAGTGAAACAAAATGCACAACATAGTTGGTCTTCCCAGGATCTGCGCCATGACTGCACTGGACAACGCAACTGCAATGGCTGAAAAAACATTTTGGTTCAATTATTGCTTCAGAAAAAACCCCAAGCTGTTCTATGAGTCATAGAATGTATGCAAATATATATTAATATACACATGTCTTCCTAGCAAGATAAAGTTGGCCTGAAAGCAATAGCTCAGAGATAGATAATTATTTCATTAAGTGTGAGGCTGATGCGTATCATAACAAGTCTTTCAGAGAGAGCTGCTTTTGCTACACTGGTTAGAGAGTGTTCTCTTTTAGAAATCCTGCATCATGTTCTTTGTTCCTCACCAACCAGTATTATTATATTCTTTCTGCCCTGGGAATTCTTCTCTCCTGCAGCATAAGGTGAATGTCAGAGTGTCACTGTACACATCAATTGTACTTCAGTGTTTACATTTGATATATTTTAATATATCACAAGTATTTAACTTTTTGTTGCTGCCCTTAAATCTCTGATATACAACAGTGCAGTTTCACAATGCAAAACTATCATTGCTATGTTCTCAGTGCAGGATGCAGAAATGTCTCAGGTCCTGCCTTGCGCTGCCCCTTCTCTGCACGGAAGAAAAAGGCTTTGTTTTCAACCTGTAACTTTGGCCCATCAGCCTAGCACTGGACTCCTTTCTGGAAAAAGACTGTTACCCAGAAATTTTCCTTCCATCCTTGCTCCTTACCAGCAGCACTAAGCTTCCTCTACCTTACAGCTTCAACACGCTTTCAAATTTCTACAAAGCACGTGAGGTGTGTGTGGTGAGTTCCCTTTTCCTTTCATTTTGATGCTTGTTTCCAGTCCTGGGTTCCTTTTGAAGATGGCAGTGGGGATAAGGACAAGAAAACTCATGTGTTTAATTCTCTGTTTCTAAGAACTTGCAGACATATTTGTATATTTAAGGCAGTGTAACATCAGAGTCAGACCAGCTGTCTGCCATGTCTACACATGTACACTACACATGTATTTGTAGCAACAAACTTAGAATATCTTAAAGGTCTCAGTTTTTCCCAATACAAAGTACTTGGTTTTACCAGTGTATGTCACAGGATTTGCCCTATCTAGCTACAAACTACATCTACAGTTTTGGAAAAATTATAAGTAGTAGTTAATGATACACATTGAGAGGCCCTTGGAGATTTCTGATTTAAGACAAAACACTCCATAATAATAGCATTCATATAGAATGTGTTTCCGAGACTGAAAAGGTTGTTTACGTTTTGGAATTACTTGCAGACCTTTGAAAAACTTCTGCCTCAGTAGATTGCCATAGATGTCTATAAATACATAAGAACTTCCACATAACTTCTGATAGTCTTAATTGGTTTATCTATTATCTTAAAACAAAGGTGTATAGTCTGTCACTATTTGGTGTAGCTAAACATATCTACTTCCACTATGCAGAAAATATCATTTATCTTAATGGTTTTCACAGTGATTATGAACAAAATAATGTGTCTGCCTGTTAGTATCCAAGCTGAGTGTAAAAGCACAAAAATGTCTTTTTAGTTTTGAAAATTACTGGAATAAAAATATAGGGCTTATTCATTTTCCATAAGAAAGTCCAAGGAGTGTTAGGAAAAAAAAATTCAAACCTCAAATCATTCTGAGTAACATGAAGCATCTATGCCACAGCTGTCTGTGCATGGTCATGTGCATGGTCATGTGCATGGTCATGTCAAAGGTACAGTAATAAAAATACTAGAATTATTTTTGAAAGGAAATTAAAAAATAGATTCCCTTTGTATTGCAATACACTGTAAGATTCAGCATATATTTAATTATGTTAGTACAAACTCTTTTCTTATCTTTCAGAAGCAGCAGTTGTGGAGATTTCTGAACACCTAATATTACTGATTTATCACAGACTAAGGTATTTTGAAGGCATATGGTGTCCACCCTCCCCTCCATTAAACCCTGGCTGGCATCAAACACAGAATTTGTGCCAGTTAACTATAGAGAAGCAGGGAGCTCAATGTTCAGCACTTGTTCTTTCTCTCTCATGCTGTGAATGCCTTTTCTAGAGACAACCATAGAGAAAATGGACAGATAGCCCTTGGTGTAAAGCAATACCTTGAAAATCTCCTCTACTGTCACAGTAGCCTTAACACTAGAATGTAGGGATAGGGTCCTGCTTGCCTAAATTCTCGTATTTCCAATTCCATCACTGCCCAGAATGAGCTGTGGGCCTGAGTACAGTCAAACCCACCAACACTGTGCTCATCAAGGTGGGGCACCTCTTGAGCAGCTAGTTTGAACAAGACAACAACTGCAGAGAGTTTACAATCCACATCTCCCACACGGGCAAGAGCCCAGACTACTGGACTGCTGTGCAAAAGCCCACGGCCTCTTGCTTCATTTCCCGTCTACGCTCAGAGGATGCCACAACGTTCTGGTTATTAAACAACCCGAGTGTTCACACAGAAGCCCCAAGCATAGAAGGTTACGCATTCCTATGGCTAACATTTCCAATAATTTGTCTCTATTTGGCCCTGGTGCAGATTCTTCAGCAATCAGTAGAGGGACAGAGTTGCAAAACAAGCCTTTGGAATTACCTCCTAGAAGGACTTCAGTGATTATACAAAGAGACAGGGCACCAAAGTGTCTCCCCTACTGGGAATAAATCTATCCTGTTCAAGTGCCACAATGCCTGGGATGGGTATTCACAAGATACAGACTGAAAAGGGCACAAAACCACAGAGTGTAACTAAGCAGAGACATTTCTCCACAGTTGTATATTACATATAAGGATCTAGAAAGAACTCTAACATCTAAACACGTTGAACGATTCAGTCCATTTCCTACTACCCTTATTCGTACAAAAATAATAATAAGAATGATTCTTAGCTTCTCCTCTTTCCTCTTACACTGTGACCACACACATAAAAACACAACTATCAAAGATCACTATCCTCAGTTACAGCATCATAAGCCCTTTCAGGTTAGGGCCATGAAGCCCAGAAATCCACCGTCATCGCTAAGTCTTACTTTTGTCTCAGACAAGAGCTGCCATGCAGACCCCATGAAATATGCCTTCCTGTACAGAAACTAAACATGGATCGATGACTCCCACCCTAGTCTGTCACAGGGAGAGGATATGGTTCCAACCTACCAGCCCAGGTGTGTGGAGACCTAATAAGGGAGAGGTTATGATAAATATAATCATTCAGTTACAAACTGGAGCAGAAGAATGGAACCAACATTTATATATGATTTTGTAAAAATATTCTCTCTCAAAATTTTAGTATTTCTTTGAGAGAACCTTACAACCAGCAGGAATCATGCCCCTTATACGGGTGCAGTTGACCTTTCCTATATAGCCTTGCAACCTACTATAATTACCAAAACCTGCTAAGGAGAAATAGAGCACGTTGACATTAAAATGCTTGGAGTAGTATTGGGCTGTTCACATAAGATGCCTACGCTAAAGAGATTATTTTCAGCAACTGGCACTAAGCAGAGTCTCCCTCACAAGCAGTAGGAGAGTATCTGAATAGCAAGAGTCATAATTTTCAGGCATTCTAGCAACACAAAAGGTGCAGTTGAAAAAATTTTCAGTTTTGATGACCCTTAAAAACCTTTCATCTGTGTAAAAGGTCCTGAATTCCATTTCTGTGTTTGGTGCATTTCTAAAGCAAGGTCTAAATAAAGTACAAAACTCTGGTGCCATCTCCTTTTTTCTATGTTAACCACCCTGAATGTTACCAGTAATGAAGGAAGCCTCAAAAAGTCATATGCTTTGTGCTTCATTGGGCCTCTAAAGTGTAAAATAGTACAGAACTGCACTCCCAAGGATGGGAGCAGCAAATATTGTGCCTCTGTGAAGATCCCAGCATGCAGAGGACACATTTGCTTTCCTGAGACATCTACCCGTGCATGGCACAGGAAATCCATGTGGTCTGCATGACCCAAAGGAAGTTCTCAGAAACAAAGGACGGATTTAAAATTATGTCACCTTTTTGCTTTGCTGCTGCCCTTGCACCTGGTCTAAGTTGTGCTGTTGAGTTTTATGCAACTCTTTAGGGCTTTTGGGCTTTTTTGGCACCACAGTACATTGGTTGGGACTTCTAGTGGGTCTAGAAGCACTTACCTGTAGCATAACTACTAACCCAAGGAATAAGCCCCCACTCCTGATTTTTTTTTGTTTTTGTTTAGGTTGGGGTTTTTGTTGGTTGCCTGGTTTTGGGTTGCTTTTGTTTTTGTTTGTTTGTTTGGGGTTTTTTGTGTTTGTGTTTTGGGGTTTTTTTTTTAATTATAAGGGAAGATCTGGCTTAATTTTGAGATGTCAGAATGAACCAGCAGGCTTGGTGCTAAGAAAGAGGTCTTGCTATTTTTTGGACTGATACAAACCTTTTGCGGAAATTAGTAACACTATGCAGCCCTATTTTATTCAAATCCCTTTTCTGACTTTAAAAGCATCTCTGCCAAAGTAGAAGGTAGTTTTTTCCATCTTTTGACAGTCTTCCCGCAAGAATCTTTCTTTGGAATATATGTAACATCTTTAACATTAGAAATAGAGCCTTACATAACACTAAACCCCTTTAAGCAAGAACTATAGAGCTAAGAAAAAGCCCCATTTTTCAGTCAAGCTTTACAGGCACATAATAACTGATTATTCAAAGTCTTTCTCACTGTTCCTTGAATTTTAAGTTATTTTTTAGATTAAATGGGTCATTACTATCTCAGAAACTTTGCATAATTTAATATATTTTCTATTTTCTTCAGAACAGAACGGTCAAGTTGTTTTAAAACAGCTATGTTACACTGGTCTCAGAACATTATAACCTTGCTCTGGGATCAGTGACTTTAGTCCTAAGCCTTTTTCCGTTTTTTCTCCTTGGAAGGAAACTCTCTGATGGTAGAACAATCAGGAACATCCACAGAAAGTGGCATTTTGCAGCCTTTGTGAGGTGACTACATATTGTAAACTAACAACAGCCAGGAGAGCTGAAATCTGAAGGTGAACTGTACCGATTTTAAAGTAACCATGCATAATTGGTTGCAGGACTGAATGAAAGATGGTTTTAGAACAGCAAGCAGGAGACTGAGCAAAGCAGGAAGGAAAAAAAAATCTTTGAAAAGAGCTAAGTTTAAAAACACATAGTCCCCAGAAAAGCAAAACATCCTCAAAGTCACCAGTTAAAATTATTAATATTATTTTTGAAGCCCCTTATTGAGAGCATGCATAGACCCCTCCCAGGTAGGTTCAGTACTTGTATATGTCCCATGCAGCAAAAATTGATAGAGAGGGATGTAATTTCTGCCTGCAACAAATACATTAAAATAAACAAGACAGATAGCATTGAAAACCAGTGTTTTTTATGCTAGCTTCTTTTTTTTTTCTTTTTTT
>VYXC01002885.1:689424-931508 GCA_013397175.1 Platysteira castanea
CTGTTGCAAAAGTGTTCTCAAAAGTGCTAGAATGAACATTCCAGGAGACTTGATATGCTGGGATCAGGAATTTTCAAAGTTACTTTTTTCATAGAAAAGTAAAGGGCTGAATGAAATAGGCTGAATGACTAAGCAAAGTGATAGAAGACTTCAAGCTCTGCATCATCTGCTAGCTAGTTCAGCTCTTAATTTCAAAGTACTGCATAATCACCATGTGGTGTCCTGTCACTCAGTCCAGTGACAAAAGGTCCCTATGGTAATTGAGGCAAACTGCTCTTCTCGTCAGGAGCTTTGCAGAGGCTGCAGAGCACCAGCAGTCAGGAGAATGAACAGTCTGTGTTCAGCGGGGAGGTGCTTACAGGGCATGCTTGAAGTACCAACATGGGAGAAATTTTGCTCGGTGCACTGAACTTACATTTCTTTCAACACAGGCTGTAGATAAAGAGAAAAGTTAAATATGCAGGCTGATTTCTTTGACATTAATGTCCCTTCTGCATAAAAATGATTCTTGTAAACATGTGGGGGTTATAATATGAAAATGAGCTTAATGAGGGGAATATTAAACTTTTTTGAAATTTGCTTGCATTTTCTATGCTTCATTCCACATGAGAGAAAGTTCTATATACACCCAGCAGAAGGCATATTGAAAAAGATTGTTCCCCTAATAATGTTAGACAAGTAAGATAACAGCATTATTGTCAGTGAGAATTCAAATTTCCAGATGAATTTACATCAGCCATCCCCATACCATGCATGCATTTGCTGCCAAGAAATACTTGCATAACAGAGGTTTCTGGAAGAATTATTTCCAGGGTTTTATTCTTTTAAGCTGGGAGAGATGCATGCTGCATCTCCCAACAGTCAGCAAAGAAAAGAAAATGTGATTTAACCAGCAAGTCACATCTAGCTAACACAGATTTTCTAAAGACCATTTACAATCAAATGTGAATGCTGACAAGCATATGCATATTTTGTGATGAGAAGAAGATATCTTTTGCAGAGTAATTTATCACTGTTGAAGGATTCGGACTGAGATTTCTCAATAATTCAAAGTTCATTAGTTTTTGACTAAGCTTATTAAACACACATTTCCTTTTTTCCTTTAATTTTGGTTGCCAGTTTCAAGAACCATGCCTTTATACTCACCTCCCAAGTCAGTTTTTCTGTTGGCCAAGACCCCTACTTCTTCTTTCTTATTTACAAGCTCAGTAAGTACAGTCATCAGTAAAAATGCTACAGTTTGATAAGCAGTTAAAAAAAGAGGACCCAAACATAAAGAAAAACCTGTCCAAGGCAAACATACCTTCTTTTAAACTTGTAATCTATCAAACACTACTTGTCACAAAAGGAGAGAGTGCAAGAAAAGTTTCTCTGACCCCAGCAGACTTTCACCATAATGCCAGAAATCAGTCCTTTCAGCACATTACGTTCTTTCAAGTATCAGGGATATGCCTATAACATTTCAGGCAACAAGGAGTGTCCTTTCCAAAATGTACAGTTCCTTGGCTTTGAAAGGGATCTTTTTGAACAGTAAATTCTTGAAAGCAGAAATTTCTAGAATATTTTTATGTGTTTCCTGGAGTGAAGGATCTTTACATGTTAACTGAATTTTGGAAATAAATTATTTCAAAGGCAACCCTTCTCTCTGGTTGTGCAGACTGTCTGCAGTACTGATTTGTACAAGTTATATAAATTACAATCTACATTATTATATATACACTAGCATGTATAAACCTCAAAATGCATTAAGGTTTTACCAGAAACACAGAGCGAGAAAATCTTGTTAGGGAACCTCTGAATTCCTGTTATTACAGAATGGGTAACAAGTGTTAGGAAATGTTGCAAGTAGAGAATAACTAAGAAGATTCCAGAGGTTTACACGATGAAAGAATTTGCTTTACTGCTGCTTAGACATATTAAATAAGACATTCTTTCCTCAGCCAGCAAATTTAGTGACTCCTAGAAAAATGAGGTTTGACAAGTTCTGCAGAATCTGAAAATACAGGATTTGTCACCAAGAGAATGAAGTAATGTAACATTGTCCTGAATTGGAATAGATTAACAATGGAAAGAGCAGAGAGAAGCCCAGAAACCAAAATACTGCTTGTTGCCCAGCAAAGGTGGAGCACTGCCAGAAGTGAGGCAAAGTGGTTTTTGTCCCCTAACCCTGACACTGAGGGAATGGACTGCGATGGCAGTTTAACTCCCTCTAGGCATGTTCCAGACTTCTGCTGCTGCTCTTACAGACAGCCTAAATGATGATACCATTGCTTTCAAAATGAGCCTTCCATGTGCACCACAGACACATCTGTTCTACACTGTCTTCAGCAGCGTTGTGCCAATTCACTGCAGCCAAGGGTCTGCTCCAATGGCTTTGAACTCTCCACTTTGGGAGCCTCGTACCCCATTACCCACAACACACAACAACTGCTCATAGAGAGAGAAAATGATAACTGGAGGTTTCTCAAAACTAAAAATATACTGCCCCCGATTTTGGAAGGAGTGCATACTTGCTTTAATGTCATTGCATCTAAATTTATCATCTGATTGCTATACTCATCTTTGCTTTCCTTCTTTCTAAGGGAAAGTTCCCTCATATGGGTGCACCTGCAAAGGTGTTGGGAGTTGTCCTTTCCCTGGTAACAGCCTTTTTCTTCCACTTGTTTCTCCATTTTCTTCTGTGTTTTGTTTCAGTTAGTTGATACCTTTATATCTGCTTAAAATCCAACCTCAGAAGTTGTGGCTCTGCTCATGGCTGAGCAGCACGTCTTTGCAAGCTTGCACAAAACAAGTTTTAAAAATTCATTTATTTGTAAATAAGGTACAGTACAGACAACCCACTTTTCTCTAGCCAATCTCTAATGCCCAGATTAATAATAGAAGTCATGAGCCTCGGGTGCCTTACTAGTTACAAATAGAACTGGCAGGGAAGTAACTGGAAAGGAATGCTGGAACAATGAACAGTATCTACTAGTAGTTTCTCATCCTTAGCATATAGCTACCTATGAACTTCATTCAAAGAAAACTGCTGTCAAATAAATGGAATTCATGATAGATAGTAAAAGGTGTCATTCTTTTGAAAGAAGAAATGGGGCAAAGGGAGAACAGATGCTGTGAAGAAAACAGAAGCAGTGTGCTATCAAAGGAAAAAAATGCCCTCAACCTGCACTTTATCAAGGACCTTTTCTTTCCATGGTCCTAGTCTTCCTACTGATAAGAATTAAAATGCCATTTTAAATCTTCTATTATGCTAAACTGTCTTCATGTTTGGAGTATTTGCTACCTGGACAAAGGAAATTTCAGAGTGAGTATAACATATATTACTCCAACACTGAGGGCTACGTGATTGTGATAACAGCATTCCAATAGAAGGAAAAACCCAAATTTTATGAACTATTTAAAATTAGACGGAACAAAAACCTACAAACTCACTGCCTGCAGTAGCAGGAGGATAGTTTAGAAAACAGTGGTGTAAGATTTGCTACCTGGGAAATTAATATACATAAGAACACAGTCTTTCTAGACTATCAAGCTGCTTATGGTATCTTAGCTAAGGTACTGCCATTGGACAACTAGTGTCTTAAGCGAATTATGAAGCTCCAGCTGTTGATTTGTGACTGAGTTAGAGGGAAGAGCATATGATTTTCAGTTTAAATTAGAATTTCCTCTTAGGAGTGCTATTCACTGCTGTTGCTGCTGACCATAATCTTTCTTAGATCTACTTGTGTACAGCTTAAATGGCTGCAGTTTAACCTGGACACAAACATAAATTTAGTGGTCTCAAACAGAATTAAAATGGCAGACACAAATCATAGAAATGATATTTCTTTTCAGATGAAAAAACGGGACTTCAAGTTAGTCAAGAGAAGACTCCTGACATACAAAAAATATTCTCCGTAGGTCACAGACGCTGTTATTGTCCAAAGAGCAGAAAAATACAACAAAGAAAACTAATCTCATATACTGAAAGCTAATTCCTCAGAGAATCATCATCAAAATGGTCACTAATGAGCTCCATTGTAGGAAACCTCTGCGATTTACCTAAAAACAGATCTTTTTCTTGATCAGAAGCCAGCATATTCTGTTTGCACATCATTTAATGTTAAAGCACAGGACATATTTATCAACACACAGATGTAGAATATTTAGCATCTCATGTAGCAAAATGAATGTTGTTATTGGGCATGTTCAAGATACTTTATTTTAAAACTGTGACGCAGGGCTTTTTTGTCAATCTCATAACATGTTGCAGACATCATTATATATCTTTAGCAACAACAACATTTCTGTAGTAGTAATTTCTGTACTTCAAAGAAAAAGACAGAAGCTGAAAAAAACAGGACAAACAAGTGAACAGAAGAACTGAAATAAACAAAGCATATGGTTATGAGTCACTGTAAATTCTTCAATCTGTGTTGACAAAGCTTATGGTGACTAAATACTATGGGTGTATGAAACGCATGGCAGTAGACCTGAATAGCAACTCACAATAGATAATCTAAAATTTAAACTTCTACAAAAATTAAACCATTTACTAGATCTCCAAGGTAAGGGGGGTACACTAAGAGCTTGCAGGCAAAATGCTTTGTCTCACAGAAATAGACTCTGCCTCCCAGCACCCAAGGAGCTGCATACAGCATATATCATGCTCTTTCCCAGGCAACAACACTGGAAGATTACTGAGACCCTCCAATAAGGATGCTACAAAACTGACTTAATGGGCAGCTTTAATTTGCTCTGCTCAGGAAAGAAATTTGGAATTTAATTTTCACTGTGAAGAACGATTCAGCATGGCCAGTATAAATGTACTCCCCTGCTATAAGAAAAGATATTTCTAAAATAGCTCTGGCAATTATCATAACAAGGAATGAACTCATGATGTAAATTAGAAATTGACGGTTCCCAGGAGATTTTGACTTTCTTTTGGAAAGTTTCATTTCGGTAACCAGTTAACCTATGTTGCAATATCTCGTGCAAATCCACAGATTTTGTTAGTGTTATAGCAAGAAAGAATTTGATCAACACCCTGGATTGTGTCTTTGTTCAAAAACAATGTTAGTGTCAATTACTGAATTCCAGGGGGATGCCTGTGGCCTCTAAGGCACTGTCATTAGCTAAGGGCTTATCAAAATCAAATATATATAAGGGAAGCAGTATTAAAAAGAAATAGCCCAAATCTCTCTCTCTGCATTAACATTTTGGCTACCACTACATGTTGTAAGGGTTTTTTATGATTAAACTTACATTTTTATTTCCCACTTTCAGCTGTCCCAACTGCTGTTACTCCCTATAATCTACAATCTACAAAAACATACCAAATGTAAATGAAACATCCATTGGTAATTCTGACAATCAGTATATTGATCTCCACACAAGCATGACCTCATGCTATTAACACCAGCTTCACCACGTCATGGCACATCACACATGAAATGGGACTGGAAAAGGTATCAAGGCAAATCTGTTACCTGGCTGATGCGTTTTTGCTTTTCCACCAGTGACTGATGAAATCGTAGATCCGGAAGATGAGGCTTCCATTTTTATTGACCCTCTGGCTTGTGGGATCAAGGGATGCCCATCCACAGGTGGATGCTGTGACACTGGGTAGCTTGCTGCAGTTCTCCTCTGACAGGCTTGTACACGCTTTTCAGCCCCATGAATAGATAAATTTATACCTGACAGGAATAAGAATTAGTACTGTTAGATACAAGAGATCAACATGGAATAACTGAAATATAAATTCTCATGGTTTAAAATGGCAACAGCCTTTTTAAAGGGGGAAAAAAAAGAGGAAAGAAAAAAGAGAACGCTAAAAAGATTAATTTTCTGTGAAAATTAAAAATGTGAACATCTTTGCTGCTGTGTTGCAGGCATCAGAGTCAGCCACACTAATAAATATTTAAATTAATACATAGTCATGGTTGACCACTTTACTGGTCTGCAGGAGAAAATATCTTCCATTCCTTCAGAATATCCACACAGCTCACAAAGGACAATATTAATGAGGTAACTACCACAGAGTTTATTAAATGACAGTTTTCTGATTGATAGGTTAGAACTTGTCAGAAAGTATTTCTTTTCTTCTGAGCCTTTACCAGTACTAGGAAGTCTCGTCATATGGAAAAGATGCTACAGTTGAGGTATTAACTAGCTTTTAAGGAAAAAATAGAGGTCTGTTTTGAGGAAAGCAGTAAGGCTACAAACAACAATAACAAGACCTTAAGCTTGGGAAAAAATTCCACTTTCTCCAGTCCTGTGAAACCTTACCTTCAGTACTGGAAATTGTCTTTCACACCAAAATTCTCAAATTTGTCACGTAATAATTTTTTATACTGAAATTATGATTTAAAAACAGGCTTTACTTTTCCAAAGAGAAAAGCAAAGCTGAAATTTCCCATGTGGCTAATGCATGGTCGTGGAAAGAAATGCTATCTTACAGTAAATTACTGATTCTGACTTCCTCCTGTTCACACTGATGTAATTGCTCCAACTCCACTTGAATTGCTTTCAGCATACTCTGGTTGAAAACCTTCAGACAATCTCTTTTGGGCAAGAAAGCTGAATGACAGTTCTATGCTACCGTCTTACTCTTAATTTAATTGTGACTCTTATTCCTTCTGTCAGAAAACTATCTTTGTTTAAAAAAAAAAACAATTGAAACACCCCAACCAGATATAAATAAGCAAACTGAGAAGCAGATGGAAAAGCAGACCCTAAAACTGCAAATATGGATATTGTACACACATTGTAAAGTGCAGTTGCTCAAAATCATTAGATATTATTGATTAGATTGCTCAGTTTTGTGAACTGAAATGTCCAAGAATGCATTAATGACTCTGCTCTTTCAGCTGCCCTGGAAGTCAATGTACATGAACCACCAGGTCATGGAAGAGGTTTAGAATCTCTGAAATATTAATACACTTTGATCCATAATATACTACCAAGGGGAAAAGGGCTACCACTTCCATAGACAATTTGTGAAAACAGTGGGGTTGCACACAGGAGCAAAGGCTGTGCAAACTGCTCTCCTTTATGATAGTTTTGTGCATTCAGAATCAAAGCTGAACACTCGATACTTGTCTTTGCTTCTTGACACCAGAGCTGATCTCCTGCAGGAAATGTGAAGGCATGAGGAGTTTCCTGCAGCAGCTGCTCACCTAATTCCTGGTTTTAGGGCTAATGTAACTGCCAGCTTCTAAAGACTGTTGAAATCACATCCTTAGGATACTGAGCAAATCCCAGTCACCTTATTCTTGTGAAAGGCAGCATATCAATCCATGTGAACAGAATGACAATGAACTTGCCTGGACAACATGTTTCTTTGACCATGCTAGCTATAAAGGACTTCAAACAGTGAGAAGTTAAGCCTCAGCTGTAAAACGAACTCTTTACTTCTTCTGCAGTCACTAGAACATTGCGATGCTCAAAATACTGAGAAATTATCCCTAAGGCATTAAAAAATGAGCTTCAACTGTTGTCTTTAAGCATCACCAGAGGTTGTTGCATCATTTAAAACAACCTTCCCCCTGAAGCTTATGGTGGAGTCGGCCAACGCTCAGCACTAAACTTGAGCCTGTCATCAGCACATAATTTCTAGCTGGATCTCAGTAAGGCTGTGCTTTCATTTGGTCATGAAAATAGGGATCTATTTTAGGAACTGGTTCCAAACATAAACCGACTGCTACATTACTCTGAGGTTCAAGTTAAGTTGCTTCTTCACATTCTGAAAATGGTCTATAAACTCTTGTACAGCTGTGACTGAGCTTCCTAAACTATTTCTGCAGCACATTTTTTTTTCAGACATCAAAATAAAGGATACTGCTGCCAGATTGCTATTCCTAAGAACTGCAAAATTTGCAGATTGATCACATCCAAAATTAGGTTCAATCGACAACTTGCTGCTGGTTATATGCAACCATTTTCTTCTTACACTAAAGAAAGATGATAAATCATACCTCCAAACTACGTGAGGAAGAATGTTCCAGCATCACTGAAAATTTTACATTTACAATTTTCTTTAGACATATTTAAAATTTAAAAGTGCTCGAAATCGACCACATAAAGTGTCAGAACTCTATACAGTGTATTTGCGAGTTCTTCACTCCAATCTCATTGGTACTGCAGTTATTTTTTTACAAAGAAGACATGTTTTTTATTAGGAGAATTAATTTCCATTATTTTCTTGAGAACCAGGTACAGGACAGAGATGCAAGTGTCCTTATTTAATTATAACTTCAGGTTTTTCCAGAGAAAGATCAGGTCTTGCTTTTCTATGTGCGTTTCTTTTGTTAAACTACAAGTCTAAAAAAATGTAAGACAGTAATACTGCAGCAAGCTGCAGCATTACCTTGTTTTCATGTGGGCGAAAGTTCTTTTAAAAGAGATATTGACAGTCAAAAATACATCCCCAGATAACATGCAGAAAATCACAGACAAAGGGAGGGAGAATCAGAAGTAGAAAAGATCCTGGGAACAATGCACATGGCTTATGGCAGACGAAAACCTGGTGAACTATTGGCACTAAACAGACTCTAGAGTAAACTCTCCCTGTTCTTCCTGCAAATAACTCATGCTGCTGATGAATCCCAGGGTTTGTGGATCAGACATGTGAGAAAACAGCAAAGAGGTCTCTGAAGAGTAGATGTTAAAGTTGACATCAATAACTTTTTTGCAGCGTGACAATATCCACACAAGACATCTAGAAAGAAAGAGAAGTTCTCCAGCAGCACACTGCAGTCTGGGTCTTCAACTAACTGTATTTGGTGAAGTTTTTCTCCAGCCTTTAGGCTTGTCCATACACGTGTTGACACCAAAATCCCACTACCATTGCATGCCTGGCTGTACGGCCTCTGGTTGTACCTGTGCCTGCAGCACGGTCATTTTTAAGTGAGCTTGGCACTCATACTCAGTAGCTGGGTACAAGCACACTGGCATGCTCTGACAGGTAGTATAGATGTTAAAAAAATCAGGAGTTTCTCCTGCCTTGCCCTCCGGCTTAATGTAATGCCTCACGAGCACCACTTTGAGCCACGGCTTCAGAGCAAATACAAGTGAAAAACTTAAATATTGTCCAGCATCCACAGCTGACTTTTCAGTTTGGAGGACTGGCTTCTGGACAGGGCTCTGTCACCCACACCTGGCTGGCTGCAGTAAGAGTGGGAAGTAGAATATTAGTGATTTGAAGCTGGATGAGATTTGAGCCTTTAAGTATTATACATATCACTCAGCTTTTTCCCTTCCTGTGTGCAGCAAAAATCCTTCTCTGTATTTTCAATTCTTCATATGCCTTTTTCTTCCTTACCTGTATTTCTATCTTTTTTTTTTTCATAAAAGCTTTTTGTCTCCATGAGGAACTGCTCTTCTTACTGACCTTTTATTCTGTCATGACTCTGAGCTTGAAGGTTCATGTCAGACAAACACCTTCATTACTTTTCTCCCAATACATCCCAGCTGTGCAGTTTTCTAGCAGAGAAGTGCAGCCTCTATCCTGCTTCTGGGTAACTTTTATTGCTCCTAGATATGTCTTTTTATTATAAAATTTTTCAAAGCATCAATCCTTCCATATTGAGCATATTTTGTCTCTCATAAAGTGGTAATATGCTTATGACACTTAAGGATTTATAATGCTCCAGATAAAACCTGCATGAGAGCATTAAAAAGGAATAATGAAGTACTTCCAAGTCATGAAGCAGTAAAATCAAACACAAAGAAGAAATAGGAGGGAGAAATTATTACAAGTCCAAAACACTACAGTGTGGCTGAATGCAAAGTTTTGAGTGACTGATATTTGTTTTGTTGATCCATCAGATGCTACGAAGATGAACAAGAACATCCTGCACTCCTCAGAAATCACTCTGCCGACGCACCCGACGGACATCTGCTTTGGTCGTGTGCTAGCATGACCAGCAGTTGTGCACCACGCACCTCTGCCATGCACCTGAGCACAGTGACATGGCTCTGGTGCCGATGGAGAAGGCTCTTGCATGTGAATTTGGGTCAGAAAGGCCACGTGTCCAAATTAAACCCTGCAGGGACCGAGACACCTCTCCACCTGGGAAGGCATCCCCATAGTGACTGCCAGGCTTGTGTTAGCCCCAGTTTTCTTCCATCTTGTACCACTTTGGGTTACAGGCATTTATTTATAGGTTCCCTTCTGAAGTGTTTGTCTCTAGACAGCGATTATATGAACATGGATAGGCAATAATAATACAATGAAGAGTTACAAGGTTGTACAAACAATCCCTTAGCTAACAGTGCTTGATTAGCCTCAAGTGTCCTGACCTGCTTTATAGATCTTGCCTGGGATAACAAAGTAGTTCTGGCAGGTGCAGGAAGTCCTTTCAGTTTTGTACCATTAGTGTCAGTGCTCCTGTTGGAGACCAATTACGCCATCTACTTCTCTTTTCTATATGTGTCTTTTCTTTCGTTTCAGCCCTATGCAGAGGCCTTAGGAGCAGATTGAGGTAGGCCCTTTCCTCAAGGCCCTTTTTGCAGCAGACCAAGTACAGGGGAGCACAGAGAAGGAAGTGAGGAAGAAAATCTCAGCTGCTATATCACTTAGGGCCACAAAAAGCAAAGCAGCTCTGGAAGGTCTGCAGTCATCAAGGCACAGATAAACAAGGTCATAAGGAAGCACTTTGGAAGCATGAGCAGAGAGCAGAAAATGAGGCTTTAAGGAGCAGCATATAAATGGGAAAATTAGATATTTAGTTCCTTTCAACTTTTACTCACAGGAAAGGAGAAAGTGAGCTAATTTGTCCACCTTAACAAGCTAAGTACCCTTTCCTCACCTTGTGCAAATGGCCACATTTCCCATTAAAGTCAGTGATGCTCTGCAGACAGCTTCACCTTTTTCACATTTTTAAGATAGCCTTGATAAAGGGGATCTCAGAAAGGGAAGCAATGTAAAAGTTTTCTCATGCAAACCCAGGTTAATTTAAGACTCAGCAGAGAGACAGCTGTGCTCGATGACATGATGGACTCTTTTGTTTGCTCTGAATCCTAGGTGGAAATGAAGGAGTATGAGAGTAAAATTCTCCTGCTCTCCTCTGTACACATGCCTGAAAGCATAGTCTAAAGGCAGTTCCCTTTTTTTTTTTCTCACCCTATGCATTACTTAGGTAACAAATACATGCAGAAACCATCCTTAACTTGGTGAAAAATGTTATAACATCATTAAGATTCCTATACTAGATTAAATCATTTTTCAAAAGTTTAGGTATGATCTCTTTAACACAGCATCAAGTCTCTTGCCATTGATAACACATGATTATGAAATCATATCTAAGTCTGATTATGCTTCAAGTATAGCTTTGGAAATGTTGAAATATTTCTGACTACATCAGATGTAAAAAACACCTCCCAACTGCAAGCCTTTAGGTAAGCAAACAGAAAAGCTACTACTTACAGAACTTCCCAGGAACTGCACTGGCTGGAGAGAAAGACTAATACTGTGCATCTTGACAAGCTACATGTGTTCAATTTTCTAAGATTTCATATGATTGCTCCTCCCACCGTGCTTCCTCCCAAATACTGGAGACATTACAGAATTTCCAAAATCTGTAGTACTTTAGGATGGCGTTACCTAAATGTTACTTTTTTCTTATTTTCTATCAAAAACTTTGTCCAGTTGGCTTCTGAATTTACATCCATTTTTGCCATATATAATTTTCCGTGGAGAGAAATCACAGAGCTTAGACATACAGCTGGTGGAGGAATAGCTCTTTTTTCATTTGTCTGAAACATATTGTCCATGAAAGTATTGTATTGAAAGAGATCATGAATGACCTCTTCCCTTTTCCTCTCCATCCACTCACGATAGTACAGAGCTCTATCATACCCCTCTCTCTGTTGTCTCTATTCCTGAGCTTGGGAGGCCTAGTTTAAACTGTTGCTCCTTTCTAATAAGCTGTTGTATATCTCCAATCATCCCTGGTCACACCTCTGTTCCTTGCCTTTTTCAAAGGATGAAAATGTACACTAGGAAAGTTTCAAGAAGCAGCATCAGAAATGTCCATGATGTTCAGGCTGTGCTTTCACCGAGGATTTACACAGTGACACAATGAAGTTTCTGGTTTTATTCTTTCCCTTGCAATTTCATTTGCCCCAAGATACTTGTAGATGGATTCTGCCTCCCTGTCATATTTGCTAGCTCGCTGGGCAACTTTTCAGTGACTCAAGTCTCTCTCTTCTAACCCATTTGT
Source organism: Platysteira castanea (assembly GCA_013397175.1). Lineage (NCBI taxonomy): Eukaryota > Metazoa > Chordata > Aves > Passeriformes > Platysteira > Platysteira castanea. The sequence continues at coordinate 701,628 of VYXC01002885.1, forward strand.
TTGAGGTCCCTGTGTCAATCAAAGACTGCATGAAACAATGCTGCATTATTTTTCTATGTTGCATCTTTTTCCACATCAGTTGCTTTCTAGGTCTCATGTTTGTCGCTTCTCTATGAGCATTGTTGTACATCCTTTTCTATCAGTGAAACAAATCTTCACAAAGGTGTATTACTTGCCAGTGAATTACCTTTTTTTTCATTACCTGCCTTTAAGGGGAGGAGAGTAGGATCATCCCAAGCCTGCAAGTCACTGGTGAAGTTAGGATCTGCATTTTGAAGTGGGATCAAAAGCATATCTGAACTATAAGGACTAGCAGGACTCCAGGAAGAACGGGCTTGTGGATGCACTGGGATTTATCCAGTTTTATATGCACTGATTTAGAAATGAACTGTTAGAGAGCCACAGATTCCAGGGGAATACAGGTTTACACTTGCTTATGTGCTTTAGACCAGAATAGCTTATTCCTCCCTACAAAAATGGCTATGTTACTTTTGGTAAAACTGCATCCAGAGCCAGTGTTAACTTAAGTCTGTCAAAGTCCTAATGAATAAAAAGATCATGCCCACCTTAGGCCTGCCATCAAAGGGTTGTTTTTATAGCCCCAAAGGTGATTTATGGAATTACAGCAAGCTAACATTCAACAGTGATTATTTAGCATAACTGAAAAACTCCCATAGTGCTCACTGAGAGGCAAGATGACAACCTGAAGTCATGAAAATGTCTTGGAGAGAGTCATAATAGTCCTACACTAATGGTCTACATGACACTCTGAAAAACCACTTGTCTTCCTTTGGTATGAAAAGCTTAGCTAAGTGAATACAAAGCTCTTTGGGGTTGCTGTTGAATTAATGGTGATTGTCATGGGCATGTTGCAGGGCCATGGTGTTGAACACAAGGTGATGCCTACACAAGTTGTATGAGCCCAGCTGAATAAATGGAACTTCCCCCCGCACCTCAAGATGCTTAATTTGATTAATTTTTAAGTCTTGTACTTTTATTTCTGTCTGACAATTCATTCTTTAGTTCCTCTGTATAAAAACCAAACACACTGTACAGTGCATTTATGTTATATTTACCAGGTTACCAGAATAAATGCCTAACAATTGTGCACAAAATATACCTCACTTCAGTTCACCCAGCAACCTGAAACCGGTGTCATTTGTCACCATCCCAGCTGACTGAACTCTTCCTGAGATTGCCTGCATTTTTATTGTTGTGGTTTTCATTGTTCTCTTTCTGTTTGTTTAGTGCCTATTTTGATTTAATTTATTGTTCCTATTGGACTTCCACTAGTGTTAGAATCCCATGCTGAAGAGTAATTTGGAAAAAAAAAAAAAGAATTTAAAAATCTCCTTTGCTTGCCCCAGTATGAAAATTGCAGTGAGGAAAAATACCATGCCTTGAAATCCAATAAACATAATAGAAATCAAAAACTGAGGCTGATAAAACATTTTCAGTAAAGTGTTTTTCTATCAAAAAATTGTCAATTTTTTCAGGAAAAGAAAACACTAAAGTCAATAATTGCTGTGAAAAATTTTTTTTTTACAAAATTATTCTGAACTTATCTGCACTGGAATATATTGCCTTTTTTTTTTTTTATTTTGTAATGGCTCGATGCTTTGGAAACTGTAATCTAAAAAATCAAGTAGAATACAAATTACCAAGTAGAATACCAGTTACCTCTGAGCAAGCCAAAGAAACAGTTATCATTTCAATTACTGAAACTCCATCTGTATTGCCAATTATCAGCTAATGTTACTTTAATATACAAATAGTAAGAAGTAATTAAAACCAGAAACATTTAAATCAGAGAGGGAAACAAATCATAATAATATAACAAAATACAATGAATATAAGAAGTCCAACCAAGATGAAATATTTCAACTGTCCACAAGCAAATCTGATAGATATATTTTAAGCATTATATAGAAATGTGCTCAAAATAAATTCAAAGGGGGGGACGGGAAGCAAGAATATCAGAATTTCTGTGGATTGGATAGTCTGGATTTTGACTCATTGTTTCAATAATGAAGTGGAATAGACTTGCATTAGAATAAATGTAGGATCATACAAAGGACAATAGATTCATATTTTGGTTTCTGTCACAACAAATAACATCATGTCAGCACTTATTTCTTTTAGGCAGTTTTTTCTAGAAAAAAAAATATTGAATATTGAATATATCTCCTTAAGTGCCTCTTATTGATTTGAAAACTATGCAGTAAACTGTGTCTTATTCATTTTATTATATATGCATAGCATTTACTAGCTGAAAATAGACTCAACAATGAGATGATTTAAAACTTACTTTCACCTGTGGTAAGCACTGCACTTAAAATAATTTTCTTTCTTAGCAAGTAGCTAGTCTTCCAATCTTCAAAATCAAGAGCATTCTCATTAAACCTGTTTGCACTGATTTTGAGCTTTTCACCCAATACTGTAAAAGGTAACTGCACACACAGCAATGACACCTGGTACAAACTTTGGGGCAAACCACAGTGCTCTGTGAAACAAAGCACCAGTCAAGTCCCAGATGATTTTTACCAGTCGAGGAATGAAAAGCAGTACTAACCATGCAGATGTATTCTAAGTGTAGGTAGATTTAAATTCAGAGAATTCTCTTTTTTCCCCTCATTTTAATTTGCTGCCTGAATGTCAACTGCTACATTGCAAATACCACAAGTCTCATCTTATCTGATTTAATCAGATATTCTCCATAATGCAGAACAGTGCAATCAATCTGACACATCATCTGTGAAACAGGAAAAAACCTCAGGAGACTTCACAGATGGGAAAAGAAGATATCTCGGGATACATCTGAATGTGTCTGCTCCATGGCACAGATAGTAATGATTTTCAGCACAGCAACTAGGCTTAATTTAACTTTCTCTTTTTGCATCCCATTTCAGAGGACTGGTCTCACTGCCCTCTTGCTGCTCCAGTGCCAGGCCCTGGTCACTGTCTCTGGGGCAGCCACAAGCAGCAGGTCAAGTGCACTCCCCTGCCTTCACCCAGCCCTGGCTACAGCCCTGGCTACGGGGCCTTTTACAGGCTTGGTGTCTAAATGTTCCATGCTCACAGTTAGCTTTATCAAACATCAACTGACTTTTACTTTGATGATATATTATCATTGAATTACACAGCCAATGTCTTCAGGGTCAGGGCTTAAGACAATGAAATTTACTTCTACTTCTCCCTCCCCCAAATAGGAAAAATTATCTTATACACCATGTTGCAGCAAAGTATAAACTTTACTAAAATGTTTCTAAAGTAAATAAGCATCTGGACAGATGCACATCTGAGTAAACAAGTCACATGCATTGGGTCAAGTCCAATGCTTGGGAGGGTTTTTGCCCTCTAAAACAACTGTCCATTGTGGGCATGTCCCAGGCTTTAGCATCTCATGTGTTCAGGATCTGATGCTGGATCCCCACTGGGAGGAGGCCCAGAAGCTCCCCACCCCTCCTGGGCAAGGCTCTCATGTGGGCTGGGAGGATGTGCTGTGGCAGGTTCCATCAGAGCCTGGATAGGCTTTGCTCTGCAAGGAAGAAGCACCAGCCTCCACAGCCCTGCTTGCTGCAACACCTGTGTCTGGATCAGGCTCTTCCATGGCAGACATACTAACAAGGGCCAGTGGTACCAGAAACGTTGAGGCATGTGTACGACTTGTCTTTCTTTTGTGCATCATTAGTTTTCAGCACACTCTCTTTTGGCAAGTAACTATTTTGGTTGTAGTAAAGCCTATGGTGCCAAGCTTTCTAAATGGTCATAAAGTGGAGGCGATCCCCAGAAGAGATGGCAGATGTAGTGTGCAGCAGATGCCAATGAAAATCCATGTTCATCTGCCACCTCAGCTCTCTGGCAAGACTTCAGATCGTTAACTGTAACAAAATACCATTGAAAAGAATACATAAACCTGCCTGTTTATACATATGTTCCTCATAGGCATCCAGTTGATTGTTCTCAGGTTATGCTTATCTGGATAGAACAAAGCACAGGTCTTGCTTATTCTTCTGAGCTAGACTATTTCTGACTGAAAACTAATAAATTCTGAAAGACAGCAGTCAGTAATCACACAATGATTGTCTGAATTTGGCAGATTCCATAGAGATGGAAAGAAGCTCTCTACTCATAGATACCATTTGAATTTCTTGAGCTCTTCATAGCAGAATGAAAAGAAATGATAGAAAACTATAAAAACACAGTAGCCGCATCGTAGGATGTAAGGTCTCTAAAAGATCTGCTTTCGTCAAAGACAGCATGCTCTAACTCCTTTACTGAATAACAGCCTTGTGCAAGGGGAAGGCCTCCTGTTCTTTCATAAATAATTCTCTGACACGTTAGCAATTCAGAAAAGCATGCAAAGTATGCAAGACAGACTTTCGGGTGTGTTTCAGACACTACATAAAACACTGGATATAAATTTAATGTTCCTACTTTTTAAGAGGAGGCACGGAAGAGACACAAATTTCCCGAATCCACCTAAACCAGCTTGATTATAGAAAGAACCTATAAAAGAAACCTGTGCCTAAATTTAGCCCCTGTGATTGACATCTTCTCAGTGAAAGGGCATTCATGAATATTCTTTCATAAAACTTTTCCTTTCTTCACTCATATCCCTGACACTCAGGGTCCCATTACTGTTCATTCATTTTAAAAACCACCAAGAGAAAGTAAAAAGGAATATTTTTTAAAATCTCACTGCATATGGAAAAAATATTGCAAATATGTCCAAGTTACAAGTATTGCAAGTATACTGAAAGTTATATTCGTAAGAACATTTCAGTCTGAAAATGATGCTGAATTTGTTCTGAATGTCACAGTGGTTTTGAGGATTCAAACCAACAGACAGTTCAGGAAGATCATCAGTTTTTCTTCACAAATACCATTTTGTCCACAGTCAAGTAGATTCACCAAAAGAGGTGTGGAACACAATCTTCATGAACAAACCCTAAACTGACATTTCATCACCGAAACTGCCTATAAAATCCTGAAGCGACTCCAAGAAGATCTTAGCATGTCATTAACTGGGTCTATCTTTGAGCAGTACACAATATCTGAGCAATTAAAAGTGATTGTGTACTCTGCTCCTGTGATGATACAACATCCACAAAAAGAAAACTCAAATACACGGGCAGCAGTCTATTGAGAAACCAAGAGAATAGTCCACTGGTAGGGCAATTAAAATTAAAAAAACCCTGGTGGGCAGCCTAGTCAGTGTAAAAAAACCCCAAACAAATATAATATCAAGCCTTCAACATGCAAAATGTTTTTTTGTTAAAAAACCCCCACCCTCTAGTCCCAACAACATAAAAATAACCAAACAATCCACCTGTCTCATTCCTTTCCAGAGGAGATGTCTGGTTAGACATAACTCCATAAAGCTATTTTAAATACTCCCTGGAAGAAAGAGCCAAGAGTACCTTTTCACATTATGTCTGATCTACTGAATCAAAATGGCACTGAAAACCACGGGTCCTACTGGACTCATCTGTTCCTTCTAATCCTTTATGAATACAATTCTAAATCCTGAAAAGTCTGGGTTAGAAATAATATTCTTGTTAAATTTCTGTGAGCAGTTATCCACCAACCAGAAATATTTTTCTTCATTTACAAAGCAATATGAGCCAGCTAACAAAATGCTTTTAATGAATCACAGCAGTCATAATTACAGTTATGTGAACAGAAATCTGGGAATAAATTTCCATATATGATTTTAATGCCTCAATCAATAAAGCATACTGTGTATCTAGAAGTCAAATGTGTAGATGAGTTAGAACTGAAGTGGATGAAAGTGTGAGAAAATTAATATTAGATAAGAATATAATCTGTTAGAGAGCATGTTCTCTAATTCTGGATAAAGTTCATGATGTTTTCCATCTCCTTTTGTGACACATCTCCCTGCTGAAAGCTGGGCATGGTCTTCATTTCATGCCTTCTGACAATAACACCTGCAGTGATCAAGCCATGGCAAGGAATTGATTGTGACACATTCTCCTTTTCAAAACTGCTGGGTTTTGGGTGTGCTTCTTCCTTTGCAACTGTGAAAACTTATGCCTCTCAAATTGCATTTTCCCATTATGGGAACTTACAAAAGTAAATATAAGCCAGTCCAGATAAAAACAGTTCCACCATTGACAATACTGAGCCTTTCTTTATTTTTCTTTCAAGTCTTCCAGTTAATAATCCATTTTATAGGTAAATATATCAGACCCAAAACATATACAAATACAAAGATGATTCATAAAAATTTGTTAGTCTTAAAAATTGCTGTCCAAATATGCTTGAGATATTTGGTGCTCCTATCAGTTCCCTACCTTTTTTTGCCTTCTTGGAATTTAATGGTATATGTCAAAATATTTTCTGTATTATCTTCACTCAAAGCAGAATAACTCAAAGCAGTTACTTCAGTCTCTGAATATCTGCAATTTAGAATTCAGTGATAATTTTCTCTGACTCTATATTCACATTCAGTAAATACAAAGACCACATATGTTCTTAATTCATGCAAAGTGATAAAACCCTCTCTGCTTTCTTTCTCGTTTTTACAAGTGCAAGATACTATAAATGTATGAAAGTTCTTTTTTTCCTCTCTTATTGCGCTAGGGCACAGCTCATTTCATCTCATCTCCTTAATTTTAAAACTGCAATTGTTATTTATGATGCACAAAGTCTACTGTTCATCCTTTCAATAGAAATGAATGTATTGTCTCTAAAAGCAGGACAATACGACTTTCTCAGTAAAAAAGACTGTGCACTAGCTTTTACAACATGCTGACGGATGGTATGAGAAAGATTGTGACCCAGCTATAATCCCTCTATCATACGGGTTGAGGAAAGAGAACATCTGCCAACCTGCATACGGTCAAGACAATTTTTCAGAAACTTGGCCAGAGTAATTCACAACAGTCATTTCTTTTTTGAAAGATTCTTGTTCAACTTGCAGTCACTTGGCGCGATGCACTATCAGCTTTCTTGCAGACACCATCCCATGCCTCAGTGGTATTTTGCAAAGGTACTGCTTGCTGAACTGCTTGCTGAACTGCTTGCTGACCTAACACTTTGTCAAGATTCAGCTGGTTTTGGAATTGAGTATAAAGTTCTTGACAGGACCCTGTACACATAAGAAACAACCCTTCAGATCCCACTGATCCTATGCTCTTTTACAAAAGCACAAAAGGCAATCTTTTACTTACCCACATTTCACATGAAATAAAAATACCATTGCATGATGGCAGAAATATCTCAAAAGAGCATGCATTTCAGATAAGTGTTAATAATTTTATTGCTAACTTGGCTCTGAAAGTTAAACTTTTCCAAAGATATTACATAACATGAGTAATGCAGTAATTGAGCTTATTTTTAACTGCGCTTACTTTTAATTGATCTACTCAGGTATTGAACTTATGACTGTCACCTTTAAATGACTTGCTACATCAATATAATAAATTTTCAAAAGTCTTTTTAAACTTTTGCCTGCCTAGAGGTGCTTTATGATCTGTTTCTTCCAGATATGCAGTGCATGGAGAAGTACTGGAGTGTGTATAGCATCAGATAGCCATAATCCCAGCAGAACCAGCTTGCTTTTTTCAAGCAGGGGACAAGACCAGTGAAATACAGCTGTGGCCATACAGCTAAATAAATAAACCTGGGTGGTGAGCTCATGGACAAAGCCCACCACGCCCACTCAAGAGTCCGGCAGTGTGGCTCAGCCAGCCGCCCATGGGCAGCTCAAGACCTCACAATCAGAGGTTGCATGAAAGGAGAAAAGAAAGCCCTTTTCTGACCTGCCCTCCTGCTTCCCACATGCAGTGTGGGAACACTCCCACACACCCTGGCACACTTTTGGATCATTATATTCAACCTAGGCAGAATCAACCAGATCCTTTTTTTTTTAGTTTTGCATGGTATTTTTGCAGTTTGATTATAAGTGACTTTCTCTTGCCAGTCCATCAGCCTCTTACCGTGCTCTGAAATCTGCCCAGAGACTGAAGTCCTCAGCCTGTAAACTCCTTCTCCCCGTCTCACAACTACACTGGACACAGAAAGTTTAATTCTAAAATACTGTTATTTTGATTATTTCAGAACGACACACCAGAGTTACCATTTCAGGGAAAATGTCAACATTTCATCTGATGTGCAATATGTTCACTGGGGTAACTCCAATGGGAAAAGAAATTACATATCCCTTGGATCTATCACATACCAAAAATAGGATATAAAATAATCCAGCTGAGTACTGAGAGAAATAAGAGGAACACAGAGATGATTGCTAAAGTTAACATTTCACTGAACTGTAATGTGTGAAGGATTTTCTTCTTTTAATGCATAAACAACTTGTTTTCTCCCCGTCTTTTCTGCTACCTCACTTTCCTTTCTGATTTTAAAAATATTTCCCACTAAGATGCTGAATCTGCATGAAAAGGCAGTCCAGGAGTAGAAAAAGGAAAAATAAGATTTTAAGTATGAGAGAAATGTTGGCAAATTGTAAATTAGATATCTACTTAGATGAAATCTAGTGATATCACAAGTGTTACCACCAGGCTCTATCTACTTCTCCAAGTCTATTTTAAGCCAGCATTTTGATGAGATTAGTTAGCATGCAGCATCCTTACAAAAAAAAAAAAAATTAAAATCACCAGGATCATTTAACTTCCTTTCTGCATATAAAAGTCACTCTAACTGATTCTTGTAAAATCTTGTATTCTATGGGAACATTGCTAGAAGCTGTAAAAACTCACCTTTCTCTTAGCTGAGGATGCTTCTTAAAGGCAACTTCCTATGTTTGGAAACTCACTGTAAAGGTTGCCATGGTGATTAATTTTAAAAGTGAAATTCTCCCTTTTTAAAGTTTTTTCTTTAAAGAAGAAATGTTCTGTGCTAGGGCTCAGTTCTCAGCAAGGTAAATGGGAATGAAAATTCTACCTTAATCCGGAAGATTAGAGGACATAACCTCTGTGTAACTGCAACTTCAGCAGCAGAGATGTTTTCAGAAAAATTTTGGAAACATATTTTTACCAAAAAATGAAAGAAAAAAATACATCCATAGGCAAAAGAATTGAAGGAAAAAAGCAACATTTTCTAGTGGTCACACTGCAGCCAGCAGGCTAGGTTATACTAGGGATAGGAAGGAGGAAAGGCAAGGAAGGAATGGTAGGGGTAGCTGAAGTTCAACAGAAAAACCAACAGACTCAGCTAGAGATAGTGAAATCATGTGGCAAGAGAAAGAAGTGAAATGCATCCCCAAAGAAAAAGCGTAGAAACCAAAGGTTACTACTGAAAAGCTCTTTACCTAAGGTATTGTCCATTTTATTTCCATGGATCAAGATGTAATTTCACATGGCCGTCTCCATCTTTTGACTTCTCCTCTCCACAATGACATGCAGAGCTGCATTAAGCCTTGGCTGTCCACACAACTGTGTTAGCTGTCAGGGAACAGACAAGTGCACAGCTCTGTTCCTGCACTGGGAGAAGGAAAAGCACCATTTCTTCCCTAAAAACATACAATATTCAACATTACATCATCCAGCTTGCCCCTGCATAAGCTGTCACTGCAGAAATCACTGGCAAATTAAACTGGCAAATGTTGTGCCAGTTCAATACTCAGGCAATTTATGGCTTCTTTATTCACATAAAGATCACAGTACTGTGAGACAGCTGCATTATTCATTATGTGTTTAATATTTTATCTCTCTAGGCAGAAGCATCTGTATAAGCACAATTAAAATGTCTGACGTAGACAGAGTTGATTTTAATACAATGAATCAAATTTGTTTTAAAGACCTGCTTGACCTTAAAGCTCTATGGTTTAAACCAGTAGAAGGAAAACCAGGCTGAGACTCATGTGGTGCAGTGCCTGGGCATTACTCATTTTACCTTGAATGACTACCCAAGAAAGCCTCTTTACTTGATTTTACCATATTAGTCATGGCAAATGCAAGATATTCTAAGTTATATAGAATTATTTTACATTCAACACACATGGTCATGATGATAACGAAAGAAAACACCCTTTTAAAAATGGCAGAACAGACAAATAATTACTATTGCTCATTTGCCATTATTATAGAGTTTACTAAATCCATGTGCTTTGTAATTACCTATGAGGCCTTCTAAGGAAAAAAACATCTGCATGGCATCAGAGTTACAGGTATGAACACAATGAAAATGAATAGGAAACAGTCACCATCTCATTCCCCAGACCCTGGAGCAGTGTCATGGGTTAGCACAGGTTAAGGTTTTAGTTAAGGAAAAAAACACCAACTCCACCAGCCATGAAAGTGATGTTTTTCCAAGGGGCTGTTGTAACTTCCTTCAGATCTGACAGAACTAATCAGTTAGCTAATTTGAATATTGACCACTCCATTAAGCCACTTAAGGAGTTGGACACGCTTCTGCAAAAAACACATTTAAATACGAACAAGCCCAGGAATCGCTCTCTTGCTTCTGGCCCTTGGACAGGTACCTGGGTGCCCGCTTGGCCCGGCGGGCCAGGCTAGGCCTGGCTGCTCGGCCTGGCGGGGGCCGGGCCACGGCCCGCGGCTCTGTGCGGGCCAGCCCCATCCAGCGCGGCTGGGCAAGAGCGTGGCCGTGCTCCGTGCAAAGTGGTCCTGCGGTGTGGATGGCCCCCTCTCCCGTCCGGCCACCGTTTGGCAGAGATCGTGTGACCACCAGTGAAAGATAAGTTCCAGCTGCAAGGCCCAGGCCCGGGTAAGATCAGCCCTTTCAGCGCCGTAAGTTCCCCAGAAGAAATGAAACCTGCAGACATCAATTCTCTCCCAGGTCAGAGGAAAGGGAAAGGCAAAGGCACATGAAAAAAACACCATGATAGAGATACCAAAGTCAGTGAAGAAGAAAGAGCTGAAGTCCAGAGGGAGGAGATAGAGGAGATGCTTCAAAACCTAAAAACTGAATTTTTTTTTAAAAGCTGTAGTGATGAACTATGATACATCAGAGAACCCTTTTGTAATTTCATGAAATGATAGGGGGTGGAGCGTTCAAACTACAGCCATGAGCAAAGGTGCCTGTGCTGAAATAAATAAATGTTGAAATAGCTATGATCTAATAAGAAGCCTAAACAGAGAGAGATAGTGATGAAGTGAAGACCCTTGCTCCTTCAGGGAAGAAGAAGACCTCTGTTCCTAGAGATGAAGATGATCCCAGAAATAAATGAAGAAAACCTTTGCTTCTGAACAGCTCATCCTTAAAATAGTACCCAGTTAGCTAAGATTAAACCTTCAAAAACAGTTGTGGGGAAAGCTGTAAGTTGAGGGAAGGGACTTTCATGTGCCTGCAGAAAACCACCCCGGGCGGCTGTTGCACTCTGACATTGAAACCACAAGAAAACAGTTTCTTGTGGAGAAGCCCCATAGCATGGGCAAAAGAGACTCCTCTCCCTAAGTGAACTGATGAAAGACTATTATAGAAGTGGTAAACTGACTGAAATAATCCCAAGTTTGTGTCTCTATGTTTGTAAGTGGGAGGAGAGAGGAAGATGGGGGGAAGAGAAGTGTTCTGAGGGTTTAGTCTGACCCTTATTATTCCTTTTTTCTTTTAGTTCTGTTAATAAACTTCTTTATATTCTTTAACGTTTAGAGCCTGCTTTGCATTCCTCCTAATTCTTATCTCACAGAAGGTAAGAAATGCGAACAAAACCACAAGCAGCAATGCTACTCCTAATTTAGTGATCCCCATGCCTTTTTGCCTCCTCTTGCAGGGGCAGATCACACCTATTGGCAACTGCCTGCTCCCCAAAGAAAATCCAGTTTGTTTTCAGTGTACGAGTCCCAGAGACCTGTGTTTTTCAGCACACAGAGTTTAAGCAAAGAAAAATCCATTTTCTGAGCAAGGGGAAAACCGGCGTTCAGTGTGCAAACAGCTACACTGGTACAAACACTTCAAGGCTGTCATCTTTGCCATTAACAGATAAGGTCATTCTTTTACTCACTATAGAGAATGTAGTTAGATTAAACTGCAACTATTCTCCATACTCTCTCTCGAGGAAGGGTCCTTGTAAGAATTATGGAGACAAGCCGCACTCCAGAAATTCATCCTTAGGAGTCTCAATCTCCTTATATGCTACTCCTACTGTCTCTAGTAGAGAAGTTGCTGGAGATCTCCACAGAGCACCTTACAGCTCAGAACAAAGCTGAGAAAAATCAGAGTTAAATCACTTCATATATGGCTTTAAAGGCTGAGACTCATTTTGCGTTCAGGAGTAAGTTAAGCTCAGAAGAGTAGTGAAGCATCACTCATGTGCTTTGTATGGGTTGTTTTTTTTCTGCACCTGTATTTTTCTTTGTCCTTTCTAGTGACTTTCTAGTGACTAGCATTTTCTTTAGGCCTTGATTTGTTTCTCATTTACTCAGTATCAGCAAGTTGTAGAACAGTAAAGTGTTCTTAAATAGAGTGTTTGTGAATTGCTTTGGAGCCTGGAGTTGAAAGTATGTTTTTCATCTAATAAAAGGATAAATGAACCAAATAAACCAAAAGAAAATGTAGTGGGTTTAGCTGAACCTTCTCTTTCATCACCCTTGCTCAAGCTGATGATGTTTCCCTCATGACACCACCAGTATGTTACTACCAGCTCCTTTCCCTAAAACAAAAAGCAATTCAAGGAAACCTAGCACACAGGGGAAGAGAGAATGGCACTGGGGGCAGAATGGAGAACCAGCCTGGGAAAGCCCTGGGCCAACACAGGCAGACACATAAGCCAGCTCAGCATTATGTTGTGATTTCCCTTCCCTCCTTAGGATTCATCTGATGCCTTCACAGGAACTTGCCCACCCAGACATGAAGGTAAAAAGCAAATGAGGACACAGTTATTGAATACAGTGTCTGAAACATTTGAACTCACAGTGGAAGTTCTGCACAATTTTTTTTCTTGCACAGAATGGGACTAAAAAGAGACACTGGATTGTTTTACCCAACTCTCAAAAGAGAGGGAAAGACTCAGTACAAGAAATAAATACTTCCATTATAAACTTCGAAGTTCCATACTACAGATGACCTTGGAAAAATAAAGGAATCATTAATTAGAGACAAAACCTTTGTGGATGTTTCCATCTTACAAGGCAGCACTGTAGAGATGCAATCTAAACATACATAAATGTTTCCAGATGGGAATGCCACTCTGGGACTAACTCAAAATGAGGCGTGTTATTGGCACAGGACGAGGAGATTAAGCTTAAACTGAGACAACCCAGAAATGAAAAGAGAGGAATGAATTTGCATGTCAAGGGAAAAGAATACAGTTTATTCCCTTCTCCCAGTGTTTCCTCATTAACACTGGACAGTGTGACTGGTCAACCTTTTCCTTTCCAATCCAGACCATAGTTGTACCTATCTTATGATTTCCAGATAGGAGCAAGCTGCTCCCATGTGTGAATGTAGTAAAGAACAAGGTATTCAGCACTACCAGAGCAAGCTGCCACAATTCAGCTGTTAAATTTGCAAATTTGCTATTAGACCAGGACGACCAGTTAGTTTTCTAGCTGGATGGGGGAGTGACTGCAATGTAATCTCCTGCAGCACTGCTAAGTGGCACCACTGGCCTGAAGAATGGTGGCCAAGTGTTATTAATATGTCACGGAGGCAATCTGTGACTGCTAAACAAAAATATGGCCCCTAGGATATCCATAAAAGAGCAGACTGCCTTTCAGTGTCTGTAGAAGTAGACATGAGGGACATCCTCCACATCGCATGGCAGAAGTGCAGGGTGAGCCAAGGTCTGAGAGAAGTTTTAGCAGATGACAGCAAGATGGTGCCCTCAAAGTGCTGGGTGATTAGAGCTCAAGCAATAAGTCCTCTGCTTTCTCTGTGCAGCCCAAGCTTGATTGTGTTAACCACAGAGGAGTCATTAAGGCTGGTCTGACAGCATCTGACAGTAATGCAATCACACCTACTGAGAGAGTCAGCAGCCTAGTTTCAGTGAGGAGGCCCTCTGGCTGGAAGGATTCACAGGCCTAAAATCACTGACCAAAGTTCTGAATAAAAATTCCTATTTAGTAGGAATAATTCCTATCTAGTATCTGTCAAAGACACAACACCTTATTTACCCTAGGGCAAAATTATCATTTCCTGTGGCAGCGATAATTGATAAGTCCCATCATAATGAGAAAGGCGATGAGGCTTCTCAGTATATTTGACAGAGATTTCATAAGTACTGCTGACTTCGATCTGTTTTAAACACCAGCCAGCGTCTAGAAGTGAAGTGTAAACTGAACCAAGTGTCAAAGCTTCAGCAAGGACACTCTTGTAGGAGAAGCAGAGTGAGGTAGAGACAATCCAGGAACATGCTATTAAGTTACATTCAGTTCTTAACAAGTACTCGGAGAACACCACCAAGGTGGGTGGGTCTGTCTATCCATCAAACATCAGGTATCTGAGGACATGTGGAAGGCTTCAGTCAAGTCATCCAGGAAATGCTCAGACCAGTGAGACAAAAGGACTCACATAACAATCAGTTACACCTCTGTATCCTTCACACAGCTTAGCATACTCTCAGGATGCTCAAGGCTGCTAGCACACACCAGTGAACAGTGGGGATGGTCCAGGACCTGGCACCAGACATTTGTCTGGGTAAATAAAGAACTGAGTAAACCACTAATCCTAATGAGGAGCTCACCAATGAAGAGCTCACCCATGAACTAACCAGTACTGCACCACTACGCCGGAGAGGCCAATCGTGGCAGCCTTACCACAGAGCCACCAGCTCAGCACACACGATAGCAGTCCTAATAAAACAGAAAGCTTTATACAGAAACTGAAACTTCTTGCTCACTGCTGGCAGTAAAAATACTGAGCAGCATGTACTTTCTACATTGCCACACCATTAATCCTTGGAATAGAAGAAAAAGACTTAAGCCTCTGTCAAAAACTTACCATGCCTTGCTGAATGCTAAAGGTAATCTGGGGAAATGGCAAAAATTAGGTGCTCTTACAGGTACTCAAAAAGACACACTGCATGACTGTGCAGATTGCAAGGGGAAAAACATACATCCTGTATCTCCTTCCATCTGCTGAGAGATGAGGTCTCCCCTCAAGACTGGATTTTGTCTGAGGGGACTTCAGCATTATCCCAGCAGAATTCTGGAATGACATCCTGAGATGTACAGCATCTCATGAGAAAGGACAGGGAAAAGCAAAGTAGTATATCAGTTTACCCACCCTAGGGCATGAGATATGTGGCATCATATGGTGCAAACTGAGGAATAGAGCAGAGTGGGGGGGGATTCATCAGTCTGAGAAAAAACAGAGAGAGTCTGTTCACTTTCAGTGGCAGGAGGCATGTAACACAGCAGGGACTCCTCCATATTCTAAGACCTGGCCTATGCAGATGCATTTTGATCCTTTGGCTAGCAACATCATGTGTAAACACAAGCAGGTATTTTACTATCCAACATACTGCCTTCAAAAGAGAAGCCAAACTACAACACATCAGAATAAAGCAGTTCAACCTCAAAGAGAAATCTATGCATACATAATCTTCACCTGGATATTCAGCACTAAAAATAGCTTAGTGCAAAGGCAAGGTGAGTAGGAAGGAATCAACACTTTTAAAGCTGGATGTCTCCATAGCAAATTCCCAGGAGCTGCACAGTAGCCCAGCACCAGCAGGAGAAGCAGGGCTGTTTGCAGGCAGGCTGGTGCACCGTGCTGTGAAGCACATGCCACAGGAACAGCTGGGAGAGCACCAGCTGGGCAGATGGACTGCTACAACTCCAGATCAAAGGCGAGAGGATGTGCCAGAGGATGTGCTATTCCATGCACAGCTGTCAGATGGCTGCAGAACAGAAAGAGTAATACTCCTAAAAAGCAGCAATTGTAACACTGGTAGACTCTGGGGAGCGTGGGAGAAAAAGCTTTTTCTAAAACCTAAACTAATCCTCCCCCAACACAACTTCAGGCCATTCCCTTAGGTCCTGTCACTGGTCACCACAGAGAAGAGATCAGTGTCTGCCCCTCCTCTTCCCTTCATGAGGAAGTTGTAACTGCAATGAGGTTTCCCCTCCGTCTTCTCTAGGCTCAACAGAACAAGTGACCTCAGCCGCTCCTCATACACCATCCCCTCAAGGCCCATCACTATCTTTGTTGCCCTCCTTTGGGTGTTCTTTAATTCAGCCCCATGGAGGGCAAATTGGAAGCTCCCCAATTCCATGCAATCCAGCAGAGAAACTTTAAGATCATAGAAGGAATCTTACTATTTCTCAGAAGGATGAACTGGTAGATTATTGAGAACTCATTTAGAGAAATTTGAAGCCTAGCAGTTTGTCTGGGCTCATTTGTGAAGCATTAGCAACCTCTGGCCTCAACAAAGGAGTAACCATTTGCAAAAAAACCCCATGGCTTCAGTGGATGGTGCTGCAGTTATGCATCCAACACCTCTGCAAGCAGCTAATTCAGGGGCACAGTGTTACATGACTCACAAAACAGTGATTTTCTTTTCCTTGCTGGGAAAGATTAAAACATTACTTCTACATATACAGTTCAAGAAAATCTGAAGCTATTAAAAGAAAGGTGAGCTTAAATTTTCCCCTGCTGTATTCCACTTCTGTAATTAGTCATTCTTAGTTCTCTCCAGTTCTCATTTTTCCCTCCCAGGTTTTTAGTAAAACAAAATTTCTCCTTTCCTGCTTTTATAATTGCTAATGAATTATCAAAGATAATAGAAAGTATGTAACCTCTTTAAAATTCAGTCATGTATCTACCAGTTCTGGAGCTTGCAACAGATAGTGTTGGAGAGAGTAAGAATAAACATTCTCATATTAAATATTAATATTATGATTAATAATACTACACACATTGTAGCAAAGGTAAGAACAGAGGTAGAATCCAGTCACCATGGATTCTCTCACCAGGTTTACCTGGAATCATGGGAAATAGAAAACTCACTGCAACACATCTGAGGAAACAACACCAGAAGAAACAACAGTAAAGGTGATGATTTGTCTGTCGTACACACCCCCGTATGAAAGTCACCCACCTTCAAAACTGAGAGGGGCAGACCCCCTCCCCACAAACAGAGGGAAAATGCAAAGAAAAAGAAAGAAAAACAAAGTTCTTGCCAGTTATTATGTATGTTTTATTAAGAGACTTGCTAGGGAGCTTATTAATAATTTTTCATTCCCAAAGAGTAATTTTTCCTCTGTAGAGTTACACCAAGCGCAATGTCACATTGTAACAGACCATGTAGCACCACTGACAAGCTGTAATTTGCTCTGAATGCAGACATTTGTGGTTCCATACTAATGTACTTCATGCTGATTCTATAATAATCTTGACCTGCAGTTTTTACAAGGAAAAAAGAAAGTAGTAAATCACTGACCATAACAGCAAGTATTCCTGTTTCCCAGAGATGCTCTGTTCTTGTTGTTAATGACATGTCCTGTTAACCAGTTCAGTTCCAATGGCATGTTTAAAATGTGAAGTTGGCAGTGTCATTCTGGGGGTCTCGTTGACCACTACCCAGAAGGAACATGCCATCACACTTGGCAAAGACCTTGCAAGGAGCTGCTGACAGTATGGGGCAGCCCTGATTCAGGTTGATGCCATCAGTGTTGTGACCTTGGGTTGAGAAAACAGAGGGCCAGATCTGAAGGGGTGAAATGCAACCTTATTTCTGAGAAGACATCTCAACCCTAAATGGTGCTGCTTCGTGTCCCCTTGTCTTGCCCACAGGCCACCTGTCCAGGACTTGGGCAGAAGCAGAGAAAATAAAACTGGCTGTTCCCTCCTGCAGTCCTCAGTGACTGTCCAAGGTACTTCTGCCAGGAGCCAGCCCTGCCCTCCTGGCACTCTGTCCCTGGCTTTGCTCAGTTCTAGCCACCTCTGGGGCTACCTTGGTTTCCTGGGCAGCTCTACCTTTTGGGAGCCTGACACCTTTTTGCCACCCAGTCTCATCTATTACTCAAAGATTTTCCTTATTTTAAAAAAAGTCTTCAATTTCACTAGTTCTGTGTCTCATTTCAGATCCCTTTAAAAGTACATTCCTCCATTTCCTCTATCTTTGATCTTTTAATTAATCTGGTTGCCTTTGTTCAAGTGCGGTACAATGTCTTTGCAGCACTATTTTTTGTACTGTATATTGCTTCGGTTATTTAATTCTCTAAAGCCTCCTGGAGACAGCTTATTTACAGGACATCATATAATTATAGGAAGGCTTTTAGACTGTGCTGGAAATGAAGTTGTCATTGCAAAAGTATCTCTGAAATTTGCTAGGGATTTAATCCACTGTTTCAAGTTTTACATCCAGAGGCAAACAACCCTTAAATGCCAAAACATGAATGTAAATTTCATAGTAAAAACAATTTACTCCTCAAAAGAACAAAAACATCCTCATATAACTGCCCTCACTAAAAGTATCTATTAATTACATTTTTAAATCAGAATTTGGAAAAAACCATTTCCAGCAGGTTGTAAACTTTGTGTTATTCACAAATATTTCAGAATGCTGAGTATTATTTAGGTATAGTATTTAATAAAAGCAAATGCCTGCTTCTCCTCTAACAGATTGGAAATAGCACTGCGGGGACTAGCATAACACAGGGCAAATCTGTTCTGAAGCCTGTGTGGCCCACTCCTCTCCTGATACGCAGAGAAATCCTTAGGTAGCAAATCCATATACAACATATTTCTGCCTCAGGCTGCCTACTTCCAGAGAAAACTCAGGTTTTACCTCAGGCTGCCTACTTCCAGAGAAAACTCCGGTTTCTTTGAATGAAAAAAATAAAGACTCATGCTAAACATCCCCCACACCCCCAACCCAGCCAACAAACAAACAATCAACTCCCCCAAAAACCAAACCAACAACAAACAAATCTAGAAAATAAAAACCATCTACTAGAAATCTCTGTTCCACCTACAGGAAATTAATCAGAAAACTAAACCAAAGTGAATATGCAGAACAAGGATTTTTCTACCTCTCTCCTTCTGTGTATATACTCTTACACACATCTGAAAAAAGAAAAATTTAACAAGTCATCAGTCGTCGTAAGCATTACGGCAGTAGTAGTCATACTTGCCATCTGTACAAAATATAGTCATAAAGATATTCTAAACCTAACAACATTAACATTCCTGATTTCCCTAAGGAACAGTATGGCAATAAGGAAGATATGCCAGGTTACAGCAAAATGTAGAACACTGCACAATTCCCTCAGGGTAATCCATTTCAAGAAAAAGTTGCAAAAGTAATGACAAGGAAGGTAGAGCAACATTTCCGAACAAAACTACAGAGAATCTCAGAGCTGAAGATTACCCATGAGGTTGTTAATTTGTGTGGCCCTTGGCAAAGCAGACCGTTTCTAAAGACATGGGTTCATTCAACATGGAGTTTTTGAGCAACTGACTGCACCAAAAGTCATTTCAGGGCAGAAAAATTTGCAGTGTGTAAATAAGTTCATATAAGCTAATAAAATTATAAAGACCAAGAAAAATCAGGGAGGCAAGCAGGCTGGCCAAGTGAATAAAATCAAGTTTTGACTCATCTCTTGTCTTTCAGGATCAGGAGAGATGTGCAGGATGGGTCTCTTGCCAACACTATGGGCTGTTGCCCTGGTTTTTGCTAAGCCTTTTGTTTTTAACCTTGGAGTCAGATTCTTTTAGACAGTTTCATGTAAATAATAGCCAATGATTACTTAACGGTATTTTCTGTTTTTCATTCCTTTTGTGATAAGAGAACTTTGATAAGCATCTTTCTTCTCCAGTGGGATTGAGAAGGAAGTGACATGCTCTCCAATCCCTTGTGGAGGAGGGAGGTGTATAAGAATGTGAGATGTGTCAATAATAAAGATTATTCCCTCCTTTCTGCTGAACCTGGCAGGTGTGAGAGCCTCTTTATTGTGTCTTCCCAGACACAATGGGCCATCCTACAAATGTAGGATTTGAAATGAAATAAAAAGCCACTCATTTGGTACTAAGGAATTTGGGAAAAAAAGACCATTTTTATGTGGCATCCTTTCTTGAACACATCTTCTTCTCTAGCACTACTGTATCTCCTGTAAATAGAGTAAAAAATTACTATTCCCAAACTTTTGCAACAAAGTTCAAATTTCCTTCTGAAAATTTCTGTTACCTGTAGGCTATGAAACATACTGAACTAATGGAGCCTTCTTCACTCGTAACTTGCCTCACAGAGGAAGATTCATCTTAATTTGAGTGGAGTGATTTTTGACTACATAATTACCACTTGGGCTGCCTCTAGAATGATTTTGCTATACAGTTCTCAAAAGTGTCAGTGCATTGCTTATCCAATTCTACACATGATATAAAACTTTTCTTCAGATTCACAATAGCAAGGCAGAGGTAATAGTAGATACAAAAGCTGAAGGCAGATAAAAGATGCCAAGTGAACTAACCCTTTTTTTTTGTCAACACAGATCTGAATTAAAATGCCATCACAAATTCCTTGCACGAAGTTTTATGCCATTTACCACCTTATACCCTTAGAATCCACCCCTTTTCTTGTTTAAAGCATGTAAATGTTGCTAATAACTTCACTTGAACCTATTCAGTTTTGCTGAGTTGTGACCAGCTTTTACTGGATGATGAACTTTCGGGAATTATCAGTTAAAATGTGACCACTCCATACCATACAAACCCCTTTGAAACACTGAGTGATATTTGCTCAGATTACAGTAGATTGTTGTACAGCGGTTTAGTGACAACGTGCAAGTTACTCCAGGTGCAGCCAAACTCTCACAGAGCTGTTCTACTGTAACATTTCAGGAAGACACGATTTCTGAGCCCACAGCTGTTCTCAGATATAGCAAGGGATATTTAAAAAGTAAAACAAAAGAAAGATAAACCTCATTATGTGAAATAAGGTTACATAGTAACTAGGGCTCTTTTAAAGCACTGCCTGGAAACATGCACCCTAAAGAAGCCTCACAAGTTGCAAAATTGAAACATTAGCAGGAATTAGAGTCCTAATCCTGACAGACATAAAGCATCACAAGGACCACAGGCATGAAAGTACACCTAGCTCAGAGCCTGACAGCTTGTCTGGATCCAAAAGGTCAGAGCCTAGTCTGATGTAAAGCTGCTCTGCAGCACCACAAAAGATGCTCTGAGACCTTGTTTGTTTAATAGGAACAGGTAATGCCTACAATGATATTAAAATGGTGCCCAAAATCTGGTGCTGTAATGCCCCCAACAGCACCAGGTGGGTGATGCTTGTGGTGAGCTGTCTTGCTGTTGAGTTAAGCAGGTGACAGCTCTTCAGGGAAGTACAAACCCTGCTTCACCAGGGCAAGGGCCAGAGCAACACAGGAAACAGGGAGGAAAGGAGCTTGCAAGATCACCCAGCCTCTCCTCTACCTTCTCTCTTGGGAGACCAAACTCATGCAGCCACTTTAACCCACCCTGGAAATCTTCCAGGAGAGATGGCACAGGCCCCTGCCTGTTCCCAGGCAGTCTCCTCTAGTATCTCGCTCTCCTTATGATTAGAAAGTTTTCCTTCATGTCTGAAGCTCTTTTACTGCAGGTTAAGGTCTCTCCTGCTTGATCTACTCGCTGTGGACAGAGACCAGACTACTCCTTTCCTGTCTGCCACCACCTCTGATGTAAGGTAACTGAAAGGACAAACACACGCTCTCTCAGTCTTGTCTCTGCCAGACTGAGCACCAGCAGCTCCTTGCCTGAACTCCTGCACACCTTGTTTTTCAGCTGCTCTTGCTGCTCTCTCCCAAAATTTCTTCGGTCGGCTTTTCCACCTCCTCCTAGAAGGGGACTGCCTCAAACTAGGCAAAATACTACAGCTGAGATCTTCTGTGTGCCAGCAACAGAAGGAGGATTTCTCCAGGTATCTTCCACACAGCTACCCTCCTCCTACACCCCAGTATGTTGCCTGTTTGCAGCAGTACAACATTATTGGCTCATACTCAGTTTTTGTGTCACTGTAACTCCCCCACCCCCAGATCTTTTTCCAGAAAGCAGCCACTTCTTGTTCCCCATCCTCCACACTTGCAGTTGATTTTTTCTGCCTAAATGTGGTCATCCCAACTCAATAGCATTCGACTTTTTTCCAGACCGTTTTTGTAGCTTATCGTGGCCATTTGGGTTTGACTCCCACCCTTCAACACTCCCGCAGCATATCTGACAGGTTTGTGTACTGTGTAAATGTGCTTAGAATATCATAGTACATATGCCATAGATTGTCATGTCCTATCAGTAACTGTATATTACCAAACTCCAGGTGACCTCCATAAAAAGTCCTGTACTACACAGCATTTCAGGGTAACAGGTTTTACATCTATTCTGTACCTCTTCTTTTTCAGAACAATATTGTACAATATTACACCTTGCAAGAGTTTCATGAGCATCAGGCTTCAGTAGTTTGCAAATGAGCGTCACAAAAGACTGTAAAAATCCCTGCTAAAGCCAAGAAATGTCAACTACTATTTCTCTCATATCCAGTAAACATGATACTCTCTTACATGAGAAAATCAGATGGCTTTCATGCAATTTGTTCTTGACATTATCTAAGGACTGCTGCTCATCTTCTTGTTACCTTCTAAATATGAATCAACAGCTTACCTGCTCACTAGTTTTTCCTGTTTTTTTCTCTTCAGGCATTAATGACAAACTAATTAGTTAACAAATCCTTGCCTTCCCTTTTTCTTCCTTCATAAAGGTGTTATATTTTTTTTCCTGTCTTTTTTTTTTTTTTTCAGTATAACAGTTCTGTACTGTATCAATGGACCAATAATGCTTCTTTAACATATTAAGATAAAATTAACTCCTCTGCCTGCACTGTAGAACAGGCAAGCTGCCTTGGCAGTATTGTGCTTTCCCTCTCATTACACTAAATAACTCTTTTTAAGCCAGCCTCTCTCTTTCTGTTCATTTTCCCTTTGAAAATGTCTTTCTCTGGTTGTTCAAATAGGAAGTACACTTCCTACAAGGGCTCCACACTGGAAACCACTTGGTTTGAAACATTTAAAAAGGCATTTTAGCCTGGCTTAGAAGTGCTTTGCTCAGAGGAGTCTTTACTTAATTTACGTACAAGTCATGCTCATAGCACTTACCTCAGAAGTGCCAGAATATTGAGACCCTGGAATTTTACATGCCAGTCATAAGGAAACAGAGATGTTTCCTTTGAATATCAAATTGCCCTCCAAGATAACCTTACTTTGAAAGTGCCAGAATTCGGGATTTGGGAGAGGGAAGAGTTTAAAAATTATCTTTGTTCTGCTAGAGAACACAGGAACATTTTGATGCTGAAGTGAATGAGGACAGGCTGAAGGGCCTCACTTCTGTTGAAACAAGATATTGTCATCTACTCAATTGTTTTCTATTTGTTTCATGAGGCTCCAGCTGCTGAATTTGACTTAAATTTGCAAAAAATTTAAATTAACATAAAATTACATATGGTGTCATTTATTTTTGGGCAAATAAATTCTGAAATATTTGCTCTGTGCATCTGTTTTCTCTCCCAAAGCACATTTTTATAACTTTTTCTTTGCCTATTAATTAATTCTGATTTTTGAAGGTTTTATGTCTTAGCAAAACGTGGATCATTTTTCATCGAAGCAGCAAAGATATACCAACCTGTCAAAAAGCATTTGCTACAAAGAAAAGATTTGCAAAAACAATTCAACAGAATTTATATTAAGATCTTGTTAACATTAGCAAAACAACATTTCTATAATGGTATAAAAAATAACCACACACTTTAGCAGATGCTTCAGAGAGGCAAAAATATCTGGCAAAAAAAAATCTGAGGGATTTTTTATGTAATCTGCCCTCTTCCTTCACCCTCACTTTGCTGCTGCCACTCAGATATCAAATAACAAAAAGCCCAGCTGCTCACAGATGCACAGATGAGTTCTGCCCAGAGAAACAGCTGCTCGGTGCCATCTCTGATACTTACTTGCTGAAGGTTTTCAAGGCACCAGCCTAGCACTGTTCTGTTCCTGCTAACAGAAGAGAGAGGAGCTGTACAAGGCATGGTTTGGGGTTTCTTTACATAAAGAATATGGGGCTTAAGTAACTGTATGAGAGTGAGAAAGATACGTACAGAAACATCAAGGTTATCAGTAGAGAACACAAAGCACTAATCCCAGGTTTGACCTGAATTTTCCTAGTAAACGTTGGATTAGCTTAGATATTTTGCATTAATCTTTTCCACCAGATACTTTCATTCTGTGGTCTGAAAGTGCCTGGTTTTGCATAGCTTCTGTCCTCATCTTTATTACCTTTTATTAACTTAAAATGATACCTTTATATTGCCAAAGAGATAATGGTCTTTCCTATTTATCTATTTTACTTCTCACTAACTAAATTGGATCCGCTTGCTTTCTGAAATGTTACATGTAGCCTTATATTTATTTACAGCCAAGCTGCCTGAAGGAATAAATCCTTGTTCCTCCCAGGAAGATATATGTGCTCCCTGCAGTACATGGCCCATTTAATGAAAGAAAATTACTACTTTAATTACAAGTTTGGAGGACTTCGTAAAAACCCTATAAATGTTTTCTTCAGGCATTCACAATCAGTAATTTAATAATTTGTAAGTACTTCCCAAATATTTCCTTGGAACAGCTTGTAGGAGAAATATTCTTTTGTGTCAATTCATAAAAATAATACAGAAAATGTTCTTTCAGGAAATGTAGACTTGGCCAATACTCAGCTCTGTTGTCAAAGCTCTTCATTGATGGACTGCAGTATGGCCAGTAAACTATGAACTTCATATGCCTCATATTGATCATCAAACTGGAATGCCGTGCATATCTCCTTGGCATGGGAACTTGGGGGAGGCAAACTGAAGGTGAATGGGAAAAAAAGAATGAATTAGAGTCAATGAAGCATTTGCCAGACAAAAAAGAAATAACAGAGTTACAGTCTAGCATCAATATTATTACATTTGTGATGGACTAAGAATACAGTTTATTTAGTTATTTCATTTAGTTATTCACATTTCTTTCAAAAAACACATAAAGTGTTCAATTAAGAGAAAATACATTGTAATGGAAAATTGGAGTTTCTGAGTCAGAATGCTATTTTTCAACAGTTACACTTGCACAAAGAAATCTGGGGCTTTTTTAAAGCAGAGAAATAAAATATTTGCCAAAGTTCCTGAATTTTCAATACAATTTTTAGCAATGAGACCAAAAATGAGCAGCTGGTATAGGGTGTAAGAGAAACACCAGCAGTGCCAAGCCTTCGCTGGCTTCCCTCCCCTATAACCTGTGGCCTTTCTCTACAAGCAGTTCTCCCTCACCAAATGGTGTCAGAGCAAGTTCTAAATTTTAGAAGGAAAAAACCAAAAAGGTAATGTCAGGAAGCCCCTACTGCAAAAAAAAAAAGTAGAAGAAGCAGCAAGGTAAGTCCCTACTACTGTAATTAGGGGAGCAGAGGGAAAACATAGTAATGAAACACTCTTTCTTTCCACTGTGTTCCAGCACACTTCATGTTTCAGCATTTGTTTTGCTACTGAGTAGAGGTGAGCAAAAGCTCCGCTGAATTATGGTGTCACTGCTTTAAGTTCCAAAGAGATAAATATATTAATGTCCTAAATAAATATTTAAATTTATTTCAGTTTCTAGTTGATTCAAATTGCCACCAGTTTTCCTCAATCCTGCCACAAATACATGATCTGCTCACAGTATACAGTAGGGTCACCTGGCATTCAAAAATACTGTACTGAAAAAAATATAAGCAGTATCAAAATCTAATTTCTTATGTGTTAAGGAAAACCTCTGTCTTCTAGTAGCTGCTGCTAAGTTACTCATAATAACATCATTTTAAGTACCTCTGTGACTCCTATCTAGATGTCTTTCCAGCCATGTGAACTCCTGCACCAAGTATTATATTCAATATTAACAATAACACAGGTATTCTTAGTGTTTATTTGTAGCTTGCCTGCAATTTTTACTGCACCCCTTTTTCTGTTTATCCAAATTTCCTATTAGTTTGGGGCTTTTTCCTGAGTCCTAGATTCAGATAAAGTAAATTGCTATAAGACCACAGAGTCGAGAAGGCATTTTGGAGAAACAAAAACACAGAGGAAGGTGGAAACCCAATCTACAACCCACGGTTCTGCCAATAGGAGCAGCAGCTGGTGCACTGCCCATCTGTTGGGGGACATATGGGAAGGGTCCTGTGGCACCTGGGAACAGCCCTGTTACAGCCTTCACCAGTGGGACTGTCCACCACCTGATTCATAGTCCACTTGCTGGCAGCAGCTGCCACACTTGGACCCTTGAAGCCAAGATCTGAAAATAATTTGTTGTTAATATATAAGAGATAGGACTTCCAGAAAGTAGTCCTAACAGCATTTGCTGCAGAGAGCTAAGGAAATTCGAGCTCCTGTGCTGTCCCAACTACCGCTGATTTTGTCTCCAGGTTCTGGAGATCTGTTTTGGGCGTCAGGTCAGCTCACTCAAGTATGGGTGAGCAAGAACAAAGGACATACTGAATATTTGGTACAAAAAGCAGCAGGCATTTTCCAACTAGCCTAGGCCCAGAGCATCTTGCAGCAGGAACAGCCGAGCAGAAAACACATTTGTCTTTTTGATTTTTCTGCTTAATTTACAGCTTGGTTTGATGAGTAACCTCAGCACATCCAAAACTCATTTCTATAAGCAAACAGATACAAAACTGGGAGGAGCTGTTGACTCCCTCAAGGGCAGGGAGGCCCTGAAGAGAAACCTCAAAAAATGAGAGAACTGGGCAATCACCAACTGTATGAAGTCCAACAAAGGAAAATGCTGGATTCTGCACCTGGGATGGGGCAATCTTGTATGTACATACAGGTCGGGAAATGAGAGGCTGGAAAGGGACCTGGGGGTCCTGGTCGATGACAAGTTGAACATGAGCCAGCAGTGCCCTGGCAGCCAGGAGGGCCAACCCTGTCCTGGGGGGCATCAGGCACAGCATGGCCAGCTGGGCAAGGGAGGGGATTGTCCTGCTCTGCTCTGCACATGGATGGGCTCACCTCAAGTGCTGGGGGCAGTTTTTGGCACCACAATATACAAAAGATATAAAGACCATCCAAAAGAGGGCAATGAGATGGTGAAGAACCTTGAGGGGAAGCCTTATGAGGAGCATCTTAGGACACTTGGTCTGTTCAGCCTGGTGAAGAGGAGACTGAGGGGAGATCTCATTCCAGTTACAGCTTCATCATGAGGCAAAGAGGAGGGGCAGGCACTGATCTCTTCTCTGTGGTGACCAGTGACAAGAATGGCCTGAAGGTGTATCAGGAGAGGTTTAGGTTGTATCTAGAAAAAGCTTCTTCTCCCAGAGGATGGCTGGGCACTGGAACAGGCTCTCCAGGGAAATGGTCACAGCACCAGCCTGACAGAGTTTGAGAAGGGTTTGGACAATAATTTTAGGCACATGCTATGACATCCTGACTTATGGATGGCCTTGAGCAGGCCAGGAGTTGGACTCAATGATCCTTCTGAGTCCCATCCAACTCACCATATCCTGTTATTCTGTGAACATGGATCTGCCACACCAGTCCTGGAAATTGACATCTAAGTTGCAAAGCAAATGAAAAAATACTTCCAAAATGATTCCCTATATGTGAGAGGAATTGATGCTTCTGTTCCAATACATGCTGCAAACTAGACAGGTAGGTATTAGCCTCACAGTGGCCTTGCTATTTGCATTGAGGATAACGGTCCATTTCCCCTAAGACCCCATGACCCTCTAGCCTTGTGCACTTTCCATATACATTCATAAGTCAAATTTTTCTTTCTTAGACACTGACTCTCAGCTTAAAACCTACAAGTCTGTTAATGCCCTGGGTAACCTGTTCCAGCATATTAATTCCCCACAGGAGTGTTGCCTTTGCACGTACAGCAGGGCAGACCAAAGCCCACAGCAGAACAGGCACCGTAACAAAAAGCATAAACCCAGAATTCCCATTCACAGTGTCAGGCACCAAGGGTTCTGTATGCCATCTCCCATCACATTCATCTTCTGAATAGGCTTGGTCTTGCAAACTCGTAGACACATCAGTAATCTTGGCTAACAAAAAAGCAAAAATAATCACATGTAGAGGGAATTGCAAGCTCAAGCCAATTATTTACCAAAGTACACAGCTGGTAACAAAACCAGTCATTTTACATTCATGAGTAAGGCCCTTAGGCACCAGGCTTGCTGTTACTAAATTTTTCTAAAAAATGTTTTGTAGACTCAGTTTATTTCTTTGAATCGCTTAGCTTTTGAGACTAATTAAATAATAAAAATGTCCCGTTTGCAAAATCGCAGCATGGTGCTCTCACACAGTGCAAAGAACCAGATGGATATTTGTTTGGCTGCTTAAGTTAGTAGTTGTTTGTGTCTTGTTCTTGCTTAAAAAACTGTTAAAATTTGGGGCTCAGTTTTTTTAGCCTAAATTTGCATGAGTAGTTTTTTCAGACTACAAACTAGGTCTCTGATACCCTTGGTACAGAGTTAACTACTCTCCTGCAGGAGTCTGTGGACAACTCTTAGTGCTTGGTTCTCTTGGGAATCAGATCATTTACTTATTTTCCAAAGATAAAGACCTGAAAGCTTTGTTTTTCTAAAATGCTGTCTTAATCAAATAAAAGAAAGACAACTCTGCTGTTTTTAAAGTTATTTATCAGAGTAAACATTTATGCACTTGTTCTTCAACCTATAGCTTCTACAGTGCTAAAATACCAGTGCATTGAGAGAAAAAACTTGCAGTGTGATGCTGACTCATTTTCTGGAAGTATAAATGAAAATGAATACTTTCAAATCAGTATTTGGCATCTGGCATTTGTTGACCAGAGAGTCATAAAAAATCTTACTCCTGAGGAAAGGTGGGAATACTTTACTGACAGCATAATATATGTGTAATGTCAAGTGAACATAAGAATATATGAATAGGTGAGATACCTTGTGGGGGTTCCAATAACCTATGGTAATCACATTTTTTAAAAGGCATCAAAGAATTACTGCAACCCCATGAAATGATGCCGTAGAAAGTCATGCTGCTTTTGTTCCTGGCATTAATCAACCTTAAAGAGGTATTTGACTCAGCCCCCACAGGAACTGAATATCTTAGAGTCTTTAATGGGTTTACCCTTTTAAGAAAAATATGAGACAGCAAATTCCTGGCCTTACACTACTAAATGCACACAACCTCAGTGATACCCCTTTGTCCACCCTAGAAGACTATGGGCAGTCCCGAAACATCTACTGTGAAGACCTGTCCACGCAGCTTTCTTAAATGTACCACTTTCAACCTATAGACCTATTGCTACAGCAACTGACATAGCAGAGTGAAAATAAGTATACTTTGAAAAGTAGAAAAATTCAACATTGTCATGCTAATAGCTCATCTACCACAAGAGTCAGTCACAGACCCACCAACAAAATTAAAGCAGTTCTTGACTCTCAGTCGTAGTGTTATCAAAATGCTAATAAACATGTACACCCAATCTCACTTGAAATATTTAGTTAATTATCTGGAATTAATTTATTTGGTGCTTCTGTGTTCAAATTCATAGTTACACGTGCGTTTGTATGTCTGTGTATGCAAAACTCCACTTGCACTTTTGATTTGTTTGTTGTTGCCTTTCAAAAAATGTCCTGTGTTACACCTTTTGCTTCAACTGGAACCAGTATATTTCCTGAGAAGCCAGATGATTTGCGTCAGAAGACATTACATGTCACGGCTACAAGTAGAAACTCAATATTTTCTGAGAAGCTCAGAGTACATTGCCAACAGGATGCTCGTTACATCCATAATGGATATAATCCATGTTCAATCCATCTTTTCTTTCTGTTATTTTAGTGAAATTCTAATTTCACGAGACATACTCCAGTTAAGAAAGTAAAAAAATCTCCAGTTTTCTTTTCTGGGCTCCAGTTCAGAAAACAGGAACATAGAGAGGATACCAATTTGGTTATCTCTCTATTTTCTTTGGGCATGGCCCCTCCACTTGATGACGCATCAGCAATTAGAATTTTGGAAAAAAGGAGAAAAAAGAAGGAAAAGACATCTCTTGAATTGCTGGATGTTTTCATTATGTTCTGCAGTCTAGTAGCTCTTCAGAAGTAGTAAATTAGCCTGCAGCACTGATTTTTCCCAAGACACCTCTATTACTTTGTATTTGCATCCTTATCATGTATATTATGTATGCCTGTGCGTCACTGTGCCTGAATTAGACTACAAGTTCCTTGCGATAGAATACCTTATTCTGTTCACAGCACTACATTCAGTTTTGATGCTCAAATAATAAAGTTAACATACGGAACATAATGGCAAGCAAAATCAACCAAAATGTGCCTAATGCAAGACTGACTACGGGTCTAAGAGCTACTAGACAAAAATCAGTAGACAGCATAGCCTAAAGCTTCACAGCTGAAGACTTCTAAAAGTACTCTCACAGACTCTGGGTGATCATTTCTTTTCATAAACACACACTGAGGGAGCTCTTCTACCAAGGGAGAACAGCTCTTCCTAAAATAACTTCCTGCATAGAAATACTTATTCTGAGTTCCTACTAACTAACTACTCTCTCCTCATTTTCTGGTTCTCTGCAAGGCTGATGGGGTGGAAGGGGTCACATTCCACCTTTGGTTGATTTTCAGAGAGAGAGGGATACCCGCCTTGTCTCTCACTCAGGAGTTTGTGGGTTACCATTTTCAGTTCAGTGCAAGGCAGCAGGAAGGAAACATCCCAAGGCTAAGACTCCAGGTAAAAAGAGTCCTTCCAGCTCATGCAAATATAGGACAGTTCATATGAGCTCTCTTATTTGTTCTACTTTCTCTGTCTTGCTTCCTGCCCTTCTGACATTAAGAACTGCTGGCTTGAAGCCACAGGATCAATACCAGGAGTTTGACTCATTTTAGATCCATTATATAGGCAATATACTGAGAAGTAAGCACCAACAATGCCAGCAGCACAAAATGATTTCTACATGTCCTGGATCAACATTAGCGATTTTGCAAGTTCTGACAATGAACGCCACATAGGATTATAGACCTCCTCCTTCAGAGAAATAAACTATTCACCTCAAAGAGTTAAAAAGGGCTAATTTTCTCAAGTATCACTGTAGTATGATGCTAATCATATTACGTATTATATAACCATATTGTATTCTGAAGAAGCTTCACTCTTCTCTGTAGCATTAAGAGCAATCCATTGCCTAACACAACAAAGTAGATGAAGAAATAGTCTGATTTAGCAGTTTCTGCTCCACTTTGTAGCATTCACAGATTTGCTTAATCTATGGTACTGATTTGATAATCTCAAATTTTCCATCAGGACGTTGGTTTTTGAAGGTAAGGAGACGTTCTGTAACTACACTGATGCGTATTAAATTGGCATTACTCCAAGCAGTGCCTGGGATTACTGAAAATGTTCAGGATTAGAGGAAGGAAATGGTATTTTCTGTCTAGTGAGTAGTTTTATTCTATTTGCACTGGACAGCCTGGTTTTTTTCCTGGGGGTGCTAACTCCTTTTTTTCATTATGTGTTCTCCTGCATGAATATCTTGCAAACTCTGCCTTCCCAGCACAACAGTGGCTGTCCTGGATAGAACAGAGATGGATGCAGCCCTCTCATTTAGTAAAATTATTTTTTGAATTTATGCCTGTGTAAAATTTTTATGCATGCTGCAATACTTATGGAGCAAGCACAAGCTGTATTACATGGAAGGGATTCCTTGCACCTCACCAAACATAGAGGAGTCAGGAAATTAATTAGCTGGGAGGATGCATTCTCATTTCCCAGCAGTGTTTCCTGCTCTCTCTTCACCTGCACCTGTGGTTTGTCTGCTTGGAGCTGAGCAGAGCATAGGTACAGGAGAAGGTGCTATGTCAGCTGCGAGGTGACACAGCAGTTGTTTCAATGACAGCAATCCTCTCAAAATGGAGATCAGAGCTTAATCAGCAAATAGCTAGTGACCTGGAAAGGCAGGTAATTTAGTGCTTGGCTGCAAGATGAACACTTAATTGAAGCCTTATCAAGTGCTTGCAGAACTTACTCCCAGAGCTTACAAACAGTCTCAAATGCCTCATGCAGCAAAAGGAATTGTTATCTTACATCATCCAAACCAGTTGACTTGCATTTCTCAAGAGCCAAACAACCCAGATAGAAATAGATGGTGCTTCCTCTCACTTTCCTGCTTCCTCCCTCTGTTGGCAATTTCCAGTGATATCAAACTTGTCACAGACTAAGCCCTGCAACATAAGCACCAAAGCTCAAGTTCATTCAAACAATGTTCAAGCTCTTTGAGACATGCCAGTATCCATGCAGCTCTTGAGTTCTCAGTTTAGACAGCGCCAGAGCAGAATAAAAACCATTAGTCTATTTGTCTTCTACCACTAGGAAGGTGACCTCCAGCCTTGGGCAAGCTAGAACACACAACTAAGCAGCAAAAAAGAATAATTCGGAAACCAGTGGACATGTGCCAATAAATGTTACCTACTCTATTAGGTCTACTCACTTCTGTGGACTGGCTTAGAAAACTGGTCTTTGCACTGTAGATGCTTTCATAGGTACTACAATAATGTCTCAAACTATCTTTTCTAGGACAATGCATTAAAACATCCAAACCAGAAAAAGTAGGAGCATAAAAATCATTTTTCCTGGAGCTTCAACAGTTTTTTTTTGCCACAAGTAAATGTGGGGGGAAAAAGATTCAAAGCACAGATGAGTAAATCACTTCCTACTTTACTGCCTATAACTCCCTTTCCTTGATGCCTTGTCAATGTTTGACACAAGAGGAATTATTTCCCGGGGGAGATGCTCTGTTTGGAAATTTTGCCAGTGTTTTGTTGTTGTTCAGCAAGGCTTCAGAAGTATGAATACAATGATTACCAACTCCTATCCAAAACTGAAACATACATTTATCATATGTGCTATACTTGACTAGAAGCTGAAAATTTGCTCCTTTGTTTTCTCACCCTTGTAAACATATAAATATAAATCAGCTAGCAGTTAACTGTGCCACATTCTAAGGGGTTTTATTTTTGTGTGTATGTGTGCACTGATAAGAGTCATGATTTTAATTTTTTAATCGACTTTGGGAAAGAATAAGAAATGTTTTGAATTAGCCCCTAGGGTTGCAGCACTCCCCTGTACAATAAAACCCCTGTCATCAGTGGTGTCAACCAGAAATGCCAGATGTCAACTAACAGAAATGCCAGGCTTTGCAGTGGTCTTGACCAAACTAAGCATAAATTCACAGTATCAGTTCTTTCACCTCTACATCATCTGAAAAGTACAAACAGGACAAAACCTGGCCTTGGCTGCCAAATGGAGATCAGCAGTGATGGAGGGGAACACTGAGCTGGCAGGAAAGTAGCCAGTTACTGCATGGGGCAGGCAGAGGCAGTGGGTTAAAGCAGAAGGCAGAAATCCTTGCTTGCGCTTTGCTGTTGCTTACCAAGCAGAGGCATCTGCTAAGTCAGGTATCAAGATGGTAGTACAAGAACTGGGAACTGTTGCTCTGACTATTTTTACCCTTCTTCCAAGTGAAGGACAACATTTGAGAAAATCTGGACCAATACTTTGAATATTTCTCCTTATAAAGACAGGAATCCATTCACAATTTAGCAAGAGGCTTCAGCTGTAAAGGACTTGTTTTGCTCATGCTCCTGGACATATTCTCCAGAATACAATAGTATGATGAGGACAGAGCTTTAAATATCTTCCTCAGCAAGAACAGTGTAGTAATGGAGATGCTAGCAACAATATGGACATGAATACCTCCTAACTGAGTGAACTTGTCAGAACAACTCAAACACTAAGTTGAAAGTCAAAACAAACCCACATTTTCTGGAGGTTCATTAGTTTTAAGACATCAGTGAAATCTTATGGCCATTCCTTATGACTCTCTCAAATGTGAATTATTGTAGCAACGGATGAGACACTACACTCCAGCTCTTCTACAACTTCTGCTGCTGTTGCAAAATACACAGTCAATTTAGCTTACTGCACTGGATTAGAGATAAACCTGCTGATCTTAAGAAGTGACCTTCAATTTCTTTTTATCAGAAGCTCAAGATGTCTTGGATGTCATTGGTTTGACAGCATGGCAGAGCATTTCTCTAACTCACTTGCGAACGTAAGTAAAAATGCGCTAAAAGTGAGGTGATAAACTCCAGTTTAAACTCAAGGATTGTACTCGGCACAGCACCCAGTGCTGAATCTGCACACTACATATTGCTGCATCACCAGTGACCTTCTTCAGACTCTCATTCCCATAGCCCACTGCAGATGCTAAATTCTGATCAGGTACAGCTATGACAGATAAACATGCCTGTAGGCAGATAATTAAATTAAGCAAACTTGTGCTATTTCCCGCGCAGTTTAGAACCAAGTTCTTTTCAATAGAAATTTACATCTTCAAACGTAAACATTTATCCTCTATTTGCAAACTTTGGCTGATCCATCTTTCAAACCTCT
Organism: Platysteira castanea; assembly: GCA_013397175.1. Lineage (NCBI taxonomy): Eukaryota > Metazoa > Chordata > Aves > Passeriformes > Platysteira > Platysteira castanea. The sequence continues at coordinate 736,003 of VYXC01002885.1, forward strand.
CCTACAAGACAAACTTTATTTTGCACACAAGAAGATAAGGTAGGAAGGCCTGTCTATGCTCCAGTCATCATTGTAGCATCATTGGTGGTGAATGTGTTCTTGTGATTCCACACAAGAAGAAGAAGAGCAAGCAGAAGAAGGAGAAGAAAAGCTGCGTCTCTCCTGTCTGTGCTGCTCATTCCTATATGGACTTGGGGCAGCTATAGCAGTGTCTGTTACTGAGCCTAATCAGCAGAGTAGTAGTAAGGCCCAAGTAATATGACCAAAACTTGAAAAGCAAAATATTGGCAGAATCAGATGGATGGTTCTCATCTTCCAGAAATGCTATGCTGAGATAAGCCCCCTACCCCTTTTTCTGTTTCTCTCCAGAAAAAAAATTAAAATAAATGAGCCATTAAATAATTAAGGACAACCTCAGTGATTCACTACAGTTCCAATTACTGATCTCATTGTAGTGGGAAATTGATCTAAAGAAGTCTACCAACAACACAGTTTGCTGAAAATGTAGCCCAAGGAAGCTCATACTTAAAATTCATAAATCTTCCTGCATCTACAGAAATATTAGGATGGTTTTGTCATCATTCTGCTGCTGACACAGTTTCATGCTGTTTAGTATGACTGTGGTATTAGTGAAGAAGTTTCGTTCAAGTTGGTGATAAAACAAACCACAATGTAGACTGTCTCTGTGTTCATTATCTCTGGAAAACAAAACTCAAATAAATTATCTCAACATAACACAAGTTAGCCAAAGTGGACAGATGTCCACTGAGTGCTTTTCTCCCCTAATCTGCAGCCTGTGCAGTGACCCTGCACCTCCTCTGGATCTGGATTTCAGGAGCAGGGTAAGGAGTCTGGCTGCTTTGCACTGCAGCTTTTCAGAGGCAAACACATACTGCAAAATCCATTGAAACTGATCCAAATAGTAGTAATTTCTTGCTATGTTTAGAGGTGGATTTCTGGACAAGAGACTATTTACTGTACCAATCATTGGATCACCCTGCAAACACTCCTTAATTGTTCCATATATCACATCCTAGCTGTGTTTTTTCCCTCTAAAATCCTTTACATCTACACAAGTCCCACATGGAGCTGTATTACATACTTCAAAAATTCTGTCACCACTACCTATATTCCTTTCCTAAATCTCAATATTTTGTTTCCTCTTTCTTTGAAAAGTTGAAAATCAGCATCATATACACGGGAATTTTGTTATAAAATTATTGTCCCAAATTATTTCTTAAAGTCAGAAAGAAGTCTGAAAAAAAGCAGTTTCTATCAGAAGTGCTCTGTGAAAAGGTAGAGAACTACAACTCAATCTAGATTTTCAAGAACATTTAATTAAAAACCTGTAAGATCCTTCATCTTTAAACTAACATTCATATTTTATGTTTCTTATACCATCGTGTTATGGTTGTGAAAAGGTCACAATATGGGAACTGCAGTATTTGTAAAAGCTCTATAATTGTCTTCCACTTTTCTCCTTATTTTAGTTTATTCACTGCGTAAGGGAGATATAAAAATGTATAAAAAAAAAATGTATAAATTCTGTCCAGATACTTTAAGAAGTTCATGGGAAGAAAATGTTTATTTATTAGTTTTATTACAATTTTTTTGGCGTCAGGTTTGCCCCATGTACTTATTTTCACACCAGTATAAAATAAACTAAGAGATACAATTCAAACCTTGTTTAGGACAATGTTGAAAAATGGCTATGGGGAAAAAATACATTTTAAAAGAGCTTAGCTTCCTTATGATAGTACTTACATTATGTTCAAATTAATTCTGTGCAAATTGAACCTGTGAGTTCTGTGCAGGTTTACAGAGGATCTGCACTGAGCCTGCCTTGTTTGAATGGCACTTTTGCCCATGCTGAGGTGGCTTCCCCTGTGGCCTGTCAGCAAATGTTAGGACTGTCCCAGCTAAGCGTGGTCAGCATCAATAGGTCTAGAGATGGAAATCCTTCTTCTCAGTTTCATGCTGTGGCAGAATCATCTCTTTTTCTTCCTTTCAATTTCCACACAAAGGCTCCTCAGAGACCCCACTGTTACAAGCTCACAGACACAACCACGGCAAGAAACACTCTCCAGTTCAATCCTGAATTAAGCATTGTCCCACGTTCGTCTCTGGAAACTGCAAAACGAATGACTAGGGGCTAAAATCAGATCATCTCTGAACAAAAATTGTCACACCTGAGGTTTCTGCAGTGGAAGCATGTTGACTTAAGCCCACTGAAATTGTGTCCCTTTTGGCTGGGAAAGTGCCCAGGGCTAGGACTGCATGAAAACATTTAAGGTTAGTTTTCTTTAGGAATCTGGAAGCATGTAGGTTTTAGTCCAGAGAAAACAGAATAATTGCTCTTCTCCATCAAAAATCATAACACAGGCTGTACACTATGGCACAACATCAATAAAGTTAGCAGTGTGTGAACAAAATTGTGAGGGTCTTTATCTCCCATGACCAGAACACACATATCCAGTGATTCTCCTTGCTAGAACAAAGCTGCTCTTTCTGTCTGCAAGTGAATGCCTCACAATAAAAATGAATTGTCAAATTAAGCTGTTTATTAATTCAGGGCTGTTTCTATCCAATGATTCTGAAATAATAGTATTAAAGCATAAAAGCATTTTTTTTCTTAGTTGATCATGCAATAAACTTTAAGCAAGGAATTGTTAATTTATAGCAATTTAGCCTTCAAACTTAATGTAGAATTTAGAGCCCATAAAATCTATGGGTCTTCTGTGATTGTAACATGAAGATTTAGACTATTTATTTGACTAATTACCTTATTTTTTCTTTGTGCTGACTTGAGTATGATTCTGAAAGAGAAAAATGTACATCAAGAAAAAGTTAGAGATTTAAAACAATGAACAATGTAATTTTCATTAAATTATATCCTACCCTTATTCACACATTCTGCAATTTTTCTGTGCAAATGCTATAACTAAAATATACTTCCTACCCTAGTTCATCATCCTCTACCTTCAAGTCCCCTTTAAAACAAAATATGTTTTTTTCTAAAGGAAGAGAAGAGGAAAATACGCTCACCTCTCACCTTTTTATTTATTTTTCAACCCTGAGGAATACAGAAGTTTATTCAAACCCAAAATGGCACAGCACTGATTTTCATAGCCTTACACACTTCCTACAGCAGGTAACTGCTCCATGCAGACTACCCTTGGATGGACCCGAAGGTGTCCTGCCTCTGAGGCTGTCCAGGAGCTTGGGTTGCTCCTTAACACAGGAGGAGTTCCAGAGACTCCAGGAGGCTGGATGACCTATGGAGTGAGACTAAATCATCACCATGATTAACTGCTAATTAACATCACAAAGTGACCCTTCTGGCATGAGCAAGAGAAATTCCAATAAAACAACTCTGCCTGTTTCCCATGCACCTGACTTCTTGAGTGCCAACAGAAAGATCCAGATTCAAGTTCTATACATCTGTGCTGCTCACAAACTGCAAACTGTGCTGAGAAAACTCTTGACACTGCTACTCCTCATCGTTCACACTTCCACTTTTTACTGCCATTCACTTCTGCTGCATTAGCAGCATCCTTCCTCTTCGAACAGCAGAAATTAGAATTAGCCAAAAAATAGCATAGAAATGGGGTGATTTCATGTCTCAGCTCCACAAAGAAATTCCACTCAAGACAACCATCCATTGTCCAAACCAGACAGAGTTGCTCCATCCCTGTCCCCACTGCTCCAGCTGCTGTGCTGACCTCAGTATTTTACGGGACTTTCAGCAAGGAATGGAGATTTCTCTGTTAGGACCTTGACGTTAACCAAAACAGAATAAAGCATGTTAGGAGCTTAGAAATCTGTACAAGGCACAAAAACAGTTTGGTTTCCAACAGAAATCAAGATCCCACAATCTCAGGTGCTGGACATCACACGCTTTTAAAAAAACCAAAAACCTCTTGTCTCAAATGCTTACTGTCTTTGTATGAAAGAGACAAATTGAGCAAAAGGATGAAACTAGGGTGCACTTAATGTGCCAAGGAAGAACTAGACAAAGCTCATTTGCTCTCTCTCACTGCCTGTTACTGGTAATTGTATGGATCATTTACTAAAACTTTCAAAATCATATGATATGCTTTATAAAAACTGATACCCATCCATTAAGGAAGATGTGACTACAATCAGAAATATCGCACCAAGCTAGGCTTTGAATTTAAAATTTTTGTTAATTTATTCTAAAATGAGCCAGACAGGTATCGCTGTGTGCTGCAAATTTCAACCACTGGGATGCTGTTGACTAGAGATCAGCAGCAGCTTCTGCCTGAGCCAGGCAATACTTTTGCAAGAATGAAAATGGTAAGCATGCATTTTTACCTGTAATTGATTTCCTGACAAACTGCAGCACTGGATTCTCTCTCACTTTTTCAAAGATTTTTGATTACATCAAATCCTACTGATACATGGAAGACCTGCAATTTGTCTTTCATGACTCCAGTTTTGAAAGCACCTCTCTGAATTATTTTATTGCACTTGCAGTCTGAGCTTGCTCAGCAAAATAGCAACACGAGACCCAGAGGATTAACATTGCACCAAAGTGCTCAGCATCTGGCACTTAACAGGGTATAATATTAGTGGTATGTCAGGCTTTTCATATGAAGAGTAAGGAAAAATTTCTTCAGACTTTCAAAAAGCAGGATATTCAACACAGAGGTGACCCTTGGCTTAGTTATTGAATGTTGCAAGCCTGGCTTGTCCTAAATCAACTAATAAATGCCTGCTTATGCTGAAAGGAAGTGGTCTGTGTGGGAAAATGAGCATTTTGTGTATATCCTTATGAGGAAATCAATAGCTCTCTAATTTCCCTGACACAGAATTAGGTACTTAGTGCCTTAAAACTGCTATGTAGAGTAACTAAACCTACCATCTTTGCTCTCCATGCTTCTATTTATGCAAATGGCTCCCTCCACCTCCTGAGCATTAGTATTTTTAGCATACAACTCTAAGTGTGATTACATGTAAAAGCATTTAGATGATGCATTCAAGTTACACTTTTAAGTGATAAACAATGATTGGAGGAGCACCCTTAGTACTGTTTCCTGAGCTCTGCAATTCTCTGGTTTTGGCTTCAGAGTATATCCAGCCCATGATATTCCCCCTGATATATCTCAATCCCCAAAGTAATTAAAACAAATTATTGTAAAGCATGAAAAATTAGCTCATGGTTTTTCTTCAGCTGAAGTCAGAGTAAAGTATATACTGAGCCCCAACGGAGACAGGGGCTGGCCCTTTCCTAGAATTATGCATTAAATAGAATTCTTGCTCTTGCCCTGGGACAGCAAAATGCAGGTAACAAACTATCACAAAGCCACAGGCATTGCAGGATGCCATGTTGTGACATCTTCCTGCCAACAACACTCCAGCAGCATCAGCAGGCATTGCTGATTCAAAATCTGCATTCCCGTAACCTTGGCCCACTGGCCAGATGCTGGCAAAGCTCCTGAAACAGGACAGTGCCTGTGCTATTTTCAAGGGCACATGAGCAAAGTATTAGTTGCTTTACTCCCTGCACTTAAAACAGGACAGAAGATTTTTTTTTTAGTTTTTTGGACTTGATCAATTGCAATTTTACTTCTTGTATTAAGTCCTTTGCTAAAACTATGTTAGTGAGAGGGAATGAAAACACTTCCCCAATTTAACTGGATTTACGTATAACACTGAAACTGTAAAGATAGAATTTGTGCTCACATAATAGCTAATCAACATCGATTTTTCATTTTAAAAAGCAACTTTAAAGTATTAACCACATCAGTGAATCCGCTATAAAATCACATCAGCCATCCACATACAAACACAGATGCCTCAAGATTCAAAATGCCATTTCTGACTTGGGAAATCAGCTCAGGCAAATTTAAAAGCAACTTTGTTGAAAATTCAGAGGGAGAACTTTAAGTTTAGGTTGGACATTAGGAAGAAGTTCTTCACAGAAAGAGTGATTGGGCATTGGAATGGGCTGCCCAGGGAGGTGGTGGAGTCACCGTCCTTGGACAGAGGTGTTTAAGAAAAGACTGGATGTGGCATGGTCTGGTTGACAAGGTGGTGATAGGTCACAGGTTGGACTTGATGATCCCAAAGGTCTTTTCCAACCTAACTGATTCTGTGAATATCTATCTATCTATCTAGATATCTATCTATCTCTGAGAGACAGTTATTACTGTAAAAAATACAAGATTACCTAAAGTTATAGGCTGCCTAATTTTTTTTTCTGTCAGTAATAGATGTGGTACGCTTTTTCCCCTGCATTTACCCCTCTTACGGCTCAAGGGGATCACTGTAATGGTAGAAGAGTAGAGACCTTCTCTCCCAGGATCTCATGGCTAGCAGTCACATCACATCATGAAGGAGGAGGAATTACCCTAATGTCCAGATAAAAAGGTCTGTGGCAGTAGAGGACACTTTGCTCCACTAAACTGCCATCAACAGAGAGCTTTGTAGCAAAAGACGTATTTCCCTCCTCTGACAGGTCTACCAGCCCTGGAATGTCAACCATGGCTACCAAGTTGACCTCTCACTATGCTCAAGACCAGGAAGAAGAAGATGAAAGCTCTCAAATAGCTGTCTTACATATATTTTTCAATATTTTTCTCAATATCAGAGGATGAAAATTCTAAATTTTAGGTAGTCTTTTAGAATATTTAGGTGTTGACATATAATACAACTATGTCAGGAGGCTGCTGAGTTTGCAGTATCGAGTGCCCAAGAAGTGCCAGGATTAAAGTTGCATCTGTGAAACACACTCAGCACTTCTGTACTTATGCAACATGATATGGGTTTTAATTTCAGACCACACAGAAATTTTTATGCTCAGTGTGCACTTAGGATGGATACCTCCATGATAAGCATCAGCTCCACCTGGCCTCTGCCCAGTCTCTGTGCACAGGGAAAGCCGTACAGAAACACACACTGAAACTGAGTGAAGACAAAGGTTGGTCTCAGGATCAAAGAATTGGAGTTTTAATTTTAGGTACTCAATTGCATATCCACTTCTGCTCTCCATGCTGCTAAGTGTCTTCAGTGGAGGTATGTCACTCTCGAGGACACAGCAGACAACACCTGATGAACCAAAATTATGGTACTTATAGCTACAGTCAGGGTCCACTGAAGCCTTTTTTTGATCATATAAAATGCTATAATGTGGTAAAGACATGAAAAAAATCATTCCCTTGATGTTTCACATTCAGGACTCTAAGCTAATGAGCATTTCTCCCTTTCACATCAAAAACCTCAGCTCCTCATCTATGAAGTAATAAGAACAGATGACACCAGCAAGGGAAACAATACCTTCTTACATCATCGTTTCCATGAAGGATAATTATTTGCCATCTAGACATTAGCAGAAGTTGTGGTGATTGCAATAAAAATACAAATACCAACAAACTGGTTTTTGTTTGGAGCCTGGTTTGGATCACAGACACTAACCATAAGACAGAATGAAATATTTTACACGGAAAATAAAAAGAAACAAATATAACTCAATGAAAATGCTGCATGTGAACACATGACTAAAGTCTCCAGGATATTGCATAAATATAGCCAATCAATATTGTGGCACTTAATAACTCTTAAATGCTCAAAGCTGCCTCCTCCCATGGTATTCAGTAAAATAAAACCAGCAGTGCTAGTACCCAGGAGTGCAATGAAGTACTCACAAAGCCATACCCAAGGTTTAGAACTGATTGACAGGCTTACAGATGTTTCTAAAAATGCAGTTCAAAAGCCGTAAGTGCTGACAGAGTGGCCTCAGAACGTGTTTTCCCCTGGACTCTATCCAGCAAAGACGACATATGTTTGACAACAGCGAAAGAGAAACACATCAATTGCAAGTTACTTAGCCTGGAGTGCACTGCAATCAGAGCACATCAAAAACTAACCAGACGTCATGGTATGCCCTGGAAACAAACAACTGGAGTTTTTAGACAGGCAATGACAAGCTGCAATGTTATCAAAGTTATTTAGCAATTATCCTAAATATTTCTCCACACTCTGTAACAGTATAATTTTTTTTAAACTTCTCTGAGGTCGTTTACTTGTTTTAGAACCTAGAAGATTAAAAATTTTCTTCTTTACCTTGTGTATTTGAATGTAGCTTATCTAATATTATCTGCTAGGATTAGAATTTCCATTTCCCCTATACTGTCACTCTGGGAAAACAGGCTGGCCTGTCATGGGCAGGGTACTGGCACAGGTTTCGAGAGTCCTGCGTTGAACCAAGATATATATTTCTGTATGATCTTGAGTGAGACACTCAAATCTTTGGCAACGAACATGTTCCTGTGCAGTAACTGCCATGCTATCACATGATAGCTGAAAACACATAGAAATTCCCAGATGCGCAGTTTCTTTCACCACAACTTGATCCTGAAGCAAAATGTCCAAAAAAACCCACAAACCAGTGGGTATGTGCCACATCCACCTCTCTTCTTTCCCCCTTGTCCCTCTTGGAACTGAAATGCAGTGCATGTCCTGAACCTATCTCCCTTCTCAATTTATGAGCAGAAGTGATACCCTTTAGCAACCAATCTCACACAAAGAGCATGGGGACTAGCACAGACCTATTATCCCTTCTCACTGCAACATATATTAAATTTCAATTTGAGCAGTGTACCTTAATGTAACGAAACAAGTTTATCATATTGAAATCTGAGCCCCTACTTCTGCATTGTAATGTCACCTTTAACAGCCATTGCACTGTTTCACAAACAATTCATAGAAAGTTTTGTTGTTGTTGTTGTTGAAGTTGGCGTTGCAAAGAATGGTGACCTGCACATCAAGCACTGCTGAAGTACCACAGCTCAGTGGTCTGAGTTCATATTTTCACAGCTCAAAACTTTAAGAAAAAAACACCAGTATGTGAGTGGGACACCTGGACACAGAAATAGCCTTGAGGAACGGGTAGAGAACAGAAGGAGCAGACAGAGAAATGCTGGAGGGGGGAATGGAGAAGCGCCTGGAAGAGGGTCAAAGGACAGGTGGTCCAGCAAGAAGTAGAAGCACAAAATGGAGAATTGTAAGAAATAAGATCAGATATAGAAGCTGTATTATAAGAGGCAGAATTAAAACCAGAGAGTTACCTGAATGCTGATCTGATTGAGTTTTACAGGAAGCAACTGGATAATTTAGACCTAAATTTTGTCACAAAAGTTGTAGTATATTAACATAGTGTACTAATCACAAAAAAATTGAGTCATGTTAGTTTTTAAGTAAAAAAGGAAAGTAAAGTAGCATTTTTCTTACATAAGAATGCATACAATGTTTGCAGAACTGTTCCGAGCGACAACGGTGCACTGAGAAGTTGCAGTAACACCTTCACAGTGGGACACTGAGTACTGATGGAAGCTTCACAAAAGTTGTTTGTACCATCAGAACTGTACCACAATATATTAATCAGAATAGGTCAGAGTTTATTATTATTAGAAGTATAAACTAAGTAAACTTCATGAAGCATGCTGAAGCAGAAGGTTATCCAATCTTTTGCCAAGGCATTTATGAAATCCAAATCACAAATTCTGCATTATAAAGGAAAATAAGGAAATTCTGTCTATGGCTCAACAGCAATTTCTGTGTGACCTGGCAGAAAGAACTTATGTTTAAGCTCATCTGGTGGTCATCATAAAGAGGCAGAGAATAAAACAGAACAACTATTAGCAACACTCAGCATCATTCAAAACAAAAATAAGTCTGTGGGTAGAAACTTGACTACCTTACACTTAATTTAAATGAGATCAGGAATTTTCCCCAATCTCAACGAGCTTATTCAAATGACACAGGTTAGAAAATCAAATGCTGTAGATGTTTCTTTGGGAACAAAGGACAATAGGAAATTTTAAGAAGTAATACTTTTCCATTTCCTGAGGGCAGAGCAGCATTCAACTTAATTAATTTTCTCCCCCTCATCTAAAATAAAGAATTTTTATGGCAATAGCCTCAAAAATACCAAGCATAAAGCAAAGCAGTGTTGCCTGCATGAAACGGCAAAGAGGTTGAAATAACTCAGACCAGTATCACCTGCTTAATTCCTCTTTCTATGGTTCTTTGATCTCAGATTCCAAAGCTACAAAACATATTATTTTCCTGACAGATTAAGGACAAGAATATTCATGCTAGCAAGGCTGACATTTCACTTGGCTCTTAGGTTCCAGCCCTTTTGTCCTGCTAAACCTGTTTGCCATTGCCTCTTGTTCTCCATTTTTCTATGCATGCTTCACAACACATTGGGAAGGCAGACCAAGCTCTAGAAAATACTGTCTTTATAAAGGACAATATTTGCTTTTCCCTAGGCACTGAATCAGAGCAGTGATCTGCCTAGGTGAAACTCAGCACATGATGGCAGCTAGAATGGTTATGCCCCCCCCACCCCCCGCCCCAAACCAAAAAAAACCCAAAACTAAGAAAAATGAGAAGGCAAATCAGTATGTAAGAAGGGGAAAAAGTACATATCGAGGGAAACCAGTGGAGAGACAGTGACACAGAGCACAAACAAGAAAAGAATTGAATTGAGGCTGGGGTATAGATGAACAACATGTAGAGGAGTTGTACGTCTGCCAGGATACATGGACACATACCAGTGGACTTCCCAAAGCTCTGGATTTTAATTGGCATTTTACAGGGAGTGGTTTCCCAAGAAGTATCAACCCCATTTGGAAAAAGTCTCTGGTGGTCTAATACATCATGTATAAAGTATTATGCTTAATTTTAATGAAAACCAGTTTCTTCAAAGAAAATTATCTGAAATGGGAATATATCTCCTGCTGATCCAAAACAGCTGATCATCAAGCCAGCTAATCACCAGCTTTTCCATACAGCAAAACTGGCCCAGAGGAGATTCTGTCTTTTTCTTCTCAAGTGATTTTGTTAATTAACTTCCTCGTCCAAAAATGAAGGGAGGCATAAAAATTTTTCTATATTTGAAGGCTGTAAGCACTATATAAAATAAGAAATTAATGTCAGTACTGCAGGGGGCTGCAACAAGACCAAATGGATGAAGGTAGAAAAGCTATTTTGATGCGGGGTCTATTTGAATAATCACCCAGCAAGAGTGACATAAACCCTATTAATTATACGGAAGCTTACTCTTCCTAGCTTCATATTAAACAGCAATCAGCTTCTAAAGGAGATTGGGACATCTCTTTTAGACTTATTTCCAACCACCCTCTAGAAGTGAAAACTTCTGGTGTTCTATTTCTGTAGAGAGCATGAGAATCTCCTCTCCCATGATCATCATCAATACCTACACAATCCAGGAATCTTAGAACACACTTATGGCCAGAGAATGCATTCAGAAGATTTGTCCATCTCTCAAAAAATATTTATCTGTGGTAATATGGGCTTTTGAGGGACCAAGTTGTCCAAAATTCTTGGACAGCAAGCCTCCCTTTGAACAAGCAGATTGCAAATGCTGAGTCTGGAAATCTCTGGATTTATGTTCAAAGTTCACCATTTGGTGGGAATTAGTCTTCTCTCGGAGCTGAATTTCTCCTGAGGTGATGAAGGATTGGTTTTGCAGCATTATTAGCATCTGCATACAGCTCTTAAAAATATCAGGCTTTTCTGAAAACATTCTCTCAGACTTGTGCTTTCCTAGAATAAAATCCATGCACGTGCAGAGAGCTGTACACCATTATCTCCCCTATTTGGGGATCTAATTGCAGCTTCAGTGATATTCATCCTGCTCAGGGTGTTATTCATAAAGATTAAAACACTTGCATTGCCTGCCCCACTGCCAAGATCCCTTCCACTAGAATACTGAAATACTAACCCATAACTCCTAACAAAACTGTTATTTCTCCTTATATTATACGATGAAAAGTTCTCAATTTCTAACAATCTCACGTTACCAGAACAAGAACACTTCATGTTGACACTGCATGTCAAGTCCAGCAGGCCTAGTGCTGCTCCACTGTTGCCACATTAAGTCTGGAATAACATAATTGTGACTTTTCCTATGCAGGAGAAAGTTCTGTAACACACAGAACACCTCTCACTTTATTGTCTCGTGTTTCCTATGCAGAAGTTACATAAGAACAAATCTGCACAACATGAAGTGAAAGACCACAGTTTCCATGAAGAATCAGACAGATCTACACAAGCACTTGTACAAAAGCAGAAATGCAATCCCCTCCTGAGATATGACAGGCACAGGATGCAAGCACTTGCTAGAAGGCAGCATATGCTCAGGAGACATAGGACACACAGAGCAATGCCTGAAAGCTAATCCTTCCCCACAGACAGAGAGAAAGCACGTAGCACACAAACACCCTGCCTAGTCCTTCTCAAAAGCACTAAACTCCTGACACATTATGCAGCACAGTGTTCGCACACAGGATTTCCAGACATCCATGAACTGCAAAAGTAACAACTGCACTGAAGAGAGCTCACCTGTTAAAGCCGCAAAACATATAGAGACAGGTTTGTAATATTTGTAACATTAGAGTTGTAAAGTCCTTGAAATCATCCTGGACAAAATCTACAAACTAAGTGTGATGATATGTCCAGGAACACCTTGAAAGTTAGCTCTATGAATAAGGGAGAAAGCCTAGGATGTGGGGTTGGCTTTTGATTATCCATGTGGGCTCACTGGTGGGTCAGGATGTATGAAGAAACAGCCAGGTAAAACCACAACTGATACAGCATGAAAAAAATCACTAGAGCACTGCCTGGTACTGATGACTTCAGCTCTGCAGCATGCTTATCTCAGTATTACTTTCCAGTCTGGGGCAGAGAGGGAAGTTGGAGCATGGTTAATCCACTGCCTGAATTCTTCAGTCAGTGATAATCAATAGCTGTCTACATAGGTTTCATCAGAAGGGATATGAGCAGATGGAAAGCATAAAATTACTGGGGCAGTATGGATAAATGAGAGAGCTTTCTGTGAAAACATACCTATTTATATTCCCAATATAAATGTGTATTTTTGAATATTTGTGGAGTAAAAGGCTTTATAAAACTTGCTTCTGCAGACAAGTGGAGTGAAGAATGCATATTGATCATACACAGGGAAAAAAAAAATGCAGTGACTTCATCAGACCATTGGGTGATTTTGGCTGGCTAAGGAACAGAGCTTTTTTTTTTTTCTTTCCCTGCAGTTGTTTTCTATGCAGTCTTCAGCCACCCTGCAAAGGAATTAACATGACACCATGCTGTGAAACAAGGAAGTACTATGCATGCATTCCCTATTAGAGCATTCATAGAATTCCCAAGAAATGAACAGCACATCTACCTACTTGAATTTCATGTAATTCAGGGAATTTCACTCTTCTCTGTATCTCTCAAGACTGTTATAGAGGACTGCATCTTTATTTTTCAAGTCTTTAGCCTGCAACAAGACGTGCTGTCAAGGATTTTAGATGCATAGGCTTCTCAGTTGCAGTACACAGATGTCAGGTTCCAAATGCAAACATCCCATTGCAAGCTCATGAGGTTCAAACTCAAGAAAATACTTCAGGATAATTTTCCTCACTTCCTTTTTCCTCAAGGTTATGGGAAAATCACATTAAATTATGCTCTTTTGCTTTTAAACTTTTATTGGAAAAGACAAGATATGTTTATGCACTTATGGTCAAAATTAGCTTTTACAAGATCATTTTACTTAAACATTAGTAATTGTTCAGTGACAACTACACATTTGATTAATTGTTAAGTAGGAATGTAGATTATTTTAAGGCATAGAAATATCTGATTTTACAATAATATTTAAAAAAATAATAGCATGCAGTTCCATAACTAACTGTGAGGTCATCAGAATTTTTTAGGTTGTGCAGGTATTTTGAAAACCCTCTTGTTTTTCAAGTTTACAATAATTTTATATGGAACAAAATAGTAAAAAACTCCAAGTGCATATACATACACACAATTTTTACAGTTAATCAAGAAAAGCCTAAGCCTAATTTCTCCAAGGCAGTTTCACATCCTTCAGGGAGTCAGGACTGCTTCTCTGTGTGTGTTACCAGGAACCCTGCTGATCTTCCACAGCAAAAAGTTTCTGTGCTGCTGTCATTGTGTCAGCACTCACTGAAACTGCAAGAGAACAAACTCAGGCACCTTTGTTACTGATATAAAAGAGTTAAGGAACACATAGACCAGTCATAGTGCCAAAGCCTTTCTGTAGTAGACAGTGGGGAATACTACTCCAGAAGTAAATGTTTTAGACAGCTCCTTGAGCTGCACAATTGCCAAAACAGGCCTGTTCCCGAGCAGAGTAGGAGGTTTGCAGCGTGCCCTCACTGCACCAGTGAGAAGGGAAACCAGGCTCAGGATCAGCTGCACCAGTGGGTACCACAGGATGCCAAAACACAAGGTCTGCTGGGGGAGAGGACCTGGACCTCTGACATCTGGGCTACGTGCTGGTCCTAAGTGCTTGCTTTGAAGGCAATGCAGCAGGTACCTCACTGCACCATGAAGTCCTCTACCCACAGATCTGGGTAAGCCTCCTCCTCCCCCCAGTGCCCCTTGCCTAACCCGGGCTCGCCCCCTCCCCCACCACACACATACGTGCTTATCAATACAACGGGACATTACACCCCCGTACACAAAAGAAATTAAGGGTACTGAAAATAACACCAGTGTTCTGAAGTTTTTACTCATTTGTGAGGGAAAAGGAGGTACACAAACTCGGCTCAACTAATCAGCTCATGTGAAGCAAAACTCTCTGTATTACGGGATAAATCAGGAACAAAACTGTTTTATTAAGTCACAATGTAAGCTACATTAAATAAAGAAAAAAATTCCCATACATCAGTATATCTCTTGTTAAACCCAGAAAAGGCAATGAAAAGACAGAATAAAAGCTTTATTCTTATCCTTCCTCAGTAAAACAAAGGTATAAGAAGACATCTCCTCTTTGCTCTGCTTGAAGTCAGACCACCCTCTGATGAGTTTGAGCCAGTGTTATATCTATGCCTTCAGTGGACCTTTGAAGATGTAGCAGAATCTTTATTATTCCTGCAGTGTGTAAGGGCTATGCATAGTCAATCCACATAATGGATCCACAGCATGAAACACATTTAAGTTAAAAGAAATACTTCCGTAGTTCTCTCAGATATATTGCTTTCCTTTTCATATCTCTAGCAGAAACTGTATATTTGCTTTACTTTGAATCTCATGCAACAAACTGGGTGGGGGGAGCTAAGGGCACACTTTATTCTGGTCTAATTACAACCTTTCCTATATATAAAATCAGAGCTGTTAAAACATCTTAGAGCACAAATTAAGCCAGCACATATTTTCAGACATTTAAAAGCACTTCTTTTCTACTGCAGAGATGTAAAACCACTTCAAAAAGCTAAGAATTTGCAACTGTAAGGACTAGAGAGGGATGAGGGTTATGAGGTTGCCGATTCTGTAACTTCTTGTCCCAGCTAGTCTGCTCTTTTAAGATGCAGAAGGTCCAACTTAAAAACACCTGATGACATAAGCTTATACTGAAAATGCTGAAGGAGCCCATCTGTCCCATGCCAGCCACCACAAACGCCAGTTCAAACCACACGTATGCTCACTCTTATACACTGAGGGGCTTCAGTTTTCTAGGTGGCTGGTCAAGCAGGGGCTATCTGTGCCCTCAGTGCGATGGTACAGACCTAGAGGAATGAGTCAGGCACCTTCACCCAGCCTCTATTCCAGTTCCCCAGAACCGGATCCCATTGCTGCCACAGGCAATCGGGAGCAACGCTCAAGCCTCCCGTTTCAAGGACAAAGAGGAAGCACTCAGCTTGCAGTCAATACTTCAGAGCTCTGGGTCAGAGGAGGGAAAGAGCACAATAAACAGAAAACTTGTATTTTACTTAGCCAGCATCTGCTGCGAAGATGCTGAAAATTATGACGAGATATTAAGTGAAGGTCGCGAGGCTTATCTAAGACTATAGGGGGAGAAAAACAGATGGGGAAGGGGGAGGGAGAGAGAGAGAGGGAGAGAGCACGAGCACTGCAGCAAAGAAGCTACACTCAGCCAATATATGCTGGCACTTACCATAAAAATAGAAAGATCCAAAGAGAATCTGATTAAGGATCCTTTATATCTCTCTTCAGTATAAAGATTTCCACATGAAGCTCTGAACACAGCTGTCCAGGGGAAAAGCAAGGTGATAGGATGATACACAGAAAACACTAACACACAAGTCCTTTCACAGCCTTCGGAAACCTGCAAGCAGTTGGTGCCGAAAAAACCGAAGGTAAGAAGTCTGAAGACGACTCCTACATAACACTGCAGCTAAACCAGACTGCTGGATTTCCAGTCACTCGCACCGCACTGTTTTCATCTTCATCTTCTCACCATTACTTACATCCTAGAGGTGGGCTTGGGGGTGGGAACAAGCGATTTCTGCTCCAAGTGGAAAGGATCACAGGAGCGGCATCAGCATTTGTAATCGGTGGCCGGGAGAGCCCAATCAGAGGAGCTGCGGGGTGGCGGGGTGGCAGCGGTCCAGGGCAGGGCAGGGCAGCCCGGCGCGTCAGCTGCCGCCGCGCTCCTGCCCTGCACCAGGTGGCCGAGGGGCTCCTGTGCCCCGCAGCCCCCGCAGGGATCTCGGCAGCCACAGGCAGGCAAAGCTGCCTTCGTGCACCCTGCCTGCTCCTCCCAGCAGCAGCGCTCAGAAAGCCACAGGCTCCTCTGGGTTGCTGTTCTGACAGGCTGCTTGCTACATCTCTGCAGCGGTACACAGGTAGGAAAAGTTTGGAGGTTTGAATATCAGTGTCATTTAACTGGCAATTTTATCAGCCAGTGCCTTCCCTATATAAAAATACATTAATCATTGCTTTCTCTTCAAAGGTGTCTTTTTGAAGAAAAAAGAAGTCTGTAAGAGATTTTACAGCGTGGTCCCGTTGTTGTGAACTGCCTTGTTACAGCCGGTGCTGGTTTTGACATGACATCACACACCTCAGACAGAACCAAATCCCCAGAAAATACACAACCAAAGTTCCTCTCCCCGCCAAGATGACAGCTGGATTAAGTGCTTTGCTGCTTTCTACCATACTATTTGACACCAAAAAATGATTTAAAAAAAAAAAAATAAACCAAAAACTAGACCTCTACTTAATTTTCAATAAGGATATCCAGGATCTGGGGAGAAATATTTCTACGGTATTTAAACCATTAAACCAATTCACACAGTAAAGTGATGCAGTCAGGTTTGAAGCTGCCAAGCACTGTAACTTTCAGGGGATGGTCCTGATTCTAAGATACAAATGGCTGCATTTGACTATGGGGGAGAAATTATTCTGATCCTACTCACATTGCAGTTCATCGTGGAGGAAACCTAAATACAGCATGGAAATTTGTGTTTACTTAAAGCAGACACTCTGCCAGAAGAAAAAGTTAGATGCTTACCTTTTCAAAACATTTTTAGAACAGTCAGTCCCCAATTTCTTCTGTATCACAAAGTAATCATGAACATCATCCATCTGATATTTGCATTTCAGAAGATGAAAAGGCTGTGTAGTGTAAGGGTGGGGCATGGGGAAAGCAGACATCAAAGCATTCCCAGCAGCGGTACCCATATTACTTGATCAGTATCAAGTACTTGTAGATCACACCAGGTAATAACATAAGCCTAACAGGGAAAGAGGAGGCCTAAAAACAATAAAGACATTTTGAAAAAATAGTGAATCAGAGCTTCTACATCTTGGAGCACAGACTAACAATCTGAAGTCCAATTTACTACAACTAATCTGTTCCAGAATGTTTGAAAGTGTGAATATAGTGCAAGAGTATACAAATTCCAGTAGCAGCAACAGCAGAACACTAGGCTGACATCCCATGCTGGTCAGGAGATATTACCTTTCTGTTTGGTTTTTTTTTTCTCTCTTTTGTTTTGGTTTTAGTTTTTTTTAATAAATTTTTTTCCCCTCAGATGACAGGACATTGGAAGGCCCATTACTTTCTTACATTTCATTTAGGTTTTAATTTGCTGGTTTCATACTGTCAACAGAACATGCATGACATTTATTCCTCCCTTGTTGCCCTGGTTTTTGTAAGCCTTCTGTTTTTAACCTTGGAGTCAGATTCTTTCACACAGATTCATGTAAATAATAGCCAATGTTTACTTAACGGTATTTTTGTTTTTCATTCCTTTTGTGATATGAGAACTTTGATGAGCACCTTTCTTCTCCAGTGGGATTGAGAAGGAAGTGACATGCTCTCCAATCCCTTGTGGAGTTGGGACGTGTATAAGAATGAGATAATGTAAATAAATCCATGCATTTTCCTCCTTTCTGCTGAACCTGGCAGGTGTTAAGAGCCTCTTTATTGTGTCTCCCCAGACACACTCCCTTTTCATAAACATAATTAGTTCAAAAAACATGAGAACTGCTCATGAGGGAGTAGGCACAGGTGAAGTCAGATCAAAAGAATAAATGACAAAGAAGGGCAATTACCATTTACAAATAATGCACATAAGATATATACAGATAATAAAACATATAAAGATAACCAAAATTAAAAATATAGCAAACACAGGAGTGAACATGAGAAAAGAAGGAAGCAGCAGAAGAAAATACATTTAAACTCTGCAGTAAGCTTTCAAAACACACTGCAATCCTAGCAGAAAGATTACTGCTTGACACTTCACATGCTCAGTGAAGTAGGCAGTTTCTGTTTGATCTGAGGGCTTGTGAGCCTTCCCAAGGTGTTCAAGCACAGCTCTGGTGCCTGGTATTGAGGAGGGTGACGAGAGCAACAACTTTATCTTTCTGCTAACTTTATCTTGCCTGAAAGTGACTTAGGAAAATCAGCGCTTGGTACTGCTCAGCTTGAACAACCTTCAACTTCCTGATTTTTCTATTTTTATTATGCATTAAATTGAAGTGCTTTCAGCTATCAGATTTTTAATCTCTACATTGATCTACTGAGAACTGGCAAAAATCCCTCCTTAGCTGTCATATTGGTAAATGTAGATGTTTTCTGATCTTTTCCTCTGTCATATGGCTCCTTTGTAATTTTTCAGGACCTTTTTTTTTTTTGGCTCAATTAGGAATTTAAACAATTCTTTTAAAATACTCTAAAAGAAGTTATCTCTCTACTTATTCTAAAATAATTTAATTTATGGTTTCTAATTAGAAATTAATTCACGTTATGACACCAGTTTTCCCCTTAAATACAGAACAGAAATATTTACTGAATAGTTCTGCTTTTAACATTCCCATGGAAAATTCTGCTTTTTCTACATCAGAACTCTAACAGACCAACACATTTTGAGTAAAAAATTAATTCCTAACATACTGTTATTTCTGGTTATAAGAGGAACCTTACTTATTTTCTACTGAATTAGACATGCATTAATATTCATGGCTGTCAATGCAGCAAATATTTTTTTCTATTTTATCATTTTTACCTTACAGTTATGAAATGAATATAATTTTGTTGTTAAGACTTCATTCTTTAAAATGTCATTTCCTTGGAAAAAGTAAAATATTCTTGAATTACTTTCAGATGAACAAAAAATTCATCGTTATAAAAAAGTGGCTTCATTTTTCAAATCTCTTAGCCATGAAACAGGAGTTATCAATATCAATTCAAGTAGAAATTTTATCAACCTCTTTTTCTAGAAAAGTAGGTGGTCCACAAGCTACTGCTCATGTTGTTGCTGCATCATTTGAAATTGCATAAGGGAGGTTCTGAACAACATATGCTGATGGAAAGGAAGCTAAAAAGCATGATGGACTTCAAGAAAAAGATGTTAGTTAAGCAAATTCAAAATGACCATTAATGAAAAAAAAATCCATATATCCATTTCTGAAGTACTAAAAATACCGAGATAGAGGAAAAGAGAATAAATCATCTAGAGAGACTTCCATTTCTGCAGCGTAAGTTTAAATCTAATGCAGGTGGGAAGCAGTACAGAACTGACAAGACTGGTGGAGAGAAACGGCTGCTGCTCACTGAGGCATCTTTCACTCTAGTAAGAGAGCTTCTAAGACCTTTGCTGTGACAATTTTAAAAGATGGAAAAAAACCAAAAAGCAAACAATGAACAAGTTTTTCAATGATAAAGCCAAACCTCTGGCAGAAAAGCTGTTCGTAAAAAAACCCAAAAACCTCAAAAAACCCCCCCAAACCTATGTCTCTTAGCCATCTTTTGGCTGATAAATCAGTATGCATTCCAGAGACTTTATCTAAAAGGAATTTATCTAGGGAATAGTAGCAAGATGCTATTTAGGGATTGTTTCACTTATGGAGAACTTTCCTAGATGTTCTATATATAAGAAATAGCTTCATTGTGGCTATTCACCCACATGTGGCCTATGTACCCACATTTGTAAAACAAAAACAAACAAGACAAAAAAACCTACATCAGAACACCCCAAAATTCTCCAGTTTAGGCACAAATAAACTGAGAATGTTCTCCCCATCTTCTCCCCTCCTTTCTAAAGGGACAGTAAAATAAATGCCATACAGAGGTAGCTGAGGGATACAACTCATACCAAGAACACCATTACCACTTCCAATATCTACAATAGCATTTGATCTTCAACTCAGGACCTCACAGTAAGACTTCTCATAAATCAAGTAAGAAAATTATAGACAGGTAGTATTTCTTAAAGCATAAAGAAGAGGTTTTGTAAAAGCAACTTCAAGGGGGCTCTAATAAAAACAATTGTAGTCTGAAGCCAAAGCTTGTAGGTATAAGCAGTAAACATACACAGAGCAATGAAGGGAAGTTTTGATTTAAGCTTGCTTTTCAAAAAAGGGAACAAATATTAAATATTCAGTGATTAAATATTTTAAAACTTTTAAAAGTCAGTTATGCTACTTCTGCATTACTCCATATTAACTATATTTTGTACAATGCACCCTATCAAGAAACAAGTGTCATAACATATGGAGCAGTTAAAGCACTCTTAACAGATTGTAATTTAATGGTACAGAATAATCCATTTATTTCTAGTTATTTCCTTAACTCAGAAAATTAAACTCATAACAGTAAAATAAATTCTATGATAGCCCAAAAACCCTACCTTCATGAAAGTTTTAAAGAACTGAATTACCAGCAGTAAAAGATGGTGAGATCCAAAACTTGGTGAAGATTCAGAAATAACAGAAGAGCACAACAGGCCTTTAACAAAGCAAGTTTAAAAAGTTATATATATAAAAACTTATATTCTTCACATATGGATCACCCAGATACCTTTCAGACTGTGGACTAGGGAGGAGTGGGTAGGATTTTTCTTACCTGCAAGGAGACAGGCACTTTACATCAGGTCGCACAACACGGAGAGGCTGTGATACTAAGCTCTTGAGAGGAATAAGGGGAAAGATGACATCCAGAAAGTCCAGGGCCACCTTCCAGGAACAGACAGGCCCCCAGATGCTTATGAGGGCTTTCCAGCCCTCTGTTATAGCAGGTGGCTTAGAGCTGTGTCAGACCATTAGTCAAACTGGAGGTGACCATATACTGATCACCCAACTGCATGAAAGCAAAATACGAGCAGAAGTTAACACTGAAGCAGAGAGGAAGGGCCCAGAATGGGTAAATGACCAGAACAGCCCCAATGGATCATTCCCTGGTAATTTGTGCCCTGTATCCAAGCGTAATGCTGGTTCTGCAATACTGTTTCATAGCTTCATCCAGCCCTACTTCTAGTACAATTTGTAAGATAGATGCTGAGAGGATTTGCAAACAAAGCATTAAGAATGAGGCACAGGGATATGGGAGAAAGTGTTAGATGCCATGAATAGGCCACTGAGATTTGGAGGGCCCTCAGGGTCAGACACCCTGATATGACACATGCACATGTGACAAACATTTGAGAGCTTACAATAATAGAGAGTGTTGCTGACCATTAAACACTAAACACATTCACTTTTGACCTTTAAGAGGTTTACATAAAGAATCATTTAAAATAAAACATAATAATTAAAAATACATGATCTCTGTGAAGAGACAAAGTGTTTTATTGACTTCTGATTTGAGGTTTACCATTTCTTTATTAAAGAGTAGGAATGAATCTTTTTTGAAACAATAAAAATCTAAAATGATCTAAGCCGTTCCTGTTTCCAAAGTGGAAGCTGGAAGATGATTTGAAGATGCCTTCTAACCTAAATACTCTACAACTCTAAAACACCCCACCAAATTCCAAGAATAATCAACCAAGGAAACTTCTCTCTCAAATAGAAACAAACAACAGCAAAACTGCTAGTGATAACCAGTAAAAAATGATATCCACTCATGAACACACATACACATATCATAATCAAAGAGCCTGAATTCCTTCAATGGGTATTTCAGGCAGAGCCAAGAAAAGAAGAGATTTTTATACTGGGTTCTTTCTCCCAGCAAGAACCTACATAAAAGGTTTCATACTGAGAAGTTTCAAAAGTTGGCTGACCAGGCTCTGAAAAGTGACTCCATTTCATAACAACCTTTTAAATACCACCACACCAACCGAGGCTGGGAGGAGTTCCTCATGTCTTAGTCCTTTAATAAAGTTTAAAGGAGTTTTTCTTCTATAGAAATAATTTAGGTGCATCTTAGAAATAGTAATGGGATTATCAAGTGTTCTTTCAGAAAGTGAAGCTATTTTTTGAATTAACTTACTACCTAATTAGCTGGTCCATTATTTCAGCTCATTCAGAAGCAGAGCCCATTTTCAGGCATTCGACATTTAAAATGCTGGGAATGCAACAGAAGTAAACTGACCACAAAACTCATGATTTATTTGAGCTCTCCAACTTTTCATGGATTTTTAATGTAACAAAAAGAAATTCTAGAAATGCCACCATTAATAATCCTGTTGGATCTCTGCAATACCAAAAGCAAGATGAAATTAAAAGAGAAATCCTTAAGTAGTGTATATAATAAAAACTATACTTATAAATGCATCACTTCAAGACACATTCATAAATATTGCCAGCCACTGACAAGAGTAATTCAAAACAAACTTTTCATAACAGCTTGCATCCCCCTGTAAAATACCTTATAAAAAGGGCTCAAAAGAACTGGGTTCCCACCAAGAAATAAAGCTTGTCATATGGCACTTAGGACCTAACGCAGTGTACAAAATAAAATTAGTATCTATTCGTGACAAACTCAGTATTTTGTGTGTATTTACTGATTATTATCTCTGTCTATCCTGTGGTGGTACATAAAACCTGTGAACTGAAATACACAATATTTTTAGGCCACTGTTAATTCTCCAGTGTAGAAAGAGCCTAAAAATGTCAGCACAACAACAGTTTCTTCAGCGTGGCAGGTAAAGTGAAGAGTTATAGTGAGGAAAAGAAGACAAAGGTTTTCTACAATATTTTTACAGATTATACTGGCTTAGTTAAGTGAAGAATCTTTACTGGACAGTACAAGCTATTTTGACTGAAGCAGACAGAAGTGCTTTATTTAGTTTTTGCCTTATGAAACCCTTTTACTGATTTCCTCCCATCCACATTAATTTAGATGGATTTCTTTTTTTTTTTTTTAATGTGAGAATTTTTAAAAAAACTTAATTGCAAAACTGTTTTTCAAATCTTAAAAGTGTGTTTTTTGGAAGAGAGACATTGTAAAAGCATGTTTGTAATGTAAGACTGTGCTCTGCCATCCCACTTCAACACCTAGACTGGAAGTGGGAAATTAGTAACCTCAGGGCACCTAGAAGCCAAATGTGCAGTACAGTAGTTCCTGCACCTAACCACAGATCTAATGCTTAAACACACAGAAGCAGTCAAGCAAGTTTTGGGTGATCTGTCACATGTCTAAATTTTAATTTAGGGGAAAAAAGCCACACAATATGCCAAAATTTTGGGAAATACAAGTATTTTCCAAGTGGAACACCCCAGTCTGAAAGCATCAGAAGCAAAAAGGTACTGATATTGCAACAGTCCTGCTTGAATAAGATCATTCACTAGATTTCATCTGTATTCACTGTTTTAGTTCTCATTTCCCCTCTGCATACACACACACAGAGATCTAAATCCCTTCTAGTGGAGAACTTATAATTTACTATTTTCTTATTATTTTCATTGTAACTGCTCTTACATTTAATTTAAAAATATTTCACCCACTCTAGACTGCCTTCTCCTTTGTAGTGAAGAAAAGGAAGCAGCACTTGCTGGCAAAATGGAAGACACCTACACATTGATGTGCCAGCCCTGAAAGACAGAAAAAGCACCAAGTCCTACACAGTTCAACAGAAAGATTCGTGAAGAAAATCCACATGTAACCCAACAAAGCGGTTGCTGTAGGAGTCTACAAAGAATTAATATTGATATCTGGAGCTAACATTGCTTTAGGTCTTAAGCAAGTTGCCTGAGACCCACATAAATTATATGCAAGGAAAGAAGATTCAAGGGACGTGAATCATTAATATCCCAGGTGGAAGAAGATGTTGTGTTACTTAGAGATTTGATAACTGCTGCTATTACATGAAACTAAGACTGGAAAGATTGCTGACTTAGGTGCTGATGACTCTGCTGCTAAAGCATCGTGCAAGCAGCAGTGTCCAGCTGGCACTAATGACACGTCACAATGCTCCATCTGCAGCTCCCCATGTGCACGCTGTGGGGGGAATGTCCTGTGCAAAGTACACAAGGTAATTAGGCAAGAGAGGCTACAAATACAAACCAAACAAACACTTCCTGCTTATCGTGATTCACCCTCAGCCTCCCCAGTACCACCAAAAAATGATGAATGACCAGTGAACACGTGGAAATAGTAACTTCTATTTATTATTATGTTTTCTCAACTTAAATATTACTATCACCTGAAATAAAACACTATTTGAAGACATTCTTGAAAGCAGGAATACGTTTTGTGTAGAGATATGCTCTGGTTCTCTTTTCCTGTCTTAGCCTGAGAAAGGCTCTCTAAAACCAACACATTCTCCATATTGACTTTTTGATATGCTCCAAGCTTCCTCAAGCCACAGATTCAGAACAACAATTTTCTAATATTGCTTTTTTTTCCCCCCTCACTTCTATATGTAAGAGCTGGGATTTGAGTGTTATTGTGGCCCTGAAAGAAGTAATGGTTTGATTATTCAGATTAATCACCATTTCCACACTAAACAAAGACACATCAGGAAGACAGTGACTTAAGAAAATATGATCACCACAAGTAGCTGTAGAGCAAGAAGTAATGAGAAGTCAGAAAAGAAATAATTTTTCACCTACACATATAGCACACCAAATGAGACTGATCAATTGGCTGAAATAATCTATGACGTGCAGAAAATAAAGCAAGCAAATGATTAATATCAAGTTTTACTCTAAAGCTCTTTTTCTTTCCTTTCACCTTCCTTCCTCACATTTCTGTCACTTTGTTGCCTGGGGCTTGGAAAGGAAGATTTTGTTAAATTTCCATAATGCAGCAGAACCATTAGTCTCATAGCCATAGACTCGGAAAAGAATTGCTAAGTTTACAGGGAGTAAGACACAGCATGCAGTTAAAGTCAGAAAAATAACTTACATTTACGCTTTCACATGTCCTCAGGCCAACATGGGCGTCACACTGTCCTGATTGCTGCCACTATAAAGTAGACCAGAAGAAAGTGAGATGGGTTTTCCTCCCCAGCATCTTTCAACTTACCCTTGGTTTCCCCTCAAAGAGCTGGATCGGGTGATAAATTCCTGACTAGATGAAACACCTCAGTTTTCTTGTCCCAGCACGGATTTGACCAAAGGAATTCCAGAACAACCCTCTACCATCAAATCAGGTCAGCGAGGAAGGCGACTGGGAGACCACCACCATGAGCCCCACGGGCAGACCCCAGCGTCCATGGTCTGTCCTTTAGCTGAGCTGAGCTCTCTGCCCCTTGCATATCCTTGCCTCAAACAGTGTGCTTTTGTCATCTCTGTCTGGGCAGGCATGGGAACGAGCTGAAGTAGGCTGTCATGGATCAGCCTGCAGCTTTCATCACCGCAGTGCCAGGCTCAGGTCACCTCAAAAAGCCCTGCTGCTCCTTCTCCTGCACGGCCCATCCTGCCATGCCTGACCCCACGGCTGCTCTGCCTCTACTGAGGCAGCAGCACTTTCCCAGGGGAAAGGGGCTGCAAGCCACAAACCCCAGGGAAGAGATCGCAAGGGCTGTGCCAGAACAGGACAAGTATCTCATCAGCCCAAAAATCAGTCTCTCAACAGACCAGCACACAAACAAAGCCATTACAACTTCTACACAAACTTGTCAAAACATGACACGAGGCATCCAAGAAAGGATTGAGCTGGTTTCCCACAACCTCTGCTTGTGAGGACACACTAACCTCTGACAGACAGGAAGATTTCTCCCTGTAACTTGGCCTCTCATGATACCAGTCCTTAAACTGTCCTTGTAGCTTGGCAAAAGGTGTCCTTTTCACCTCCCAACTGGCTGCCTATACATACTGTAATTGGAGGAGTAACGTACATTAGGTTTGCCAGCTTCACTGGGATTCATTTTTGACAACGAGATTGAAAAGGTGAAAGCAGTACAATTTTATTCTGCCAGAGCCAAAAGCTTGATCCTGATGACAATATTTCAGAGGAGAACAAAAGAACCAAAACCTATAAGATGAAAAAACCTTCCCCAAGCTATCACTTGAAACTTCTGAAGCACCTTGTTTGCTGTAGGGGGAAGGAAATGGGGCATCTGCATCCCCCCCAGAGCTGAGCCCTGTGTGCATTCCAGGGGCCGCTGCACTAAACCACTTGCCTCCTGCCCAAGCAGAGCCTTCCAGCTCCCATATCCACATTTATTAGCAGCTTCCTGACCTTCTGCTGTTGTTGTCTGCTTTTTTAACAAGCAGCAAAGCCACTCCTGTTCTTGTTCCTTAACAGGAATCATTTCCCGAGTTTTATCCCCAGACTCTAGAATACAAAAGCGCAGGAGGAGGTCCCTCTTGGCCCTCCAGGCCCTCTGATCACAGAGTGCCATTGTGCTCTCTAATACATTTCTCCAAGCTTAGGTAGCTTTTGAGGTATTTCCAGTCCCCTCAGGACCATCTCACTTTTTGATAAATAACAAACCATCTGGAATATTTGTTGCATACTTACCTTACAAAACTTTCCATTCGCAATCTGCTTTCAGCCCTCCACTGGGACCAGCCACACTGCAGAAAAAAAATGTAGGAGACAGGTCTGGTCTGTAAAAGGAGCCTTCCAGGTGTCCTTTTGACTCCTAGTTCAGACAAATTTGTAGTCATAGTACAGACTAACTTCCTCAGCACACCTACCTTCACACACAGTGGAGTCAACCACAGAGTTTCTCAGCTGAAAATCATTATAAAATAAAATTAAGAGGGAAAAATCCTCTGAAGCTTCCACGTGGATGTCAACCATCAGAAGACTTGAAGCTTTTTAAATACATGGGAGTGTTTCTGCAGATAACCAGCACTGCAGAATGTCGAAGTTTCTCAAGAATTAATGCATGAGACTGTTAAGTCCAACTTCTCGGCAAAAAGTTGTAGAATCTGTAAAAGGACTTTGTTTCTATTTCAATGCAGACTAAATTCTTTCATTACTTCAGCTGCCAAAGCAGCTTTTATAAAGAAAACCTCCCAGAAGGCTCCTACTGACAAGTTCCCTCACAACTAGCAAAGGTGCAAGCCGAGGTCATTTGCACAGACAACCAAATCCTGTCACTGGAGTGGCATCAACCACCCTGAGCATTTGAGACTTAATTGATCAAAACATTTGAACATCAAACCTAAAGCACACAAAAGCACCACGACAGTAAAAAGATTGCTCATATGCTAAAAAAAACCCAACACTTTAGCTAAAATATTTTGCTAGGTCATCCATCATGGTCTCAGCAGTATTTATGATTGATTAGCTTATTCCTCTAAGAAAATTAAGGCCCTTTACAGAGGAATGACTGTAAGCTTTAGGCCTTAAAAATATGCCTATGTTTTTAATTCAGTTACGAAAGAAAAAAACAACTATTCAAATAGTTTTAAATAATGTAAAGGTGAATAATCAGATATTAGTATTTTCAGACTGGTTTACTAATACATTTACACTGATTAACTATTTACTTTTTCCAGAAGTGCCCTGCATAAAGATATATTAATATAGAAGATTAGCCCAGCTTATTAAATTAATGTATTTGTCACCATCATAGAAAATTCTAGATTTATTAAGCAAGAGGTTTTTCACTTTGTATAAGGAACAGATTGAAAGAATTTAACACAAAAATCAGTGTCTTACATGCAACAAAACAAATACTTTCAAAAAGCTAAGTATTGTATACAGAGCTGGAGGGGCTTTTTCATTTTTTGAAGACAGCCATGCACAGGATCTGCAGAGTCAAATGTTTATTTGTGGTACAAATGCTGAAACAAGAAAAATCATATTTTTTAAATGAAATATCAAAATATCAAAACTACAAATAATCATGTATGCAAACAATGTCTAGACAACTGACATGTTTGAAGTGTTATGCATTGTTAAATTGCTTGAAAATGAAACCTAAATCAATGTAAAACAATATTAATAAAAGAAAGCTTCTACTAAGCCCTTCAAGTCTATGTCAAGTCTATATCAAGTCTCCTCAATTGCCAAAGAAAAATTTAAACAGTATGCCTGAAAGCTTTTTTTCCTCTGAGCCAAACTCTCCTCCGTATATGCTATATTTTGAAGAATTAGGAAACAAGGTCCTGTAGCCCTCCACTAAAAGAAGGTTCTAACAATAAAAGTAAAAACATGTCTGATTACTCTTGAAGTAATCAGACACTGTCAACTTCAAAAAAGTAACATGGCAAAATCTTAGAGTACTCTCTGCAGCTAAAGAAGGAAGATGAGAACTTTGAAAGTCGACAAGATATAGTGAATGTAGATGCAGTTCTGATCAGCAATATTATCCCCTGGCCAGGAAATAATACACTAAAAACCATTATATTAAAACTATAGTAAGATAGAAATTTAATAAACTTTGGTAAAGGACTTATTCATAATAGTTGATAATAAAAATTCCTTATTTAAAGAAAAATATATTATCAGTCATATTAATGTGTATGAAAATTTTAATTTTTTTCACAGTTGGATCTACTATTACTTTAGTATTCGGTTAATAAGTTGGTCAAAATAAGAATGAACAGTATATTCATGATGCAAGAACAGTATCACTTTGCTTGTGAATCTGAAGACAATATAATGACTACATCTGAAAATATGCACTGAAACTACCTCAGTCCTGTATCAGTTCTCCTGTACACATAAGCCTGTTACATGAGAACTTCTCACTTCCATGAAGACAACCTTACCTGATGTTAGTCTGAAGTGTTTTACTGAAGCTTACATCAGTCAATCCCCAGATTTTTGTGTAAATCCATTTTTATTCAGTCATTACAGGTTCTTCTGGTTCAGCTTTCAAATATTCCCTGCCTGATTCATATACCTGAGCTCAGAAAAACCTCAGCTGACAGGATTTCAATAATATTTTTTATAAAAGCTTTTAACATACCACAAAATTCAGGGTTGCTAAGTTATACAGGATAGTGTTTCTGGATTAAGAGCCCACAGTGTGCATGAATAACTTCACTGAGATCATGAGACTGTGCTGCATGTCTGGATGTTTATGAATGCAGAGGCATTATTTCTGCATATGTCCAGTTTTAGGCACTGCTTTACTCACAGAATTTTCTACTTATTCTTTGAAGCAATTGGCTTTTATGTTTGTTGCATGTTCAAAGAGTTGTTGAGGCTTGAATTCCTTTGCCATCACTTCCATTTGCATGTTCTAGCCTTACATAAAAACCTTGTTTCAGCAAAATGGATTCCTATTTTGCTGAAGTAAGTATTTTTCTGTACTTTAAAAGCAAATATCTTATTTTGCAGCTTCTTCCTTTATCTTCTAAAAAGTAAACTGTGGAGCAGATAAGGATGTGAAAGAATTAAAAAAATTAATGTGGATTTTTGTTGTAACTGGAACTCAGTATAAAGTATTACCAGATATACAACCTCTTCATCAAAAGCCCGGTTTCCACGGTGACCAGCACATCATCTGCTGGTTTGTTTTAGTTTTTAAAAAACCTTGCTCTTTAATGTCACCCATCCCCAAAACTAAGATGGGAAATAAGCTCAGAGAAATGTGATTTTTTTTCCTTACAGTATCTAAACCAAAATGAGGACTTTGATGCCCACACAGTACCAGCATAATGCATCATTTTTTAAATCTAAGGCTTGTTCATCCAACACAGTTACTAGTAGCTACTCTACTTTGACAAAAATGTTCATCAAGGAATTTTTTTAAGCCATATGGATGACAGTGACAAGCAGGTGAAACACTGCTCAAGCTCAACATGCTCTGCCTTTAAGTTGTGTAGGAACACAGCCTAAAATTTGGTGTGCTGGATCAGGCTAGAGGTCTTCTAGTCTACTTGCTGAAGCATTGTGCTCCCAGTAACAGCCAGAGGTCATAATTTCTGCCATCTTTATCATTAAAAGTGATCACTTCTTCCCTCACCCTATAAACTGAACTACTGCATCCCCTTAGCCATGAGAAAAAATCCATTCTAACCAGACATAACTTAAAAACCAAGTTGAGCTCATGATTTCCCATACGTACCAAAATTGCTGATTTTTACTTTTGCTATTTCCACTTGCTACTCATGATATTCAATATAAAGAAAGACTAAAAAACCCTGTGCCTCGTCTCCCTGCCTAGGAGGAAACGCCTGTCACTGGACTGGCCAGACTCCTTCCTTGTCCCTGCAGTACAGCTGTAACGATACATTCAATTCCCAGATTGCAACTGGCTGAACCCTAATCACTATGAGTTTAGGTGGTAATCAACATTTGTATAGTATACATACGGCCTATTTCTCACTGCAAATTTCATCCTCTATTCAGCTGCCCAGCACACTCAACATTTAATTCAATCCCACATCCTATTTTTAACAATGACTCATTTAATTTCATCCTCACCCTCTTGCAGTCTCAGTTCAAGGCTATTATATAACTCAAACCAGTAAAATATACAGCTACAATTTTTTACTGTTACAGCTTCACTGCTTATAATTTCTGCCAAAGATGCCTTTTATTTTAATGCAGCAGAGGATGTTTACTCATACAAGTTCTCAATGATCACCTGTACTGATAAAAGGAGATAATACTTTATTTAACCTGCTAACCCAAAGTTCACCTAGAAACATCTGATTTCTGCTTTGACTTGATAAACACTATTCTTTTGACCACGCAGAATAGTTGGGTAATGGCTCCACCTTTCTGTCTCTTCCTCCCTTGGCTACTATACACAGAATGGCATAGTATAATATCTGCCTAAGGAAAAAAAAAATAATAATAAAAGCCTATTTTCAGCAAGCCTGAGGTACAGCATGTTCTTATCTTTATGCATAGAGCTGCATGAACATTCTCCCTTCTCCCACAAAATTAATCTCCAGTAATTTATTTTCACTCTTCAATATTTTCATCTTACAAGCTGAAGTTTCTCAAGGATATGAATGACAGTATTTTTGTCAAGGGAGAAAGAGGCACCCAGGGGAAGCACTTAGAAGAATAAGAAGGAAGTGTGTAGGTATTTCTGCATGAGGTGTGCTTGCAGGTTTTAGTTCTGATGTGGAAAAGATGACTGGGCTTTGGGAACTCGTCATTTGAAAAGCAGCAATTACTTCTGTAACCCCAGAGTGATGTCTGACGTGCATTATTTTTTTCTTCCCTATGCAGACAACGGGGAGTCAAGTACCCAATTCAGGAGATTTCTGCAGCTTTTTCAGCTATTTCCAGGATAGAAGGGAAAAATGAAGTAGGAAACAATGGACAAAGGAAGCACAGACAGCCGAGAGAGAGCAGTCATATATTTGAATAACAATTTTGTTTATCATAGGTTCAATTCCCTTACGCTGCACTGCAAGTCTTTCCATTGAATCCAACAGAGTTTAAACAAAGTCCTGACTTGCAAGATAAAGCTCAGGATTAAGGGGGCTCCAGCAGTCTGGTAATTGGGATTCAACTAGGAGCATATAAGCAGACTTAGTAATTGTGTCCAAGGGGTTTTTTGCCCTTCACAATGCCCTTCACAATCAAAAGACATTGCTTGAACATAAATGCCATGGAAAAACTAAAAGCAAACAGACACAAGCACTAAGGAGCAAATACTCTACTGGACACCAGATCAGCATGTGCCAAATAAGCCCCCTGCTTACCCGCTACAGAAATCGGCTCCCAGCTGGAAGCTGGCCGCAGACCAGGTCTCTGGAGTGAGGCAATCCACTCTCCCCTTGGCCCTAATCAGCAGCCTGCCACCTCCACGGACATCCCCCATCCTGACCAAATGAGGGCTAAAGGCAGCACAGTGGCTCGCTGTCCTTACCGGTCTCAGCTTGAACCTTTCAGTTTCCTGAAGTCACAAGCGAAGCGAAGCACCTCACCTGAGATCCAGGCATGGGAAACCACTTCTCTTGCAGCAGGCAGTATGAGAGGAAAAGCTACATACACGGAGCTTCCTCCAGCCATCACCTCCTCAGAGCTGAGCAGAAGCAGGGTGATGGCAAGCAGAGGTGCAAAGCTGGAAGCTCCTTTTCCCTGGAAACGTTATAAATGAGGAATGCAAAATAGTAGAAAACAGAGAACAAATTCGCAGTATGTGCACAGAACAAAGAGGTGGGCAGGAAAGAGAAGGAAAATAGAAAGAGATATTTTCAGAGGTATACAATTAGGGGAATGACTAAGAAGGAAGAAATGTAAAAAGCATGGAAAAAATGAGCAAAAACCCCAAAATACAGTAGTTGAAACAGTAGACAGGGTGGCATTTTTCAAATTGCTAACACCAGGTTCTTTCTCGAACTTGATTATTCTTCCTTCAGTGAGGGAAGTGATGAGATACAAAGCTTGGTTACCCTGAACTAAGATTTGAAGATAGGGGAGGAAAATACATAAGGCCTTTACTGGAGTTATTGTGCATAGTTCATTCCATTTTAGTTATACAGCTCTTGCGCTCTGTCTCAGTCTTGTATTGCAGTGCTAAGCAGGAACGCTTCCCAATTGACATCTGAAACTCTTGATACATCCATTCTCTTTTAAAGGATCAAGGCTTCATTATCCACAGAAAAAATGAAACAGCTCATTAAAAAATCATTGGAAAAAAATAAAGAAAATACATTAGCGGTTTTTGTTTTTCCTGGTTCACGCTCTTTGCGCCTATCAAAAGTGGATTTATTATAAAGTTGGGGGTTTTTTATAGGTTTCCTACTCAAGGATATATTAGTTACATATAGAACATTTCAAGGTTTAACTGTGTTATATTCTCTAATGAGAAATAAAATAAAAAGCATTCTATTGTTAGACCCTTAATTTCTCTGGAAGTAAAGTTGGAAAAGTCCTATTTTGATTCTGATTCTATGCTTATCTTTTAGTAGTGTTTGGGTTATAAAATATGCAAGATATGTACACTGTTCACAGGGAAGGGCATGTCATTGACAGGAGAATGAAACAGATTGCTGTTTCACACAGCATCAGTAAACCCCTCTTTGATTTAAAGAGCTAATTAAACATTTCCCTCTTGCACTAAGCCTTGAAGATCCTCTAGCACTAGAAGGCTGCAATTGGAAGAGTGATATACAGACACATCCTTAGGTAAGAAGCAGTTCTTCAATTACTGATTCAAACTCCATCCTAATCCTTTTCTGCATTAAGTGACTAGCTTACAAACCCAAAACATTGCCCAGAGATAAGAGTCTCCATGAATTCTGATATTCAAAATAATTCTTATTGCCCCAACTGTCATCAATAGACAGTGCATAAATATATTCAAGAAAGAATAAGGCAATCAAAAAGAATTAAATCTTATAAATCTAAGTCTGTGTTAGCTAAGTGGTGATGTGAGGAGGAGATTGTGTATTACAGTCCCTCCTGAGTTTAAGTTCACACAAAGCACCAGCAATAAGCAAACGGGGATAATATCAGATTCCTGTTTAAATTTGTGTAATAATGTGCCAACCTCAGACAGCAAAAAGGGAAAATATCCACATTGTAGATAAAAAGGAAGGCCAGGCCTTGCAGTTAGTTTCAAAATTAGCACAAAGAAAACGCAGGAGAATAAATGCACTTCCAGTTCTAAAGATGGTCTCTGAAGACAAGTTTGAAGCACACTGGTACAATGGTACAGGAGGCACTTGCTGGCATTGCCAGTGTTAAACGCCTTGAACCAACAGCATGATCAGTGCTGGCTGGCCTTCCCAAATACATTATTACGGGAACTACCAGCTCATTGTATTTAGGCAGATTTTAATTTTTCATTCATAAATGGTAAGAACAATTAAAGAAGCAGATAAATTGATTTCCATGGCACAACCCCCAAGTTCATTAAGCATCCAATTCATTGCTTTGCTGGATCAGAATCAGGCATTTCAGCACCTTCTAGACTTGATCCTACAAAGGTCAGAAGGGCACAGAAGTTGCATAGTTTTTATTTCCTTCCTTTTAAACACGAGTGTTTTAGAATGGTCTGTGAACTTAATGTCAGCCAGAATTTTGAGTAAACAATATTACACTTCTTTGAATCATAAAAGCAATTCTACTGGCATCCAGAGTCTTGAAACTGATTAAGTACATGCATTTAGATATTTGGAAGTATAGATTTAATGGCACTCTCTGTCCCAAGAGTCAGCAAGGGCATTCTTTGTAAGATCCTAATTTATCATACTTATTGAATGCAGTATGCATTTCAGCCATTTCAGGTTTAAACTTAAACACATTTAGCCTCATTTTATTCAGAGGGAAAATGCATATACAGCATTTCAGGAGCAAAAGATGACATAGCACTGGAAGAAAGGCATTCTGCAATGAAGTGCACTCACCTCATTTTTGAGAAAAGTAGTGAACCGTTGTCTTTTGTAACAGTGGAAGATTCTGCTGGGGGCTTAATGAAAGAATTGAGAAGGATAAGCCTCTCCTGCTCATGGCTGCAATGATTAATGGACAGAGAGATGATGCTTTTGCTAGCAGACAGGACAGAGGGGTAGGGAAGGCAGGCTGTACTCAGGGCAGTGAGATAAGTTTATTGTGTTGTCACCTGGACTGCATTGTTTCTCAGGTTCAGCTGAGTTCAGAGTTCCCAAGTAACATTTTTGCTAACAGTATTTTTCCTCTTTATAAACCTCTCTATTAGTCAGCCATAAACTGCAGAAACCTATCTCTCTTCCATCCCTTTTAAGATGTTGTACAGAGAATAACAAACCAGTCTCCCCAAAGGGTCCCTCCCTTGATGAAAGCACAAGGACGAAACAGGCAGTGAAGCACAAGCAGTCAGCAACAACGTGGGCACAGCAGATTTTGTCCTTGGCCTTTAAAAAGCACGGAAATTCAACCAAGGATTCTAATCAGAGATAACAAAGATGTGTTTTCTTTCTACTTCTCAATTTCATCATTTCATCAATCACTGGCTGAAAGCCAAAGCAAAAATGGGTAACAACCTCAGAAATAACCATCACCGTTCTAATTCCCTTCATCTCCCTCTTTCCCTCCAATATACTAAGAATGCATTAGGATTTTTAACCAAAAATCAATGCTTAACTAAAAACTGTAGCCTGAAGCAGGCCACTGACTTTATTACTTGTTTGCAGGTTAATACCCACCAAACTCCATGGAAGCTTTGTCTGATTACACCCAGGCCACTGCATATTCTGCCAAATCTCTCATAATACCTTCAACCACAGTAAGGAGTGTCAGCACCATCTTGTGGCTTGTGCTTTTGTACAGAATTCCCAGGAGCTGGTCAGTTTATGAACCCTCCATATTAAGATTTGCAACCGGAACACAAACTTTAACAGCTAAAATGAGAAGTTGCATCTCTAGGGTCACTTAGCAGTTTCCTCAGACTCCAAAGGCTGCTGATCAGGATAAATGGATGGATTAGATGCCTGTTCTTCAGACCCAGCTATTTCCCCAACCTTTACAAACATTAGATTATTAAGTAAACAGAAACAGAAACCTACTGTCTTGGTTTTTCTTTCTTAAAATGGCTTTTGTTTTGCTAGTCTAAACACAGGAAACTTTTTTACTGTCTTCTCCCATACTGTTCTGATAGTTTTTCCTCTGCTTAAGCTCCAGTAAATCTCTACTCTCTTTGAAGATTTTTACCTAAACTGACTGCTTATTTTCAATCTCTCCCTCTGTAGGAAATACTTCACCTGAAACCAGGCCTCCATTTACTTTTTTCATAGCTGCAGCACACTTTCAATTAGTAGCTGAATTTATCTTCCTCTACCATTTCTAGCTGAGGACTCCCAGCTTATTGGAGAAAAGGAAAAAAATCCTGCTATGCACAGTAGCAAAACCTGCACTTTTGTATTCCATCACTTTTCCCTTATTCTGTTCCCAAAAGCCATCCATTTATTCCTACCTGACATTCTGATTATCCTTTGAAGCGATGATGTCCCTCACCTTACACTCATCAGCACATCTCATCAATGCACTCCTTTCGAGGCAGAAGTCATCCATAACAATATTAACCTTGGTTCCAAACCAGTACTGGGAGAACTCCATTATTCATTTCCTCCTGTTTAGCACTCTCCCTCCCAAGCCTGTTGTCATGCCCCTTGAATCATCTCCTTATTCACATTTTAGTTCTTCTAAGTATCATTTTTCTTCAGGTGAACAAATAAATTCCTAGGCAGGCCAGTATTATTCCTTTTAAAGACTCCAGTTAACATTAGGCCTACTTCCTAACTAATCTAATAGATTTAACTGGAATCCTATACCACACTAGAAAGTGGGCAATTTCACAAATTATTTCTTTATATAGGTTTTTACTGTCATTGCACAATTTAAAACTTAAAATCTACATGATACAAGACAGCTTTGTCAAAAAATACACGGAAGCTGCAGAGTCAAAAAATACATATAAGTATGCACTTATATACAAATCAAGAAATACATATAAAATTAATTTGATTTTTTTCCATGTCAAATACAGCATTCACAGCAGGTGGCAATGTCTTGCAGTGTAGTAACAAAAGGAAAAGGTTTCATGTCATGATTGCACATGCAAAATAAAATGAAGAAGTCACAGGAATTTATGCAAATAAAAGAGGCGACATGAGCTGCAGCCAGACTTCCAACAGATTTGAGGAATTAACCTGGAACACTTTCAGATTGACTTACGATTGCAAAAGCTGTGCACTACAAACATAACATTATTTCTTTTCTGAAGTGTGTGTTCCTGCCTAACTGTAAGACAGGCTCTTGTGCATCCCTGAGGAGAGTCCATCTGACTTGAGTCCTCTGCATTTTCCCTGTTTCTGCTGTGAAGTACAAGTTCTCCTGAAATAGCTCTGTTCTGGACATTCACACACCAGGCACCTGGCACAGACCAAGGAAAGTAATGTAGCTGCCTACTTCACCTTTCAGCTGCTTTGCTGGGATTTAGCAGCCTAAATGCATTTTTGGGGATGATTCCGTTGAAGCGAGGATGGAGTAAGGTCCTGTAACAGTGAAGAGGTGCAAATAAAGTAGTTTAGGTAATGACAGCCCAGTCAGCCAAACATCGATATTTGAAAAGAGATGGTGACAAATTATTAAAAAAGCAATAAATCAGGCTGTCTTTAACCACCTTGAAGAAAACAAGATGACAACAAAGAGTTGACGCATCTGTCACGAACAATTCACGACAAATCAATATAACTGCTTTCAAAACAGCTGACCTAGCACACAAGGGGACAGGTCCTGGTAATGAACAAACAAGACAAATATTGTCTAGATGAA
This sequence comes from Platysteira castanea, assembly GCA_013397175.1. NCBI lineage: Eukaryota > Metazoa > Chordata > Aves > Passeriformes > Platysteira > Platysteira castanea. Next base: position 773,627 of record VYXC01002885.1, read on the forward strand.
GGTGCACTAATTTCAGGTCAGAAGCAGTTGAAAGGAATGATTCAGATTATTATTGGAAAAATGGGAATACATTTCAAAAAGGCACTGATTTCTTGTTACAGCCAGTATTTTAATGAATTATAGTTTTTTTTTTTCTTCAAAATTTGCAGCTGACAGAAATTTGACAGGTATTGTTCAGCTCCTGACTCATTTTTATCCAGTGCAAATCTATTCATCTCAATCCAGCGGGTGTTGTCCAGCAAAGTCTTCTGGATATTCTCGAACATAGTGTTCAATGTAATTAAGCATTGAATAATGATCATGAGAAGAGACAAAGTTAATCAACAGGAACTCTTCATGACTCAGCTGAAAACCAATATGCAGTTTTGAAATATTTACCACAATGACCTTCCTCTCTGGTACTTTCTCACAAAATTTCCAGGTTAGAAAATGAGCAAAGTGTAACTCATGTTTTGTCTCACTCTAAACAGAAGCATGGCTTTTATTGATCAGAGCAATCCTCTCAAAAACCCATTATTTCAAATCACAAGTAATACTAAAAATTTAAGAATTCCGTTCCACAGTCCATGAAATTGATTAATTCTGGTGTCTATTATACTTCTATATCCAAGGACAAAATCTGACAGCACTCTGTAAATTATCTAGGATTGCAAAATGCTTCGAAGCAACAAAAGCACTAAATTGAGACTAATGTTTCAAGCAGGGTGCAAAGCACCCACTAAAACCAGCTATTAGCTGCAGTTTTATCTCTTTCATACTGTGTATCAGATTACACAGAGGTTTTTTGTGTCGATATCTTATTTTCCGCATCACTATCTTGTGATGAACATCGAAATCCAGCTCAGACATTGCCACGCAGTTTTTTACGAGGTCCTGAACATGCCCTGCTCAAAAGGAAGCAGCCAGAATTTTTCCATCATCAGTAGTTTAAAAAAGAATTCTTTTGAACTATGATGTGTGTGTTGCATTCATTATGTACTGGTGGTATAGCATAGTTTGGTTTTTTTTAAGAATTTGTTATTAAAATGTTATAGAGAATTTAATTGTAAATACACAGAAGAGAAGAAGAACAGTAAGCCTGTGGTGCAGGATTCTTCTGCATTTCAAGTTCCTGTAAATGAGCTGATCAAGTAGTCTTCAACATAAATGAGCTTGGAGATAACTTAAAGGTTTACCCTACTTCATTAACCTAAGTCACCCTCTGTCTTTTCAAGAACTCCTGCATTTCAGCTGACACTGTACTCTTGCCTGAGCTTCCACAGATGTGCTATATGCTGCAAACAAGCTTTTCAGTCATGGCAAGACAGTCCCTGAAAACTGATGTAGTTTAAAAAACTCGAGGAATCTTTGCATTAGAAGAGGTATAATGAAGCCCAGGGATAGGGTTTATCCCTGGAGTTGCAGACATGACATCCAGCCTTACAGAGTAGCTGCTGACACAACACCCTTCTACCCCTGAGCAATAATGGTAAAACACTTCACCTTCTTCACATGCAGTACCCTCTACTCTGCTGCAGGAGACAGTTAGATTTTTTAAAAATCTCACAGATTATAAATTGTTTCATTGAATACAGAAATTAGGATATTAGCTATCAGGATGAAGATTGTACCTTCTTGTGCTAGAAGTTGTACTTTGAATCAGGACCACCCTGCCCTGCTGAAAATGGACATTACTTCAGTGCTGACCTATCACCATGCTCCCATGCTGCTTTTCAGTATGACATTTTCATTGACATCTCAGTGTGAACTCTTCAAAGACCTTGTAGCTTCTTAAAGTAGGGTGAAAATTAGGGCATTTGTATTTGGCTTGCTAATACAATATCCTAATGGCATCCATACTTTAGAACTGGGAAATTGTCCTGCAATTCTAATAGCTCCTCGTCAAGTTTTACTATTGTTTTATTCTACTACTAGTAGTATTTCCTTTTATTTTAAATTAATAGTTCTTCCCTTCTCTACAACACCACCTCAAGGTGTCAAGTGCCTAAAAACCTCCCAGGTGCTCACTTGCCACCTCGCTGTCCCAAAATAATTTCACGATTAAAACCAGAGTTGTCACTCATCATTTCGGGAAAATAGTAAGTATCTCACAGCACTACAGTATTTCTATCAGTAAAACAGATGTTAATGTAAACCAAGATGCAAATTAAGCCTACAGAATATAATCACAGAGTTCATACAATCAACACTGCACTGAAGAAGGAGGTGCATATTTACATGGCTCTTAACTGGAAGCAGAAAAAAAAGATAAATGAAAGTTTCAACATTTAACCTTCCTGAAACTGTTCAGCATTTGCCCTAATGCTCCTGCTTTGCAAGCGTTACCATCAATGCAGACATTAGGAATGGTACTTGAAGTGCTGGAGCCTGGGATTTCCAGCTGCCATGAGCATCCAGTCAGGTTCAGAGGATAAGCCATTAGATCAGAAAATTCTGGGAAGGGAGGAATGGGTTTTGATTGGATTTCAGCACCACCACAGAGTTTCAGGCCCATTATTTTTTGGCAACATGTAGTAATGTCTACATCATTTACACTAAATTACATTAATGTACTTCAATACTTAAAATGATAAAAGTAGTAATACAAACCACAGTAATACACATATTTGACCATCACTTTTCCTACAGATTATATTCAGCCACTGTTACCAGCCATTCTTACAATTTTAAGAACTAGGTCAGCACTAGGTATTTATACCAGTTCTAGGTAGACTTTTCCAGCATTGTGCCTCTCAGTACTGGATTTACTAATACCTCACTCTCCATATATACCATTGTTTAACCTGGCACCTAGGCAGAACTTCTAATTCCTTCTACTTAGCAACACAACATAGGCAGCAGGAATTAAAATCCTTTTACAGAGGTTCAGTTAGGAAGGATACAGAGGAGATTCACTGACAGCCAGAAAATGTCACTGAGCTCATGACCCATTTCCTATCATCGTCATCAAGAACTCTCAGCAACAAATGTGACCAGACTGTGGATCAAGTGATTACTTTGCATAAGCATAAACCCTTTAATGATGTTTCTGTGGTCTGATCCTTACTTAGGAACAATCAGAGCAATCTGGCAGCAGAAACTGTTTAAATTGACCATGAAAACTTCTGATCAAACTAAGCTTGGACATGTGAGAAACAAATAGTCACTTACCTGTGGAGTCTTGACTCAAAGTTTCTTGACTACTACTGTTGTAAGAAGGCACTGGAGTGATAGAAAGTGATGCTGGACAGGACAATGGACATGAGAAGTCATTTCGTGTGGCAAAACATTGACACGCAGGAACACAGGCATCTTCAGGGACAGTGAGACCGAGGGGAGGGTTCCCATACACACAGAGATTTTTCCAGCGAAGCAGTCCCATTGCAAGAGGGCCAACAGCATCAGAACCTGACAACAAACAACCAGAGTTAAAACCTGTGTCCTTATATTGTACAGTTTATCATTTTGGACAAGGAAGCTGTAGCAAGGTAATACTAATTCCTGTTTTTGATCATAAAGTTTGTCTGTCCCCTGGAAAAGAATGCCATACTTTATTCTGGTCCACTATCAGTAATGTTGTTAAATGCTGGAGTAATGCTGAAAGAATACTTTCAGTATGTGTTCTTCTGAACAAGATACATTTAACATGAAATAAGCCATCTAATTTCAGTGTGAATTCACAGATTGTGGTGGTCTTGCTTGTACCTGGATTTCTGCAGGAACTCACTCATACATTACAACAACTCATACAACAACTGGAGGTTACTCAGGGAAGAGTGGAGAGTCAGAGTTGAACTTCTTTTTTATTTAATCACCAACTTTCTGTGATTGTTTTGGCCCCTGTGAGGTTCAGACCTCAGTGGAAATCAGGAAGTGGGAAGCACAGCTATGCCACTGTCACAATGCATTTCTCTGTTCTTATGCTATAATCCTCAACAAGTCTCTTACCCACCAATCAATGGTTTGAGATTTCTTCTGTCTACTTCACTTTTTTTTTTTGCACTTTCTGAAGATTCATATTTGATCTTACTAAAAGCTCAATTGTACATGACATTGTGACACAAAACAGTAGGGCTTATTATTACACTATATCACATAACTGTGGAGAAGAGATACTCTATAAAAATTATTCTGCTGCAGTTGATATTGCCCCCACTGTTCCACCAGCGTCCAGAAGAAGGGGGAAAAAAAAGACACCATCTTTGGAGTATTGATTACCTATAACTGCAAAATACGGGGACCTCTACATGTTTCTCCTACAAGTAGTTTCTTACTTTTTAACTCATGTTTATGATACTTGTAAGACTGGAAGCATCTGAATAGAAAACATCCCATCCACAAAACTGGACTCTCAGATGCAGACAAATCAAACCTGTGATGGTCATACAAGCACCCTCAGGCTATTATGGCAGCACTCACAACAAGACTGCAAGTGCTGCTGCATCAAGCAAGCACTGAAATGCAACACAGCCACTTAGACCTCAGACATGATCATGCTATGAATTTCTGAGCTCATCTGCAGAAAAGCAAGTGTGTAACAGTAGAGCATGCCTGAATGGAACTGGTGACTCACAGAACTGGTTCATAACACCTGCGAGAGCAATATGAGAGTATCTAATGTAAGAGTCATTTCAGTTGCTCTCACCACATTTCTGTCACTTACTGTAACTAAGCATCAAACTAAGCACCTGAAGAGCAGCAGTTGTCTAATGCTAGAGCCCTTAAAAGGCAATAAAACAACAGTGATTTTTCATCAGTTGTCTCAGAAGAGGAGCCTCTAGCAGTTAGGAAATAAACCTCTTTAACTAAGTGTGTGTGCCCTCAGAGCTGTAGGAGTTTCCCACTAGACAGACAGACCCATACATCAAGGACTTCCAAGCGTGTCCACTCCAGAGAAAGAGCTCAGTGTCACTGCAGAAAGTTCAGTGAACTGTAGTAAAATAATGTTCAATACTAGCCACTATTGCAGTAGACATCACATTTAACAAAAAACTTCCATCCTCCCTATTTTCATCTTTTTTTAATACAAAATTTTGACTTTTTTTTTTTAACATAAAATGGATAGATTTTCTATGGAGTTAGCTGCCAATATATTGTTTTATTTCTCTTGCAAACATTCAACACATTTGAGACCATTAGTAGTACTGAACATGGAGCTTTGCCTGGCTAACTTAAAAGGACACAGGTTTTATTCAGATTTCCGACTTGTAATTTAGGTTTATTTTAATACAGATACCCACAGACTAAAGACTGTGACTATACCATAGTGCTTGACTGCTTTATCACGAAGGCTCAGGAAAATGGGAGCATTAAATATATCTGTGTATACAGGATATGAAATTTATGGCTGTTTTTTAACTGTCGATATATTAATGAAAAATCCATAAAGATTTACATTCAGATTTTTTAAATATACTTGCAGTCACTCCTTTGTCCAGTATAACGTCCTGTAAACATTGATTTTCACTTTTACCAAGAAAGAGTCATTCCATAAACTCATTTGCAACTACATGAAATTGATCACTTCTGAGGAAAAAAAAGAACAAAACACAAACAACACAGATATATCACATCAAAGAGACTATTGGTTCACGTATTTATCCCTTCACCACTGCAAGGCTGTTTTGCCTATGCTAAAACCATCAGCTTAATTTTCATTTTTATCTGTAAGAGAGCATATGCTGCAGCTGTAAGCATATTACACACAGAACCTGATACTAACCTGAAAAACTAAGCTGGACTATAGAAAGTTCATAAATAGAACTACTCAGCACTCTTGAGTGAAGACAAGCTATCCAAGTTTTTGAATTTTTTAATCTTATTAGTTGCATCTATTAGCAACAGCTTACATCATAACTGCTTCTTGTAGCCACATTAAAACAAATGTCTAATTAAATCAACACAAATAGAAATGTTTATATATCAGTGATATATGTAAGTGTACCTGGATATGAAAATATATATATACACGCACACATACCCATGAAAGTGTGAAAGTGTATGCAGTAGTTTTAAATTCTTGAATTGCAAAGCCATAGCTGTTTTGTTTGCAGAAAATTTTAGTTTCAGTTGGGGTTTTTGGAAGGAGGGGAAAAAGCTCCCTGAAAATTTTTCACTCAAAACAGAAGAAACACTTGAAAAAGTTGTCAGAGTTCAAAAGACATGTCTTTCAAGGTAAGTGCAACACCAGGGGTCATTGCAAAATGCAAGGAATACTAGCTAACCCTGCAGCAGTACAGACAGATGTGTTTAACTGCATGATCCATGCACAGGCTGTTTCTGCCTGTTTTCTCAACTGACAGCAAACCAGCAGCTGAACAGAAGAATCCAAAGAGACTTTTGCAGTGGTTACATACCTTTTAAGTTGTGCCAAAAATGTCAATAATATAACAGCAAAGGAAAGCAGTATATAGCTCTCAACAGAACTTCACAACATCAAGGCAGGTAGAGGGTTGCCTGAGATGTGCTGAAGGAGGCTATTTAGCAGCCTAATAGAATTTGTGGTTGGAAACAGGAGGACAACTATGAATCCACAGACAATGTTCCAGCCACAAGCTTAATGCCATTCCCAGGTGTTTAGATATAACTATGCTCTGCAGAAAAACAGCCACATCCCCTCTACGAGCAATATAGAAATTAATTTAAATTGTATGTCTTGGAATCATTTTTCCAAGTGAAGAGGACTGAAAGGGGCTTGATAGTCCCTCAGAGCACTGCAGATGCAATGCCCTGAAGAGTAAACCTTAAAGCTTGAAAATGGATACAGACCTGGCTACCCTGGTCCCCCCAGGTTTTCCTGTCAGGCATCCACATTTATGCACTTGTTTCACTGTTAGACATTTCCCTTTCTCTCTGCAGTTTTCTCTGAGAGTGGCTCATTTGCATCCAAGTTTCCTCTCTCCTGGATTGTCCCTAGCCTTGTTCTCTCACAGACAACATCATGCTCAAATATTCTCCCTGAAAAACTAAACTTCTCTATCTCCTCCTGAAGCAGTAATACTTCAAAAAAAAAAAAAATTCCCCTAATGCCCCTCTTACCCCATAAATGCAGTAATGCTCTGCAGCAACACATAACTCAGTAAACTCCTGCTTCTGCCTTACAACAAGCCAAAACTAAGAGAGATGAAAAATAACATACCTTGCAGGGTCCATGCATTTGCCCTACCTGGGCTCCAGGCTGAGTTTGCTGCAGAGTGACAGCAGGCTGTCTGTCGCGGCCTGTGCACCTCCAGACTTCTGTTTCCTGGTGCCCTGGAATCCCCCATCCTGCTACGATGCTTCTTTCTGCTGCTGCCCAGCCAGAGCCTCTCACCTGGGCTCCTGCTGCCTCCTGAAGCTTGTACGGCACATGCTGGCCACATGTTAGAAGTGCAGTCTTGCCATTCAGAGGGTTGGGTTTTCTTCTTTTCCCCTCCCTCCTTTCCTGTCTTCTCCCACTTCTCCAGCTAATCCTGTTCTTCACAATCAGGCACACCTTTCCCCTCCTGCTGCTGAGGTGGAGCAGGAGCTGCTGTCTTTTCTGCCTGCTCCAGTCAGGCTGCCCTGTAGGGGAACAATCTCCCTCAGGAGGAGGGAACAGAAAAAAGCATCAACACACCTGGGAGGATTTTCAAAAACACACATATATTTATTCACTTAACTCCTTCTCGCTGCTAAACCCTCCCTGAGCCGTGGTGGTAAAACCAGACACAGCCCCCTGTCATAGAGAAGTGAGGCTGCTGCAACTATGAGGCCAACTACATCTGCACAAAAGATTGTATATTAAAATAAGGTGTTTTTATGGGGAGAAATACACATAGTATAACAAAACAAATCGAAGAGACTTGAATGGCAAGTTTCACTACTACATTTCCACCTCAGATCCTCTCCCACCCCACCCACTGCACAGCAGGAGACAGAAAGAGATTATCTCGGCCTGAGGTTTACTGCAGGTCAGGACCCAGCCAGCTCCTGTCCTTCACCAATGCCACGGGAAGCAGACTGTGGCCACCTGAGTCACACACCCTGACACTTTCCTCTAAAAGCTTAAGCTGTGGGTGGCCAGCATGAAACTTGCTAGGGACTCCTTAAACCTGTTCCCAGACCATCCCACCTAACCCCTGTGACAGTAACCTGAAATGCCTCAACGCACTAGGGAGGCAAAGCAGGACGCCCCTTTTTCCCCTGGGGTAAAACTCCCCCAGCCGTAGCAACTGCTCTTTTTGTCCCAGGAGTCTGGCAGGAAGAGGGTCAGGACCAATCCTGGCATCAGGATTGTCTTGGTGCCTGCTCTTCTTGCTTACCCAACCTGAAATACTGCCTAACCCTATCTGGTCTGAAAAAGTTTCTCTAAATTCTCTGACCCTGCTGAGCAGTTAAAGGATTGAGACATCTCATTCCCAAATTTTGTTTCTTTTTTTGAAATAATTTGTTCTGAATAAACTTTCATTCACAAAATAAACATTTGATTCATTTCCTTCCACTGAAAAGGTACATAATGGAGATAGATGACATATAGCTAACATGGCTAAAATATTCACAGTAACAGACTAAGAGTACCAGTTCTTAAACAACCCCCTCCTTCCCCCCCCCAAACTATTAAGTCTATATCAGCATTTTTTAGTCTTGCACACTTCTGGTATGTTTATAGGTATATTTAGCCAAGTGGGACGACAATAATTACTTTCAAGAAATTCTGTTCCAGCTAAGCATATTTGACATTTGCACACAGCATAAAACTGAAAGTGCATACATGGGATTTTTAAAAGTTTAGGTTAAGCAGAAAAACAGCTTTTAGCTTTTTATTTTCAATATGTGCCCCAATTAAAACTTTTCAGCTTAACATCTCCTTGTCCAGCTTTCAAATACTGCTGTTAGCTGGTAGACTGGCTAACACATAACCAGATACAAAGAGCTTGTTATATTAACAGGGATTTTACACGACTAAATTATTTTGCATCTTAGCAATCACTCTATCCTTTCCCCTTTGCAGAAATGGAATTATCCTTTAGCTGCCTCTCCTTGGAGAGGATATGCTGCCAAGGGTGAGCCAGATCTCCCATGGCTGTTATTAATTCATATCTGGATTAAACAAGAAGTGATATTTGTATGAACTTTTGGCAGAAAATAAACAGATGTATACATGAAAGTAGTATGTGCAATGTGTACTCATGTTGCATCTGCTGGCATGTGAGTAATTTCCTCTGGTTCATGTCAGGACTATAGGTACACATCCAAGGACAGAGTTTTGCACTCAGCCACAGAAAAGATGCACAGCAGACTGTGTCATACAGCAGAAGGGCACATTCTCACTGCTTAGCTTCACTTGGCTGCTTTAGGAGGTGAGCCTCCATAAGTTTCTCCCATAAATGGGGAGCAGGATCAACTGGAGTAATCTGTAGTAAGATCAAAACTCTAGTCTGTGAATAATTCTTGATAAGAGCTTTACTCTTACCATTAAGTAAAGATACAGCACAAGGAAACTAGCTACCTAATTTAGCTAGCTAAATTAGTTTCCTGAAGATAAGAAGTGTAAACCATAACCTACTGGATCAATTCTGTCATCCAGTCTCATTCCATTTTTTTCTGGATTCAATAAGTACTTAAGAGTTTATTCTAGAGAAGCAATGCCACAAGTGTGTTGTCTAATTCTGTGGGAAAGAGCTGACGAGCCTCCACTGTCACAGCTTGTCTTCCTCTGTACGGGGGATGCATCAAGATCAGGACAGATTGCAAATCATAGGCAGGTGATGGAGATCACACTGGCTCTCTGCAGGTCAGGGCAAAAATAATGAGTTATTAAGGACAAGGTGTTGTTCCCACCTGTCTCTCTGGCAGAGCCAGAACACACAAGGAGCTAAAAATTGCAAAAGGTTTCCTTGTCTTCTTACCTAAGAGTTTTGAGACTGCTTCCTGTGGAAGAAGAGAGTGTAAATAGCAGCTTTGGAAACATCTAAAAGAAAACAACAAGAAAAACTTTTGTTCTGCTTACACACAGAAAGATCTATGTCACTAATAAAAGACTTGATCTTAAGCGGATCACCTCAGACTGACTATCTGTCAGATAACTTCAACCTGATTGAGAGCCCTTGCTGAGCCTTTTCATGTTAGTGCAATAAAATACACTGTTATGGATGTCCACTTCATCAGTGGTGTGGTTGATAGGATGGATTTTTTTTTGGATGGTCTGTTTAGCTACACAAAATTAGGTAGGAGAGCTGCAAATCACTGCTAGAGACATACCATAGCAGAGGGGCTGGGGAGAGTTGGAGCATACTGCATGGGAAACAGATTTAATTTACAACAATAATTTATATTTACACTAGGGACTGCAACATCATTAAAAATCCCCACTGCAGAAAAAGCCTAGGAGAACAATCATTATAAACATCTTCCCTGAAAAAGCTTGGAGCAAGGCACTGAAGGTCAGACTCTAGCAGAAGATATGCAGTGTGGAACCTAGATGACTGAAGATGAGGAGTTATTATCGCTGTCCTCTTTCCCAGTAATGCACTATAAAATTTTAAGTTATTTCTATTAATTTAATTTTTTTAAAAATACATACTGGTAAAATATATTTGCATTTTAATGAAAAGACAAGCAGTTCAAGAAGAGACTGGCTTGGTGCATTCTACAGTCTATGCAGGAAGAAGTCTTTAAGCATAACAGCTTCTCTTCCCATCAATAGCTGTGATAAACTAGCTGAATAAAAGTTAAGTAAATCATACAAGCTTTAACTTTTACTATGGAAGTGGAAAATAAAAGATCAGACTTCACAACAGCATGGAGTTCACTCTGTCCTCCCTATTTAACTAAGTTTTCATATCTAATAAGGAGAACTGTGTTCGGAAAACAACTTTGTTGCAAGTGCTGACACATGGATAACACAGGGTTTGCTATAGACCTTGACAAAAAATAATTGAGAACATCAATCACAATCTATTTGGAAAATCCCACTGTGTATTAGATGCAAGTTACGAATGTCTCTTCCCAACTCAAACATTCAGTCAACAGGGGTGAAGACTTAGATGCAGAGTGCCAGGTGCCTGAAATAAGTAACCTAACATCATCATGCCCCAAATGGGTCCTATCCCAAGAGCTTTGGCACCATAGGTCTCACCTTTGCCTGAAAGTGTGCCCACTCAGAGACACAGAGGGGCTCTGAATTCCACAGCAAGGCTTCCTTCTACAAGATACAAGAGACTGAAGTATAAGTAAAGCCTTTAAAGAGAGACCCATGCTCTGCAAGCAAAGCAGACTGAAAAAAGCCTTCCCATTGTGCAGAGTAGAACAAACCCTCTCCTCAGCTCTGCAACTTTTACCAATTCCCTGTCTTGCACGGACTCCACACAGACCTCCACAAGCTCCAGAGTCTCTGTTGCCTCTAAAGGCCAAGAAAGCTCAGGTACGTCTGCTCCTCCTTTGCAGGTGCTGACATTGGAATGTAGGGTACCCTTGTTCCTCTGCAAAAGGAGCATCTTTTGAATGCAGTGGGCTCCATCAGGTGACAAGCAGGTTTGTCAGAATAAAATGACCAATTTGATAGGTAGTAAATGGAGCAGCTCTGTTTTCACTGTCACTTGGTAATGTAGTCTTACTGAAAATTTCATAGAAATTTGAATGACTATTCTGCTTTTCTTCCCACTCCTGACTTCAGCACATAGCCACACACAGACTCCTAATGTTTTTACTTCTATTTCAAAACACATATTTCTATCTTATTATTTCATTTTTTAGCCCTTAATAACTGAGTCATAAGCAGTTTTCATTGCTTAAAAAAAAATCAAAATCAAAGGATTCTTTTCTAGCTCTTGTGATAGGATTATGAGCAAAAGAACAGGTACAAAAATAGCTGTTTTCAATTTAACAAACTCTCATTTGTCATTACTGAATTTCACTTGCTGAACTGAATGGCAAGCATAGGTTTTCATTGCATTTTATGAGATTGCTCATTAAGGTACATATTTGCAACTTCTTGAGCTTAGCTTTAGGCACAAAAGGATCCCATTGGCCTGAGTAGAGCTTGAGCATTCCTGCAGAAATTCTCAGAAATCCTGAGAATAAAGCACGCAGAAAGCCTGAGCCTTGTTTTCAAAGAGCCTCTCAAAACACCACTCCATATCCAGCTCCACTTGAAACACTGGACTCACCTTGCATTGAGAGACATCATTAGATCTCATGTTTGTCTTATACTTTATGAACTGCAGAAATCTGTCAAGACTCAGGCAGTGTAACAGCACATGCCCTTGAATTTTTATTAGCCTGTCTATGCAGAATCAGGTTTTACAGAGAGCAGTCCTTGTTCAGCTAAAACCAAACGCTTTATTGTCACAATACCACTTTATTGTTTTTACAGACACTGCAAAATTTTGCAAAACCCACATTTCTAACTTAGTTTTGAAAACTCCTTTGTGTCTATCTGCATGTCAAGTGAAGGGCAAACTAAGCTAAACTTTACCATAATTCATTATCTACTAGAACATCTGATGATGAGGATTTCCCAAGAAGAGCATTCCCAGAAAAGTAAAAAGCTGAGCTGAGAACAAGAGTGAGCTCACCTGCAAACTTTGCTTTAGAGAGATCTTACTCAGGCATCCAGCACCCCAAAGGCAGCGTCCCTCCCATCCAACCCCCTGGCAAGCACCTAGTCACCAGGTTGTTCTTGGTCAAAATTTCTTTTATTTTTGGGAGATAGATAACAGCTTTTTAACCTTCCAAGTGTGACAATGCTGCCTGTCCCAGAGAGCAGAGCAAAGTATGTGGCTGAGGTGGCTGTAGGTTGTGACTGGAGTTCTGGGTGTGAAGAGAAAGAAGGCAAAGGCCTGAACAATGCTGTTGTAGAAACTTCAGCAAAGGTTTTTTGAGACCACAGGTATGACTTCATGACTGCTTAATATCATTTCCTTATTGAGGGAGGGGGAAGCAGTAAAAGATCTAAAATAAGCTTATATCCTTTTTTTAAAGCTTTATAAAACTGTCTTAACCCAATTCTTGGAAAACCAGCCACACAATGCCTTTTTTGCGCAGTCACAGCAAGAGCAATGCTCTCTCACAAACTGCAGTTCTCCAGGTACCCATTTCCATTAGAATATTCACAAGAAGTTTGTTGACCAAGTTGGTAGTGACTGGCTAAGAAGATAAATGATAAAAAATGGTAAATGGACTGTGATTTAGGGACCCAAGTCTTGGGGAAACTCATGGGGTTTTAAGCAGGAAATCACTAAGAAACTTCCCAATATTTTTCTTTAAACGATTAAACCCATCCATAATCTAGCAGACATTCCTATGGTTATTGTCATGTAGATCACCAAAAATGTTTCTTCATGCATATATTTGTAAATAATTTGACCTAGCTAAATATCCTACTACAGCTAACGGTGTTTTAAAATCCAGACTATACAACTGTGTAGCCACAAAATTATCCCAAATCTAATGTATTATACAGGATTAATTATTATACAGCTTAATTCCAGGGCTATAGACCCAGACATGTATATTTAGTTCGATTTTTAAATAAACTCATTCTGCTGCTCTTTCATTTGGATGCAGCAATAAATAACATCATGGTACTTCAAGGGTCAGTGCTGCAATGTGTACGCAATAAAAGCAATTTATTATAGTTTTGTTTCACAGGTGTCTATAGAGTAGCGTACTCAGCAAAAAGGAAAAAAAAGCTGTGAAGCAGCATATTGTTCATCTGGATGACACATCACGGTAATTATTTCTGTTCTTCTGGGAATATAGGTTCCAGTACAAGGCACTTTTTGTTACAGCAGCAGCGGTTCAGAAAATAAAGTAATAATAATAAAGCTTATATGAAAGATCAGCAAATTAGAGGATTCTCAACCTAAATTTCAACAACTACTTTTCTTTTAAAATGCAAGAGGTAAAGGATATGCTTTCACTGTAAAGATCCATGTAACTGACTTTAATATGGTTCTTATGAGGTGTCATGTCTTGAGTATTTTGACAAACACTAATGTATTCCACTTTTCCTGAGTGAATATCCAAACAGGGTGTTTGTTTGAGGGACCATGCAAGTTTGGGTTTGTTTAGCAGGACCTCAGCTTAGCGCAGTACTTTCTGACTCAGCACTAAAGGCCAATTTTACATCAAAGTTCTGTGCTGTAATTCTACCTTCTAAAAACTCTTAGCACAACTAATCTGTCAGTACTTTCTGCCTAACTACATTCCTTGGAGAAACAGCCAGCTGCTTCCATCTGGTAAGGTTTTTCTTCCATCTGGAACAAAATACTTCACATAAAATGCCATAATAGCATTGATTTAGACATCAGTACCCCTTCCCCAAGTAGAAAGCCATCCACTGCTGGCATTCCCACCAGGTGAAAGTTCATTTCTGAGTTAATGGGGACTACTGGCTGGCTAGATCTGTGGGCCTCAAATATTTTAATGTTTTACTTTTCATTAAGACAACTGAAATGTATAAGTGTTGCGCTTATTTACATTTCACACAATTAATTTTCAAAACTTTTAGTAAGGCAGTGATCTTCAATATTGGCTCTTCAAAAAAGAAAAATAATGAAAAGGGGGGTTTCAAGAATGTATTTGCATGAAATGAAAGGGTCTTACAACATTAAACATCTCTTGCATTATTTATTTCATGCCAAGACTGGATGTTGCTAGTTAAAAGTTTTGTTTGAATCAAAGAGAAAAGTTTTGCCTGTGCATTTCAAGAGAAGGGGTTTACATTGCCAGAGTAGCCTCTATAAAATTAATAGACACCAGATGGCCCCATAGCACTCAGTCATCTAACAAACAGCTTTCAGGTCTCTGTAGGGAAAAAGAGAAGGAGCTGCATAGTTTCATGTTCAAAGCTATTGCTGCTTTAAATTTTAGAAGGAAAACTGCCCATATACATATATATTTTATATATATATATATATGTGATTAGAATAGATAAAATAGGGTTAGGATACTTACCTGATAAAATCTTGGACTGCCTTTGCATTTTATTGGCCAGCTGTAATAGCATCTCTTAAAATAAAAGCTGCAACTAACACTTGTGCAGAGCTTGGTCCTGTAGGAACGAGGATGGTAGATGCCACAAGAATGTGCTTATTAGACGTAGCTGCAGTGGACAGGTAAGTCTGTCTATGTGATAGACACCAGCACCAGACTGGCAGGAACTGAAGACACTTGGGAACTGGCAGAGAAAGGCAGGCATTAGAAGAGTTTTTAAAAAATCAAATAGGGAAGGGGAGAAAAAAGTTAATTAGGTGGCTCCAGTGAGAACACCCAATTCGCCTCTCAACAAAAGTAATTAAATTTCTGTCATTAATGGCAACAGATATAGGACTTAAGTTTGTTGACAAGATATAAGCATGGAAAATATTGGCACAAAAGCACTTTATATTTCAAGTAGAGCTGCAAATACAACTTTCAGAGGTATATCTGAAACAATTAGGCTCACTGTCAGCTAGGAAGGAGTAGGAAGCCCCTTCTACACAATCAGTCACACTGACACCAGAATCAGAGTAAAAATGTCTTGAACTGCAAACAAAGCAATGGGTTAGATGCAGCTATTTATGCCTCAGATGGAAGCTACTATTTATGTGGTGGTAGAGAGAAAATGTGACCCTTCTGAAATGCATTCTCTTCCCCTCCCCACAAAAAGATGTCAGGAGAAAAAATATGTGTGCACATTAAAAGGTGCAGTGTATGTTTATTTTAAATAAGTACTCATACAGAGGACATCAGTATCACATGGAGAATTCAGTCAGATTCTTGCTCCAAATTATCTTTCCCTCACAAAAAGTAATATAAACTGAAGATTAGACTTGCTATTCGGCAACATAAACATTGCAAAAACAGTATGTATTTCGATTAGGAGGTACTTTGTTACACCTTATTCCTGGCTCACCTCATGTTACACGATGCAGCTAGAATGTGACTATGCAGTTGGTGACTACAATTTTCACAGAAGTTGGATTACACTCAAATACACTATTCTTATCATAAAACCAAACCAAGTCTACCCATGTGTAACAGGTGAGATCTTTAGATTAGCTACTTAAGGTTTCAACTGTAACAGCTTATGCATTTTTATTTCAGTTTTCAACTTTAAAATTCAGTCTATTACATGACATAATAAATCACAAAGATAAAGTCATTTGCTTCATTTTCCATGTAGTTCAAAAAGGTAGATGTTGAAGTTGCCTTACATTGAGATCCAAGAGCCTCAGTCTTTAAATTGCCGCTAAAAACCTTGAAAATGGTTTAGAAGGTGCTGTGGGTTGACCCCACTCAGCAGCCAAGTGCCTGTGCAACTGCTCACTCTCCTTATCTCTCCTCCATCCCCAGCAAGATAAGGAGAGAGGAGCAGCAAAAGCAGAACTCAGTGGCTGAGATTAAGAGTTTAATGAATGAAGGAAAGATACGAAAAGTAAACCACTGAGTGATGCAAAGGCAATCCCTCACTACCTCCCACAGACAGACTGATGCCCAGCCAGCTGGCAAAGAGCCACCTTAGAAGCCACACAACCTGCACTCCCTTCTTGCTCTACCTCTTCCTTCTTTTCATTGTTGAAGTGATGCTTTATGATATGGAACAGCCCTTTGGCCCGTTCAGGTTAGCCAGTTCCCAGTCATGTCACTCCCAATCTCTTGCCTACTCACTGTGGGGGCGGAGCAGGAAAAAGAAAGACTTGACGCTGGCAAGGGCTGTCCAGCAACAGCCAAAACATCAGTGGGTAATCAACATTGGTTTAGATTCTAAATCTAAGACACAGCCCCATATGCAATGCTCTGAAGAAAGTTAACTCCATCTCTTCCAGACCCATTACAGAAAGAAACCCCAAGAATCAGCTATTAATCTGCATGAGATATATCGCATGCAACTCACCATTTGGAAGCCCAAAAATCAAAAGCAAGTCCTCTATTGTAAAATGTTTTCAGCATATGAAACACTGTGCCTGATAGCAATCCACTATAGTCAATACTCTGCCTAACATTGTAGCAGTGCCTTTGACCACTGTACTTATAAAACAAGCAAGCCCAAGGCCTTCCCAAACATGCAACTTTGTATGTGATCTTGTGGGACTTGTGTCCACATTATCAAAACTGATCTGTTTTCCTCCCACAGTTTGGATACTGGCATCTACTGCTTACTCCCAGCAGGTTGTGAGAAGTATTGTACAGTAGATATGCATAAATAGAATCATAAATTAAATAAAATAAGCTAACAAGGTGCTCAGAAAGGCAGCTCTATGACTCTGCCACAGCGCATGAGAACGCAGTTTACGACACTTGCTTACTCTAGCTCTGGGAGAAAAAAAAAACCAAAGATAAAAGCCCATAACAACAGGAACTACATATTCCATGGAACTCTTCTCCTTTTAAAAAGTCTTCCCTGTCCCACCATCCAGGGGCCTCTATGGCAGTCACACCCACTCCTGCCCATAAATAGACTGGGAATGGAGGTCAGAAGTGATGGTCTGTGGAAACCATCAGTGTCTCTTCACAGACCTTCAGAGCTCCTCAGTGTCTGTTGGGACAATTGTTCATTAAACCCAAAATAACCCAAACAGAATTACTCCCAAAGACAGTAGTCTTAAATCTACCGTGAAGCTCACTTCTGTTAAGGGTAAAGGTGTTGAACACCACAGATGTTTAAGCCACTGAAAGATTTCAGGAGCTGACTGTAAACAGTGCATAGCCTTCTGGCACTTTAAGACGTTTAAAGGCAAAAGCAGTTCCTACATTCCTCTTCGTGAAACTACTTCTCACCTCCAGAAAGCAATAGAGGAGAGCCAGGAAAGAGTTCTCCAAAAATAAAACAAGAAAGGCCTCTGCAGACTAAGAGTGCCCACAAAAATTTACCTGTAGCACAGAAAAAAGTATTTAACAATTCAGTCTTACATGCAAAGGCCACTCCTGCAGAGCAGCAAAGCTCTGCTAGAGCAGTTCACTGCTCGCAGCTCAGTGTTGCTGCAGCAGGAGCTGTTTTGGGGCTCCAACCCCAGAGCAGGAGCTGGTGTGGGGATCCAGCCCAGGGGAAACTGTCTTCCCAGGAACTCAGGAGCATCTCTCCATGCAGCACGAGCTTTCTAGAAAAGCCTGGGATCACTTACAGTCAGATTTGAACATGGACCAAGCAAGGTTATCTGCCCTGGGTTTTAAAGGTAACATTGCTCGCTGAAGAGTTCTGTTCTGAATTTGAGAGGCTAAGGCACAACGAAAGTGAGCAATCAAGGCCATAATTACATTTTAAAACAACCCAGGACCCACTTCCAAGCAAGCAGAATCCACTTTAAGGCATATAGGGGGGGCACAATGAACACTGATAACAGCATCTGTCAAATCTAAACAGGACTAGAGATTTCTTTCTCTTTCTAAAACATGTGACCCAAATTTGGGCACTGGGATACCAGTGAACTAAAACCCACAGTTCTGTTTGAGGTATTAGAAATTCTACAGCTCGTGCACAGATCTGTCGCTTGCCACACACCTCAGTGCAGATGTGCCAGAACCACCAGAGTCACCCAGGCTCTGCCCTGGGTAGATGTTTCTTGGGCAGGCTTCATTCCCTTGAAAATGAGCAGCAGGAAAAGCAGCAGCCTTAACTCCCCTTTCCTCTCCCACACTTTTCTACAGCAGGTCAAGGATATTTGCTACTCCACAGTGCTACACAGCAAGCAAGCTCACTTCTAAACATGTCCAAATAGAAGTTTCTAAACCGCAAAATAAACAGTTCTTACAGGAAGTTAGGCAGCAAAAGGCAGGTTATACCAAAATTTCATATTAAATGTAGTGTTATTTAACTTTTTTCCCTGTCCTCAGTGAAGCAGTTACAAGAGGCCCCTTTGAACAAAATAGAGACTTCCACAGAAAGTAACAGTTTACTTTCTGGGCTTTTTACTCCCTGTCATAACAAAATAGTGATCATCTTGCCTGCTCTTCAGAAGAGGAACTTTTGACACACCAGGTGTTCCTTTGTTGTACACCTGCTCCTTTGGGAGCGGTTTCTTGGCTGCTGGGGCCAAGCTTTTGCTTGTTTGCAAATTTTTGGTTGAATGCTGACCTTTTGTGGGAGGCTGTGCTGGCTTTTTGGTCAGTGCCGCTTTGGCTGAAGTTTGAGGAAGCCGTACAACAGATAAAGGTGTGCGTTCAGCAGGTTTGGATAAAGAGGGCCCAGCCTCAGGGGGATTACTGGCATTTGGCTGCTTACTGCCAGCTGATGACACATTTTTGCTTGTAGGTAACAATGAAGGTGGTGACTTTGATGCTTTGCTAATTGCAAGGGAAGGTGCAGAAGCAGAAAGTTTTAGGTCTGAAGCAGTTTTCAAGTTCCTTGCTAGGTGAGATGTTGTTTGTGGGGCTTTCTGAGGATGCTGAGACCCAGGACCTGAGATCTGAATATCATTTTCAGGAGGTTTTGCAAGGAGTTGCTGAGAATGTGCAAACTTGGCAACAGCGCGCAGGTTTGTAACTGGTGGCCGAGCAGCCTTGGGAGCCACTGAATTTGCTTTGGTTTTAGTGGCAGATACAGGTTTGCATTTAGCAGGGACACACTTCTGTTTTGAAGTCGTTGTTCCAGCTGTCCCAGACAGAAGAGATGGTTGTTTTTTAGAGGGTGAGAGGGCAGGGTGGAGTCCTGGTGCTGGGGAGCCCCGAGGCAGGGCAAATTTCACCTTGGTAGCATCGGGGGACCGAATACGTTTGCGCAGTGTTTCAGAGGGAACAAGAGCTGTTCTTGTTCCTGTACATGAAGAACTTTTGCTTCCAGCCTGTGAAGGAGCAGAAGGTGGTGAGTTGCCTGCAGAAAACTCCAGTTTCTTCGAGGTGCCAGGTAATGGTTTGAAAGGAGACTGCACACGTGTCACTGAAGACCCCTGTAATTTGGACCTGACTGTCGATGACTTGGCAGTGGAAGATGGGGTCACCGGCACTCTTGGTGATGCCAGGGCAGGGGACTGAGGACGTTTAGATAAAGCCTTCTTGGCACTGGCCCCGAGACCTAAAACAGGAGCAGGAGGTTTTGATGGCTGCTTTTGAAACATATTGACAGCTGACATTGGATTCATAACAGGAGGCTCCTGATTTCTAGCTGACAAGCTGGGGACACTGTCACTGGTGACTCCTTTCTGAAATGCCAGGATTTTTTGTTCCAGAGTTGCAAACTGAAGCACTCTGCATGGATCATATTTGAGCAGAAAACCTTGAAGAGTGTCCCAGCCTCCACCAACACGTACCATCACATGCTTGCCATGTAGCATCTGAGAATGGGGGAAGAGGAGGTGGGAGCAGAAGAACAAGAGAAATTTCTTTCTTGTTTTATTTTTCCTCATCTTACATTAACATCTATTGAAATTGACTAAAAATAACACTTTCTTTCTTACAGAGAAACATTTTAAAACAGAGAAATTATGTGATAAACAAGGTTTATGCTTCCCAATTATTTTATTAGACAGCTTCTCCTGCAGAGACAGTAATTCTGTGTCAGGAAATAATGGAAGCATCCTTACAGAAGATACTTTAACCATTCTGTAAGAATCCTTGTTTAGTATACAGAGTTCTGGACATGGGTTTAATTTAAATTATGGATGTCCTTGTAACACAAACTCTTATGACTGCTGATGACAGTACTCAACTACTCCGCAAATTATAAACCCCAAGCGTCCAGGTTTTGAATAAGCAACGTTCTCAGGATATTCTATGGCATTATCCTTATTTATGTTGCAAGTCATTACTGAAATTTTAGAGACATCATAGATAAGCATTAGCTTAGTTTAGTGTGGTTGTAAAATCAATGTTTGTAGATCAAAGACCTAAAGAATGGAGTAACTACAACTATTTAAAATAGGAGATTGAATGACAAGTTCTCCCAACCTAAATAATTCTGTAATTCTAAAACAGCTCCATAAAAATGAGGTATTTCACTTAAAAGCATTTCTCTCCCCACGATAAATATAAATTGGAGTTCTAAAAAACTACTTACTCGTATGAAGAGTATTTTATCTCCCAGCCTATAACGTCCCTCTGATAAGTATTCAATTGAAAATCGATGGGAACAACTGCAGGGAGGATCTTCGGCTATATGTTTTACCTAATTATTAAAATTGAAAGCATTTGTTAGTATTTTGACAGAAGCGTGAATTTAACCATCTATTGAGTTAATTCTCTATTAAGAAGGAAGATCCAAGAAGGAAACCACTGAAAAAAGGAGAAAGGGGTCCCCAAATAAGTGCTGGGTTAGAGAAGATCTGTCTCTTAGAAATGTAACAAATTGGAAGGTCAAGACTATTGCCAAGAAGGAGAAAGAGTGAGTTTTCAGAGAGAGCAAGGATCCGGTGGCTGACATTCCCAAAGAAACGGAATTTTTACATTACAACACAGAGGACCTTTAAAAAAAATAAATTTTTAAACAGAATAGGAAAATTGTTCACCATTTCCTTTGGACCAGTTCAGAAGCTGTACAAATAATTTCCTTTTCTGCATACGTATTCATTTCCAATTGGTATAGCTACAGAGGTTCGATTTAAAATCTTTTTTCAAAAGACTTTCATCAAAGCCTGCTTTAACATTTGATGAAGTTTTATGAATAGATCAGATTGAAGAGAAACATTCATTGCAGTCGTAGAATATTGACATACCGGAAAAATTGAAGGAGAGCATTTCTTATACTCAAAGAAGCAATGAAAAGGAAGTGGGGAAAAGAAAACAGCATAGGTCATATGCACTCCCAAATATATAGAACAGCATTTTCTTTACATTTTTAAAACAAAACAAATTTCTAAAAAGAGGTGCATACCCTTCTGTTTTCTGTTTGAGGAGGCTCAAACACATTAGATGAAAACCAGCCTGTGCTTACTGAGTCAGATCATACAGGCACAAAACTTAAGAGCTTAATTTAAAGCCCATATCACACTAAGCAAGTAGCACTTACTGCCTCGTGTAGCTCCCCGTGGTGACAACATGACTTTGGTGTGCTAATAGGTGATGGTGGCCCAGAGGTCATCAGCAGGGTTTCTTCTAGCTCAATTTCCTTCTCTAGTTTTACAAGTACAGGAGGTTCAACTCCATACCTTAAATACCAAAGCAGAGAGTTTAATTACTAATTTACTGAAGAAACCAAAAAGAAACTGATGATAACAAGATTGTGAGTGGCTTGACAGACAGGAACATCTGATTCAGTCAGAGGAGTAACTGCCTTGATAATCCAAAGAGAAGGAGCATCTCTGAGTTTCAAGCAGAAGCCCTTCCTAAAGTAGCCTTGGTGTTACCAGAGGATGCAGTAAAAATACTGCCAAAACTACACAGTTGAGGTCACATCCAATTTAGAAAGACAATCTTAAAGCTTTCAGCTCTGCACTTGAGATAAATTAAAAGTCTAAATTTAGAGAATAAAGAGATACCTTCCAAAAAGCTGAAAAATTTAAAACCTTAAAATTGTATTTAATGCTCAGTGAGTTCTTCCAAGAGGTACACGTACCTATAAGCTGAATGTATAATTTGAACACACAGCTATAGAACGCAGCATGGAACCACACCTCTCCATGGAAAGTCTGATAAGTATTTGAAAAAATATTCATATTGTATGGTGGTCCTAGAAAAGCTACTCACTACGTTTTGCACAGAATTAACATCCACTGCACTGCACTTAACAACTGCAGATAATGTCTTAACTTTGCCTTAGCTTTTACTTAGTAGGATGCATCCTCAATTTCTTGTTAGGAGCGTGTGTAGATCGCTTACCCAGATACAATGCGCCCAATTTCCAGCAGACAAAGATACACTTGTCTTGGATCCTTGTGCAACACTAAAAGGGAAGAGAGTAAAGAGGAGTTATAGTTCCTATTTATTGTAGGAGGCCTATGCAATTAGGTACAGCCAAGAGCAGGGAAGATAAGGTATCCATGACTATAAATTTCCCATCACGCTACCCAGAGGAAAGGTACATTATCATTGATAAAGCACTACATGCTTTACAACTCTAATTTTGTATTCCGTAAAGCCTTTAAACCCATCCTGGCACTCCTGAAACCACTCTTCCTCCTAAGACAAACATGTTTTATGATCTTCCTTCTTGATGAGAACAGGAAAGAAAGAGATGTCAATGCTTTCCCTTCCCTACCGCCAAATGCAATATTGCAGTCATAAAGATGAAAAGCATTTAATAACTACGAATAGGAAAATACACCCATCTGCTCATGCCTACAGGCACAGCTAGGTACATGCACTCTGGAGGTTACCATCCACAGAAGGATACACTGCAAGGGCCCTAGCTGACAAATGGATGGCTACACAGCCAGTCAGCCTGAGTGGTTTTAAACCTTGGCTGGGAAAGAACAATTTGGGTGACTATTACCAGTTCAATGAGCAACAGAACTTTTTTCTTATCACCACTTCAAAAGTCCTAACTCTATATTTACAGATTAAATCCAATATCTTTCTGATGTTCAATTTGATATTTAAAATGCCTTTGCTTTAAATGTGTTCCCTAAAGTATAGGCCAAATATGAAGTCAGATTTTCTTGTTTATATCATCTACTCCAGTTTGTAAGTCTGCATTTTAAAAGATCTGATTATGAAGAGTAAACCCAGAATAGAAAGTTTACACAGCCATAATCTAAAAGCTACTGCAGGTCAATTAATCTTTGTGTGTGTGTGTACTTGCCAGCTGTAACAAATGTTTTAATTTGCCTGAATCCAAAAGGGAAAAATCCAAATATACCCCTAGTAGAGATCAAGACATTTGTTTAGGCTTGATGTCAAAGGGCACCCCACGATGCCTACTCTTCCTTTCTGCTGTCTCAGGAGGCTCTCGATTTATTTCCGTACCAGTCATCTACACTTTTTGGGAGGTGCTGCTATATGTACCTGATGGGAAAAAGACAATTGTCAACTTATCCTTCTCCTATTTCATTCATGAAGAATGGCTTGAAAGTCTGATGGAAAACATCAGTGGAAAGAATGTTTCATCTAGGAGGCTGCAAGTCTGCTCATTTCAACTGCCAAAAAGGCTCACAGAAGATATACATGCCACAAAGCAAGCTTGTGTCAAGAGTTACAGACTTCAAAACACTTCTTTGCTAGGAGTGAAAGCCACAGCACTAGGAAATCCTGTCTGCCTATCTCAGCTAAGCTAAACAGGATCTAGTTACCCATCCACTTACAGGAACTAATATGTTTAAGCAACACAATTCATACAAGGAACTAAAAAAAAAATTAAAATATTCTTGTAGCTCAGTTTTACTTATGTGTATTTCCTGGTACTGAAAAAAGATACACTCAGTAGTTAATCAAAATGAGACAGATGTAAATGATGGTGTTTTCTTGGCTATTTTAAAAGATGACCTATCCAGTAGAGATGCACGGGCAGTCCAACAAGCATGTAAATGGCACAAAGACTTCAAAATCCAGTAAATATTGCGACAAATTCATTTGATTACTGAAAACAAAGGTACTTCTCAATTTTTTTGCTATTCTGCTGACAGGCATATATTTTGCTTATTAAAAAGAAAAAGCCAAACAACTAAATACAGTATTTGGCTTCACACAGAAAGTTTTGTATTAATTAATTTTTACTAACATAATAG
This sequence comes from Platysteira castanea, assembly GCA_013397175.1. Classification (NCBI taxonomy): domain Eukaryota; kingdom Metazoa; phylum Chordata; class Aves; order Passeriformes; genus Platysteira; species Platysteira castanea. Next base: position 798,142 of record VYXC01002885.1, read on the forward strand.
CTCGTAGAAGGGCATTTCCTTATTTATCATGTGATGGAAGTACAATCCTCTTAACCAGCAGTCAAAAAAATGTTATTCCATCTGTATCAGTCTAGAAGTTGTTTGTTATAAAGCACTAATTGTGCACTGGGGCAGGCATAGTCAGAGTTGGCAATATTTATTTCTATAACTATCTTATTAATTGGGAAAATACAAATGGTTTAGAGTCACATTAAGTAGGTCCTGAAGTAAATGTTAATTACCAATAGGCTGTTGCCATTTCAGATGCCCTGATGTCGTTACCAAATTTAACATCATGAATGTATTTTTATGAGGGATTTTTGCAACAAGAATGAGCTCTAATACCAAATAAAGGATCTTATTGTGAGTTGACTCCATGACCCTGTGGTCTTCCCCCACACAGAAAGAGAAACCACACTTTTCTCCTCTGTTTCTCAGTGGCTCTTTTTACTGAAGAAAAACATGATATTCTGTTGCACAGCTCTCAGTCCCTGCTTCATCCCACACAGCAACTTTAGGAAATCTGGAAAAGCATCATGCAAGTTATAGCAGTTACTGAACTGATTTTTCTTTTTTGCTTGGACACTTCCTTAAGATAAATAAAAGCATTAATAGCTTGCATGAGACATGCAGAATCAAGAGAAAAGGTTCAAAACTCTACACATGAGGCATCTCCCTGACCAGGTTATCCACCCAGAGATCAAAGCAAATCTTATAAAAAGAGAGAGTTACCTAAACCTTCAGATTCAAAGAGATAAGTCTCATCAACTCCAATGGCCCTACACCAGTTAAGAAAGTTGGCTGTATTATCTCTGGCAAAAAAAGATCCTGATGGAGCATCCTTCTTACATGGAACTTTTCTCATAGGAAAATTCTGGCAAGGGAAGAAAACAAAAAGTACATTGTGCACATCAACATTGCCAAGAGATTTCAAAGCATATTTGCAAAGGAAAATACACCCTAAATTCAGAGTACAGAAACAGTTTAACTGTTTTGTGTTCACCTCATTATGTATTCTATAAAAAAAGCTACACTAATACAGAAGGCATTCTGCCTTATCATTGGGAACACCCACTGAGTGAACAATCCTTAGTTCTGCAGCCTTTGTACTCCAAAGTAACAGAGACTTGCTTGAGATTCACACTTCAGCTAAGCATTGATTCTCGGTGAAAACACTGAAGCCCATCTCCAGGTTTGGATCTTTTATGGCTGACCTGTACGCTCGAGTTCAGCCACCACTTTCTGGCATAAAACATACTACTAAGTGCCAATGGATATCTTATTAACAACCCACACTGATGTCAGGGGAACAAACTCCAGACTTGGACTAGATCTTCCTCTGGCAAGACTTCTTCTGAAATCAAACTAAAAACCTAGTGAGGACCTTAGGATGTGATTAACAAAGCAAGTAATCTGTTGCATGAGTTTATCAATCTACAAAGCCACTTTGTTGTTAATCAGTCTCTGGATACAGAGCATACAAAACACTTCTTTGGGAAGTTTCATTCACCTGCTTTCCCTATAACTACTGCTTAAAATTTAGGACTTTATATATGTATTTTAAAAATCATTATATGACTCACCCTTAAGTTATTTGTGCTACAACATTTTTTAACTGTGTTTTGAAGAACACCAATTAATTGGCAAAGTAGTACCCCATTATCGAGTTCTTCTAGCAGTTGTTCTGCTTTGACTTCCATTCCTTTAAGAAAAAGAAGGTCAAAATTAGAATTACTCCACAGAAGGTAAAGAAGTTTCATATGAACTTACAAGCAACTCAAACAGCATTCCAATGTTAAAGACTGAAAATTAGTAGAAATATGTAAGTAAAATAAAATATTCATTTAATTAGATTTTAATTAGACTAACAAGATCCAGAAATATAAATTAGAATTATTAATTGTGCAACCCTTAAGAGGTGGCAGCTAATAAAACTGAAATCAAAGCATGCACTTTAATGCAATTCTCCCTGCCATTCAAACTCAAATACACCAGATCTTAGTAGTACTATAAAGTGTCAGTGCTGACTAAGATATTGGAAGTGCTTTGAAATTCATTTGACAGCAATTTATTTTTAAGCTCACCCAGCAAGCCAGACAGCCAAATTGAGAGATCTTCTTGCATGGGCACCAAAGTGGCTTCATGCCGCACAGAGATCCATTGGTCATACAGGCACACATCTGCCAAACCCGGCCCGTGTCTCGGGGTCAGAGGACTTCGGGGACTCAGGGGAAGGTCATCTCCAAACCACACCTGCACAAGATTTCAGTAAACTGAAGACAGGAAACTCTAATGTTTGCAGTCAGACGACAAAAACTCGTTGTTCTGAATTACACTGAAGAACTATTATTCAAAGAGCGTTATTTCCCTTTGGACAGATACAGCAAACCTACACAGCAATCAAATGGTTCTGCTCTTGTTAGTAACTCTTGCACCAAAACACTATTGTATTCATTCTCATGACTTCTTTGGATTTAAAATCACATACTTTCCTGAATATAGAATAAAGAGAACATGCATTAAATGCTTGGGGGGGTTTTAACTCAGCACATTTTAAGTCACGAAATCTGCAAATTATCATACAATTTACTGCAGACTACCAATTTCTTGATCAAACATTTCAGAGGCATTTTGTACTTAAATCGTTAAAAATTGCAACATTAAAAAAGGAAATGCTCCCATGCAAGGACATAACACATTTCTTGAACACAAATATTTAGCATTTCTCTTCAGGACTGCATATTTTCTAAATGAGAGGTAACTTACGTTTCAAGAAAAGGTCCACACTGAAATTTCCTGAAGAAAAATTTCCAAAGACAGAGTCCTTCAGGTATTCTTAACTATCTTCCTTCAGTTCAGTGTGTATATAAAATACATTTATTTATTTATACATAAATGATGAAATAGAATATAAGATTTTTAAAAAAACATTTCTTAATCATAATGGAAACTTTTCAATAATCTCAGCCTTTGACTTCAAAACCTTCTTAGCTAACAGCACTAAGAAGTGAAAGGGTCACATAATAACAGTGGGTTATCCATCTTGTCACATTGCTCCTTGTAAAAAGGAAAATTATTACTTTTTTTTTAATCAGAGGTAACTGGAGAATCTAGTACTTCATCCGCTTCACAGCAGACTTTTGCATTAAAAAAAAAAAAAAAGTATTATACATGTATGTAGGATTCAAACACTTCAAGAGGCATTTACCTGAACTGCATTCTGCATGGTCACCTGTTTTACATTAGTTTCTCCTCCTGGGGAAAAATAAGAGATTTTTAATACAGTCTCTCCTGCTTTCATGAAAATCCTGAGAAAAATCCATCAGTGCAGTTTTGGAAAAATAAGAACAAGTCTAATAGGAGGGGAACAGGAAAGAGGGAAATAATCTTAGTAGCTAAGGTTTTGATCCAGTATTCAGCAAACTTCAGTCCTCTGCCCTTAGGCAAAAGTGCAGTTATTACAGCACAAAGTAGCAACTAACTTTGTATGCATAAACAATACTCCAAAGTTGGCAAAATTTTTAGGAGCTGTATGGCACTTATTTTGCTGAAGAGCAATACACACATACTTCAAGCCATTCTTGGATTTAACACCGTTGGCACCGATTTTTCTTTTTAAGTTATCACAACTGTATCTTGTACATGTGTGCAGACAGATATATGCATCCTGAGTTTACATTAAATACTTGGAAGATCATGAAAACCTTAAAGCAAAGAAGTAATTTTGAAGAATAAGATTTTCTCTTATAGGTTCTTATAGAATCATGTGGGTTGGAAGGGACCTTAAAGATCATAGAGTTCTTGCATCAATACATGAGAGAAATCCATGTTTTTATTAATCTCTGTTGGGATTGTGACATTGCAGGCAGCACGCATACACTAAGTTTTCAACAGAATGCTGCAAACTATTGCAGCAATATAGTTATCAGGACAAAACCCTGGAAAAATTAACATTAAGGAAAGTTTCAGAGACAATCTGGTCAATGCTTTCTCTACTGAAGCCAACACTGTATTTTCCAGCAATGCTTTCAACCATGGGAAAATCCAGCACAAGCTTTACACTGGGCTGAGGATTAGTAAGTCTTTCCCTGGAGCCACCAGGTCTAGAGATGTGCACCACTGCCAGGTTGGCTGCATGCATGTGTACAGAAGGTATTTCTCCATAATAATTTTCCACAGTGGTACTTTCCAACGTCAAAAAGTTCCTATCCGTGTCTTGAAGCCTGTTAAAAACAACTTATTTTCTCTGTTACTTAAAAGCTACGATAAAACTTCATCTTATTAAACTGAAAGCCAGATTGCAGACATTATCAGACATTTTCAACTCATCTGTTTTCATTTAAAAATAAATAACTTTCCTCTCCTGAAGAATCTGGAATATCTCCAGATATTTAAGCTTTGCATGTAGATGGCATTATTCTCTCCTGCACAACCTGGCCTTCCTATGACAAAAGGCTGAATAGCCCATTACAGAAAACACAGTTCTCGTAAAAAGTCTCACCCTTTCATCCTACATAGAAGGCACAATGGTGTCATTTTCTCCCCCTTGTTCCTTCCCACTGCCTTAAACGTCACACACTACATAGGATCACATGTATCAGGCATTTCAAACAACTTACCTCTACGACTGGCAAATGAGCAACCAGTTTGGTTTCAGGTGAAGTCACTTCCTTGTACCAGGACTGCTAGCACTTCTCAGACCTTATCAGAGACACTCCAAGTGATATCTTTCCCCTTCCTTTTATTTCTAGGGAAGGAAAAAAAAAAAAAAGGAAAAGAGAGACATCCTCTCCTTGATGTCATTGTTCCTTCTATGAATGAACAAGGGAAGGGAAGGGTATATACCAAGCATTACTAATGAGCATGTTATGCTTCCCACAGCTTTGTCCAGGGGAATACATTTTCCTTTGGCATAAGAAAGCTATTGTCCTAAGAGAAGCTCAGTAAGAGGCTTCATTGATTAAAAAAAATAAATAAAACAACAGCAGAACAGGCAGTAGAGAAGTTGGTCTCATTAAAATAAGGAGTTCCATATAGGCTAACAAGAGCTCTAGCATATTAACTGCCAAGGGAAAACAAAAGGCAGCCTAATTCACAGGGAGCACTCAAAACATGAACAAAGCAAAATATTCACACTGCAGCTATCACAGGAATGTTCAGCATCTGCAGTTTTGTGGCAAGCCTAACAAAAATTAATCTTGCCAAAAAACAAAAAAAAAGAGGAGATTGAGGAAAATTGTGGCACTTGAACTTCAAGGGCCTGCTCTTCTAAAACAAGTTATATTGTAAGCCCATATGTCAGAGTTCCCTAGAAAGTCAAATGGCTTCACTTATTATCAGGGCATCTGAAAAACACTTAACAAAAACCCCCTCTGATGATGCAGGCTACAGTGCATGAATTTTGAGTTGAAAAAGTAATATAGTAACAATTACCCATTTTCAGATGCCGAAGAGCTCAGCTCAGAGATTGCAGGGAACACAGATTAATGTAACCTTATCACTTACTGTGAGAGGCATCGGATGAGAAGACCCAGATCCGCCACCTTCAAGTAGTCAGCCTGCAAATGTGCAGGAGGTGCTGTGGTGAGGTGAATACTGCAGTTCCAGGCAGAGTCATAACCAAATCTGGCTTCTTCTAAAACCAGTTGGGTCCCCTGCATCAAAAAGCTGTACATAATGAATGAAGAAAGTATTTGATACAGAATTTTGGCAGCTTCAGATAGGACTGTATCAGTTCCTACACATGCCAGGTTTATCAGCTCTCATTCAACAGGCATTTGGTGTTCAGGCACTGAGGTTTGTGAAAGAAAAGACCTCAGAATAAAATACACCGTAACACGTCCCCCGCATAGCTTTAGGCCATACCACTCTCATTTCCAGGCAGACCTTGATACCCTCAAGGTTCCTTGAGACAAAGGACTTAACAAGCCCATCACAGCAGAAACAATTCTTTTAATAATTCTTCCCCTTCTTCTTTCTGGTGTTGTTTCCTCCCCATTTTTCTGTCTCTGCTTCACCCCTTGAAACAAGGAAAACACCAGAAACTTGCAAGCATTTCCCAACCAGGGGGCAACCAGATCAGTTCCAAGCTCAGCAAGCATAGAGGTCCCCCACCACCAACCCCCCTCTCAGGAAACACCTAATTTCTGCAGGTACTTCTGCTGCCAATGGCTCTGCGGGATGGAAGGAAAGGAGATGTCACCTAGCCACACCTTACAGCTTGATCAACACAGAGACACTGATTTACTAGGAGACAGGTGGTCATCCACAAATGATATATCAGGAGAGGCAAGAACTGCCTTTGGCTGGCTGAGTGCCAAACCTCCAGTGAAGGACTAAAGCTAGGGATCAGCACTAGGTAATAGAGATGAGAAAAACGTCCCTATCTATTGACACGTGGCATAGGGACAGGCATTCCTTGGGAAAGAGGATGCAGACACTCCTGGACACGACCCACACAGCCTTATGAGACCACAGTTTGCCTCTGCTCTCCACAGAGATGCCCAGCACTTTGTGCCCAGACAATCTGAGAGACAGCGGAGTCAGCAAATACTAAAGCACATTACACAAATACTTCAGGGTGTTAACACATGCTCTTAGATGCTACATGAGATAGCCTGCTTAGGATCAGTTGTATCAGGATTTATAGATCACTCACTGGGGCCCAACCAGCAAGACATGCTACACTAATTACAATCCCTTCTGTAGCACAAGATGAACAGAGTCCAAATCCCATTTTACTTGGCTGAACAGTTTACAAATAAACAAACAAACAAACAAAATCCACAACCCTACAGATAGCTAAAACATTGATGAAGCAGCCATTGACCTAGCTTAAGTGGAACTTAAAGGGATTCACAGGCTCATTAAAATGCCTCCAGTTAATAGGCTTATTAAAAAAAGCTCGGGTAGAAACACTTTCACATCTTCACCCTATATTTAAGATATATAACATCATCTTCTATTCCATCATCACCCAAAGGCAGTCAGAACAGTCTAATGCAGAGCAGCTGGATTAGTCTTGACAGTACCTACTGAAACCCATGTTTACAAACACACGGAAATGAAAGAAGCTGTCATGTCAGTGTCTATTGAAACCTGCTACAGGATAGTCAAGATTTTTTTAAAGGAACATCTACTAACACGCAAAAGAAAAGGGGTAGGCACAAGAGACATCCCCTGAACGGAGCACTACTCCCTCCATCACCACAGCACAATTACAGAGCCTTTCTGTTGCATTACTGAGTCAGCAGGAGCTCTGCTTCCCTGGGGAGGCCTCAGAGGCACAAAAGAGAAAGAACCAGACTAGTCAGTCCGAGCTGATGGGCTTTAAAGTGGCAACTAAAGTGGCAAACATTAAGGCACGCTGACTGCTCTCCTCAGAGACTGCCTTTCCACACCTCTCCATGAAGTGCACACAAGCAGAGGCAGTGAGCACGCTCTCCCTTTCCAAATGGCAACAAAGGCCCCGGATACACCTGTCAGGGCAGAGAAACCCACTGGAAATCAGGGAGGAGCACTTCGTCTCAACAGCTGGCATCTGCAGGAGACATGCAGACGGCTGCTCTCCCACAGGAGCATCCCGTTTGGGCAGAGGCTGGTTAACACCAGTCACACTACCCCAGCTTCTCTCTCACGTTCATAGGCAAGCTTTTCTCTCCCTCCCATTTCTTCCCCACACTTCTTCCAGCAAAGCAACATGGAGGGGAGCATTTTGCTATGCCTGTTCAGCAGGATGCTGGCTGTCCACAGACAGGAGGAATTTATTATGACTAAAATATAAAATCGTGTCTTATTCTGAAAGATCCACCCAGTACGATTTCAAACGCATAGGCCAGTTAGGCCTTATAGCTCCTAAAGGAATACATGTACTTTTTCCCACGTCTTGATCTGATACTATGCCAAAGGTGACACACAGCATCCCTGGAACACGGCCAGCTTTTGGGCAAAGAAAGGAGCCAGACGCTTTTTGGCTTATTAAGCACTACGAATGAGTGTTCTAGCCAAGAGCACTGAGGCAAATTTCCTACAGAAACAGCACGGCATCCTCAAACGCCTGCGTAGGGCACAGGAGAGACTGGTTTGAAGGCTGTTATGCAAAAACTCCCCCCTCTCCCTTCCCCAGGGTAAGTTTCAAGGAACTTCCCTTCCGACATCCGTGACAGAGACGCCGGATGGGAACTGCTGCCCCTGGACGGGTGACGGGGCCGACCCCAGTGACCGGCTCAGCCCAACACCGGGCTCAGCCCAACACCGGGCTCTGCCCGGGGCTCCCCGACACGCGGGACGCTCAACGCGTTCCCAGCGCTGCCCCTGCAGACAGGCGGGACTCCCCGAGCGCCGCCGCTCCGGAGCTGCGCGCCCGAGGCACCGACGCGAGCGGGGCTCCGCCGCAGCGCCGAGACCGGACCCGCTGCCCCTCCACCGCCCCGCGNGGCCGTGCCCGCCGCACCTGGCCCGGGGCCGCGGCACCGCCCCGCTCCCGGCACGGCGGCTGTCCCCGGGCTGGGACGTCGCCCCCGGGCTGGGACATCGCCCTGCTGCTCGCCCGGGAGCTGAGAGCCGGAGGGGCCCCCTGGCAGCCGGCGTTCTGCGCCCGGAGCCTGCCGCCGCGCAGCGCTCGGCACGCCGCTGCCCCGCCGTCTGGGCTCGCGTCGCTGGGAGCGGACCCCTGCATCCGAGAGTCCGCGCCGCCGCGCGCAGCGTCCAGACACACTTACCAGTTCCAGGGATGCTGCTGATGGTATTTTTCAGAGCCACTGAGCACCAGCAGTCAAAGTCATAAAGCAAAAGTTCCTGTGACGCACTTCCACGGAGTAGAGATACTCTATAATTTTTACTTTGAAATAGTAATGCAATTGAAGTTACATGTTATATCATGAAAAGTGTTTTTATGTGTATGTGGTTTTTCTCCATTACATAATTTTTCATCTTGTGAAGAAATAACATCTTGCACACCTTACATGAGCACATTTCAGAGTTGAAGAGCAAATGACCATGGCATTAACCATTTCAGCTGGTTTATTACTGTAATTATCTGGAATATATTCTTTGACAGAGGTAAAGATCAAATAAACACTGCAATGAAAAATTATTAATGGAAACTTATATTTCCCCATTTCTTTACAGAGAAACTGTGACTGCAATCAGCTTAATTGCAGCCAGAATTAATTGGGTTCCTCTGAAGAGCTGGTGGGCTCTTTCTGATCAGAGGGTATAAATACAGAAAATTATACTGTTATACTCACGTATGAGGGTCTGATAGCTATACAATATTCTGTGCATAGTGAACAAAATTACTTTTATGAATCCATGGCATGTTTCTATAAAAATGCAGTAAAGAAAATATAATGCACTGTGGGATACTTTTCTATGAAAATAAATGCTATGTGGTCCTTTAAAAAGATATTTCTCCTGAAATGAAATAAAAAAATTATCCATCACTGGACATCCCAGATCTCACAGAGAAGAGGTGTGAATTTGTGATCATTCACTCTCCATGACATCAGCATCTCTGCGTGATGATGGTTAAAAGTCCGTAATTCTGTGAGACGACCCAGAAGGCATGCAAAGTGTTGAGGGTTATCTGGGTGGTGAAGTTTGCAGACTTTTTGTAGAATATCCAGCAGCGGTTCTTGAAGCCTTTCCACAGAATCTCTGTCCTTTATGTATTGTCGATCTGATTATGGTTTTAAAGAAAAGAAGTAATTAGCAAATATATTCTCCGATACATTGCAATTATTTATACTGATAAGTTAATATAAAAATATTCAAATATTTACACTGGCCACGGATATTCACACCTACAGAGAGTATTTGTTTTGAAATTAAGAGGTATTAAAAATTTGCGTTAGAGTTTTCGTGTAAACTTCCCATTTCTAGCTTGAGAAAACCTTTAACCTTCTCCAAAACTGAAGTGTTTTAACTCTGCAGTGTTTTGCTGGAGTTCTATCATCTTTCCATGCGGTTCTGCACCAGAGTACATGTTGCAATGCATTGCAAAAACTGAGCAACACCCTAAGTTCTTGGGCATGTAATACTCGTGGGGAATTTAGCTGGTAGAGAAGAGTGTACAAGCAGGTCACCAGGGCAAAATCAAACCTCTTCATCCTCAGATTAAATTTCTTTGTTGCAAAATACTTGTCTTCTTATTTTGTTCATATGGAAGCATTTGTTTGGGTACTTGGATTGGGAGGGAAAGAGGAGGATGGGATTTTTGGTGTAAAAAAATTTCCTGGGACCCACTGACTCAAAGAGTGATGGAAATGCTTCACCTTCCTATCTTTCTTGAAATCTGTTTTGGAAACCTCCCAAAAAAGGCTGAAGACCTTCACTGCCATACTCTATTCTAAGTTACAGGGTTTCCCAATTCCCCTCTAAAAAATGTGGCATTCCACAGTGGTCAGTGGTGATGTGCATGTAGCCACATCTGGGATTTTCTGAAGGAAGAAGCCTGTTTTGCTAAGCAGTGAAGAGATACCAGTAATTTTTTAAAGCAGGTTATTTAAGCAGTTTTTTCCTTGTATGCAAAACCAGATGGTGTAGCAGGACGTTTGGAGTTTGTATTTGTGGGCTTGTTTTCTGGTTTAACAACTTAGTACACAGAATGAGCACGTACACTCACTTACTCCATGTAGAATATAAGTTTTTACAAATCTCACGTCATGCTCCTCACGCTTTCTTTCCAAAATCACTAATATTTAATTCTGGATGAGAAGTTACCTGGAGACAGGATAACTATGGCTGTGAGCAGTGCATATTCTTCCTGTGTCATCTTCAGCTCTCCAATGCTTTTATAAAAATTAAACATGGGAGTTATGAATTCATCTGAGATACCTGTGAGAGGGAAAAAATAGTTATAGTATGTCTTAATTATTGAAGCACTCTGGTTTATTGCTACACAGCAATTATTTCATATTTCATACTTACTGTCTTGGGGGGAGAAATCTACTACAGAAATCATGATGCAAGACAATTAGTTACAAAAGTACAAGCACATCCTTGTTTTCCAGAGCAAACTAGACACAGGCAAGCACTGGCAATTTGTTTTTGCATGTTTTCAAAGTCTTTCTTTCAAACAATTCATTTTACTCTGCAGGTTTGTCCATCTGGCTCTTCAGGACAAGTCTCATACGTGGATTCCTCGTTGTCTGCTGATAATCCTCTTTGAGAAACAGTCCCCGTGTTCCCTGTCTCTGCATTAGTTATATGGAAACCTCTCCGGGCCTATGGTTTAATCCCAGCCCAACTCTACTCCATAGGTAACTGCCTTGGGCCTTTGCTTCAGTTGTCTCCACAAAGACACTTAATTACTCCTTTTATGTAGCCTGAAACTTTCCTTAGGTCTAGGATTACCTGTAGTCCAAGATCAACTTGCTTGCCACTACTACTACCTTAAAGCATAAAATAATGAATTATAAAATACAAAGCCAAAAATAGTTAAAATACAGGCCTATTTAAGAATGGGATCATGTGATTCTCTCACCATCAGCAGAAGCCTTTGGGGTTTCCAAACCAAGGCACACCACGCGGCTTCTTCATGCTGACTTTGTCATCAGGTCACAATGTTCTTAGTTAGCCTTAAATTACAGATGTACTCCATCCTGCTCTTTGGTGTAAAAGAGAAGTAAGTCCTGTGATATCAAAATTATTCTTTTTTTAAATGATATGTGAGTCACTCAGAGCAGACACTAGACTATTGCAGCTCTGAAGCAGCATAAATATCCAAACCAGTGGTTCTGCAGCAAGAGCCTTTTGGCCTTCCTTGCCTGAAAGGATGGAAACCTCCTTTGTTCCCACAGATAAGGGCCATAGGATCTCTTGCAGATTTAATCTTAATTTTGAGCTGTTCTGGGAGAAGTCTTTATAACTTCCTTTGGAAACCAAATGAAATAATGCGGTTTCCAGTGTTGTGTACAACATGAAGCTGAAGTCCAGGACTGGTGAGGTTTGGAGTGCCTCCAGTAGGGGAAATTCAAACTGAAACTCAGCTGGTGAAACTCAGAGAAAGGAAACATGAAGTCACTTGACTTAACTATGAAACAGTCACATTTTGCTGTGACAGTGAATTTACTTCAAGCAGTGGATTAATTATGCATCCCAACAGTGAAAGAATGGTCTTGCAGGGTGTGGTTTATTTTATGGCTGAATCATGTGTTTAAACATATTACATGAGCAACCTATGTTCACTTCAGATTACAAGGCGCAAATCCTGTTTTTGTGATGAGTTCAATACTACTGAGTCTAAGTCAATTAAGCAGATATATATGATGCAGGTCAGCTCGTCCTGTAGAAGTTAGTAACACAGCTGGACCTTCTTAGAGAGCAAACAATAGTCATAGCATCTATGTGCTGCAAGGCTTATGTTGTTAGTCATCAGCTTTAATTACTTAAAATTTTGAGTACTTGTTATTGCTGACTTTTGGAGAACCACCTGTCTCTCTCGGGTGGTTTTAAATGCCAAGGCTCCTTATAACATGTAAGTAGCACATATATGCTGCACAGTTTGCATTAAACTAGAAACAAAAAACTAGTAAAAAGCTGGGCCCTAAAGCAGAGCAAATGAATTCCTTTCATGGAAATGAGTACCTAAGCAACAATACGAGAAAAGTCCAAGACAAACTTGGTATTTTTATAAGTCTCTATGCAAGGTGTTGTGCCTCTGGGCACAATCGTCTTGACAGGAAACAAGAAATGGTAGGAATTGGGCTGTGACTAAGACTCCCATCATTTGTTTCTCATATTCATAATTTGATTTTTTTTTTTGAAGTTCAGGTTAGCTTTCAGCTGGATGAATTCATTGCTTTTGGCGACCCCAAACTCCTCAAATCCTGTTGTCAATATAGTAGAAGTAGGATGAAAGTGTTGCTGGCAAACAGGATGTGGGAAAACTAATTCAGGTCCTCACTGATCCAAACAATGCCTAAGCATGTAGTAAAACAATCCCTGCCCAGAAAGCTTATAAGCTAACATTAAGAGACTGAAGTATGGATGAGTGAAGAAAAAATGGGTATAGATGTGGAAGCAAATGAAATTATGAAAATGCAGAGAACTCTGCATTAGTGTCCTGCAAACAGAAATAAAACTGTAGAGATGAAAGGGAGTAAAAAATGTTTCAGCAATGCAAGTGATTTACCACTTTTCCTAAGGAGAACAGAACTTCAAAAATCTTTAAATTGATATATGTCAAAAAACAATAATAAAAAAAACCATTAAAAATTAACAATTTCGAAACTAGGATAATGGAGTTTTTTCTTGGTTAGTTGTTTTGTTGTCATCCCAACTCTGCTAGAGTTTCCCTTCATCTTCCTGTATGCACGTTACACAAATTGCTTTTCTGTCACAAGAGGGGGCTGTTTTCTAATGTGATTGTAAACGCTTCGGTTTGGATTTAATAAGCTCCAACAGAAAGAAAAAAAAAGCAGGAAACACAGGAAACAGATGTTTATAGTTCTTACTTTTTTTTCCCCCTAGCTACTGTACGAGATGTTGTCACTTCAATTCAGATTATAAGAACAAGAATTAAAGGTGATTTGGTGCTTGTAACTGGAAAGGCTACAGAAGAAAAGAGTTACATGATTTTCCCAATGTCATTAGCACAAGTTATAGCCCAAAAGTGAACAAAAAAATCAAATAGATGAAATTATATTTCTGGCCTCACTGAGAACAGAAAAGTTAGTTCCGCCTAACCCCTATATTTAGATCAGATGAGAGCCCTGCACAGGCAGAGCTTCCTGGTCACTGCTAATAGTGCCTCCTTCCTAACTCTTTTCAAAAGGATTTCAAAACCCTTGTTCCATGCAGCATTACGGCAGTAAGAACATGCTCATCCTTCATATGTCATTGGGCACCTTTCCCCCTTACACGGATCCCTACCTAGCCACCAGCCCAGCTCAGCTGCAGAAGATACTGCAGGTGGTTTGATTATTTCTTTATGTTCATGCATGTCTGGCTGTAAACCCAAGCGTAGTCAGTGGGAAATCTAAGCTTTACTGAGTGCAGCTTTGCAGCATCAAACTGCAGAGCAGATTTAAACTCATGAATGTTATTGATTCAACACCCCTTACTTGCAAAACTTCATCCCCATCTGTATTTCAAGACACAGCATTACTTTAGACCTTGTCTTTTTTAGAGTGTTGTTGCTACGATTTTTCTGTAAAAGTAAGATGACTGATACTTTCATAAGGTTTGCAGTTTCAGGCCATGAATAATTATCTATTTAACATAATCCTGGAACAGGTGTTTTTTTACTGTGATATCAAGTCAGTATTGCCAGCTTTTTGAGACAGCATTCCTCTTCTATTTTGGCTGTTTTGTAAAACTGAATAATTAATCTATTGCAAGAAGAAAGCTTGAGAGTAAATACTAATTAACAGTAACTAGCACTGTGTTATTAATATAGATAGAGATCATTTTTTCTTGATAAACATTGAGGTGTTAGTGAATATGAAACCAAGGGTATATTGGTAGCTGCTTTATGCAAATAAAATATTCTAATTACTCACAAACTTACATTTTATCTTTCACATTATTCCGTCTACCAGAATTGCTTTTCATGCTGCTTATTAGCTCTCCCTTCTGAGCTATTCAAATGCATCAGTGACCCTTTAAACACTGACCAAATTCACCCCATTGATACTGAGTGCCAGATAGGGGAAAATCTAACCAGGAGAGAAGACACGCCAGAGTACTGGCACATGCTCTTCTGTCTGCCATTATCTTCTAGGGGTTAAAGGGCCAACTTAAATGAGAAGTTAGCATGTGTGGAGCAGAACTCACAACCAAGTAGCAAATCCCAGCCTTCTTTAAAGCGCTCCATAGGACTTCTGTTAAGTCATAATTGCAAGTAAAGAAACCTTAGTTAAAAAAAAACCCAGCCAACCAAACAACAAACCAAGTCTGCAAGGAGGGTGCAAATGACCTTGCCCATACCCTCCTTTGGCAGTGGCCTGAGTGCCTGCAGTCAGGAGAGAAATGTGCTCTGGCACACAGTAGCAGCATCTGCACTGCCTTAAGCCAGTCTTCATAGGCAGGGTCTAAAAAAAGTTTTTGGCCTCAAGAAGCACACTTATCCTGAAGAAAAGAGATTGGGTCCCTGACATCTGTTCTTGCTTTCATGAGTATAGATCTGTTCTGTAGATATGATTTAAATAATTTTAGCAACTTTAGTCATAATTCAGGAACCTAGTACTGAATGAGACGGTGTGGTAGATTGTTCAGGAAAGGTGTGTGAACAGAAAAGCTCTTTCCTGTATTTTGCCATTTAAAGTGGTCCAAATTTCTAAATGTTTTGGGCGGTGTGACAGTTTTGCCTTGAGTCACAGGATGATGTGTCTCCTTCCACGAGGATGCACATGACTGTTTGGAGAGTTAGACACTTTGGACACGTCAGTGAAGACCATTTCATTTCCCTGCACAAATCCCGGCAAATTGGGGTCTTGAAGCACCACCCTTGCTCAGTACTAGTAACCAAATGATAAAAGACAAGGTCAATGGACATTATTAGGTATCCATGTTCCAATACCAAACTTTGCTTTTGGTTGCAGGAGCCTCTTATCCAAATCAATGGGAACTTTGTATCCCACATTCAGTGGCAAAAGGTGGCCTTTGGCCAGTGCTTTGAAAATGCAGCTATTTCTTTTTTTCCTTGGATCTGAGTGTACTTCAGCACCTGTAACCCATCCAGGAAGACAACAATGTGTTTCACAATGTCATGTCCTGCTGCCAGCTTAAAATTTGGGTCCAGATTCTTCTCTTTCTGTCAATACCAGATAGTATTTTATTTCCCAATACTCAAATTCCTAGAACTGCTCTGTAAAGTAAAATGATGAAATAAAAATCTGTCTTTTCATGACCACTGAAACCTGGTATCTTTAGCAAAACAAATGTTCACAGAGAAAAATTTCTGTATCTCAGCTCTGTTTTTTAAAAAATACTGTACTGCTCAATAACTAGGAAAATTTGCTTTCAAAATAACAGAAAAACACTAAGCATTAAATTAGTAGAATATCAGCCTTTCACAGAATGAGTCAACCACAATATGGTATATGCATAGTGAAGCCTCAAATAAGATGAGTAAATGGCACCAAATCTCAGTAAGAGTAAATAAAATGTCTGTATTTATCATTAAGTCTCAATGTAAGAGTGTATAGGAGAGGATTTCAGTCACAAGAGCAGCTGATGCAAGAATTTTAATAACAGCTTATGGAGAAAGGCCACAAACAAAGGCAGTCTCTGAGGTGCAGCAGGACTTGACCAGTATGCACAAGCTGAGAAATAAAAATACACTTCATCAGCATGAGAATGAAAATGAATGCTGATAATGCTCAAAGGTCATCACCACCAGATCTCTGACTTCCTTATCAGAAAAAAAACCCCAACATTCCATACAATCAGACTGGAGAGGACATAAATATTAATAGATGAGAGCAGCTTCAAAGTGGACATGATGGCAGGTGACAGAAGTCTGGACAGCTTGTGACTTTTAGGCAGGATCACCACCACCCTCCCTGATTTTAGGGATACAGGCATCAAAGCTTGACAATAGAACTTATGTGATATTCAAGCATTAGTCTGTATCTAAAAATATACAGACGGAAATTCTGACTAACAGCAACAACTTATGGCTGCTGGCATGACAAGGTTTAGGACCTCACTAGGAGCCATGAATAATCCTGATGCTGTTTTTTCATTACCTGTAAACTTGATTTTTAAACTCCCACTCAGTCGTCACTGAATTTCTTCTGATGCTCTCTATTGTCTTTGTAGGTTTCAGTTTGCTGCATTTAGCCTTTTTTGTTTGTGTGTTTGTTTTTTTAGTTTTTTGTTTGTTTTCCAGTGAGGTGTATGTAAAAAGAGGGGTTTAATCTCTTCTGGCCAGTCTTATCTCTTGGATCAGTCTACAACATGATAATGGGCAGCTGCAGCTTTTAGTGGTGTTTGTCGTTACTGGTTAAGACTGGAAAAGACTGCTTACTTTTCTACTCCAATATCATATTTGGTACAGGCTACTATGAAACCTAGAGCCCTGGTGTTGAGTCCTATGACATGCAGGGGTGTGGACTGCATAGTATTTGATATTTTTTATATTAAATATTTCTAATATTTTTATTTTACTATCATTTATATTACATATTATTGAAATAATACTGAAAGCTGTAAGTGTAAACAATGCTAATGGAAGAATTTGGGTGCCTTTCTTTCATTTTGTTTAAACTTGGACACATGAAAATAATGAGGACTTAAGCCACAAAAATAAGCTATTTCCATGGTAGATATTTTAAAACTATTTCAAAATTTTATTGATTTAAAAGTTAAATAGGTCCAGGAGCAGTAATTAAACTACAAATGCAAAGATTTACAAGCTGCTTTTGTTAATTATTGTCACAGCCCCATTAAATGCAGCAGAGGAAAATCTTTTAAAGTAGGCTTGAACTTGCGGAAAGTAGAGAAATAAAATATAAGGGAAAGGTTATTTTATTCTGTATTCTGGCTGTTAATAGAAGGAAAGAATGCAGTCAGCAGCAGTAAACTGGATAATACATTATCCTCCTGTAATACAAGGAGGGAGAAGTTCTAATATCAGTGTTTCCTCTTATGCCTTCAGCTTGATCCTGGCTTGAGGGAAGATGTTTTAGAAAATCTCTTCCAAAAGCAAGAAGATACACATGTGTATTTATACATACATACACATTTTAAAAGTTATTGTGTTTCATTTCTTGGGAACTATTCAGCCCTGGTTTTTGGTCTAAGAATCTGCTTTTAGTTTATTTTGGAGTTGTTTTCTCCACAGAAAAAAATCTTCATTTGGAATAAACAATACATTTGAAATTGTTACTTGTCTTGAAATTTTGTTCTACACAAAATGATTTTTTTTAAATCTGCAACATGAAAGGTAAATAATACTAAGGCAGGATACAATATAATATTCTAGCCAATTTTGTTATCATGAATCTATACAAACTTGCAAAAAAAAATATTGCATTTCATCTGGATTCAATAGTTGCAGAGAATTAACAGAATATTTAAAAATTATGACTAAGGAAAAATTATTGGTATGACATAATGGCTTATGCAATGTTCTGGGTTAAAGTATTTCTTGCTTCTGGGGTTTTTTTAATGAACAGTTGATACCCTGAACAAAGAAGCTTGATACTCACTGTACAGATTAGAGAAGAGTTCAGTAATCATGTTGCCATATGGATTCCTTTCTCTAAAAACTATTTTTATCAAAAATGTGGGTTATAATCCAGTAAAAAAAAATCTCTTAATGAAGACATTTGGATCCATGACAACTCATTACAGTTTCCAGGAAATATATCTGGCCTTCTTGACATACTTCTCTGCCTGCAGAACTTGGACCAGAAGCTATTCATATCAGTCTGGAAGTCACTGTTTCCAGTCCATCAAAGAGTAACCTCTTATAAACAATCAAAATGAAAGAAATATAAAAACCTACTAATTATAAACTTAGAAATAAGTGTGCTAAGCCAAAATAAATACCTACATTTAGCTAGTGAATTATTCTCAAGTTTTCTGACTCCTTTTCAGTGCATTAGATATATAAGTATTGGCTTAATTTTGCTTACATCAGTAGTACTTTCTGAACTGAATTCAAGTCCATTTCCATGACTAATGTTGAAGTTACATGTTCTTCTGTCTCTTTCTGATCCTTAAAAAAGAAAAGTCAGAAGCCAGAATCTATAGATTGACTCTCTGATTCAGAATTGTTGATTCCTTTGAATATTCAGTGGTAGGTAGCTGAGGGTTGGATAAAACTTGCTGATCAATACAGAAAAAGGCAAAAAATTCAGTATTGCATTGGTGGAGCACAAAGAATGCATAATAATGCAAAACACAACTTCACCTGCTCTAAGGAACAAACAATATCTAGCCCCATTCAGCTTTTCATAATTATTAAGATTTATGTCTAGAACCAATGGAATTTATCAGAGTCACTGAGCATTTAATTGACCTTAAGAAGCAGAAAACATACTGACAACATGCTGTATTTATAATTCTTCTGTACACCTTGTGCAGTGTGATTCAATTTTACCAAAACATCCCTAAGGACAGCTGCTTGCCTTCAGTCATCTCCAGTAACATCCTAAAATCTTTTTTCCCCTTCTTCTTATAGGGATTGCCTTTGAAAGCGTAATTACCAATACTTAATGTGAACAATTTGAAATGGTAATATTTCTTCTTCGTCATTCTTCCATGGTTATCATTGGAGACACGCACTAGTTTTATCTGATGTAGCATTATTCATAGTACTTGCAATGTACTTATAAAGAAACCTTTACCTTATGAACTTTAGACTCAAGGCTGAGTTAGATTTGTTCTAGTTAACAGAAAGAACAACATTCAGATAAATCTGTCTCAGTGCTACTGAACAATCTTACTCTAGCTTTCCAAGGACCAAATACTGACACGGAAGTGCAATGGAGTGGTTTGGTTTTGCCTCATTAAACAAGATACCTACCACTATTGCGAATTCTTTCTTCTAAAAGGACAGTATGTCCCGTAGGGAGTTTCCTGCTGAAGATCTCAGCTGAGCGGAGGAACATGGCTTCTACTGCTGAGCCCTTCAGTAAAGCAATCTGGTCTTCATGATCAAGGGTTTGGAAGCCTGAGGAGACATAAAAGATAAGTCAGGCAGCAAAAGAAGAAGTTCCCACTTCTTTCTGTCCTGAAATTCCTGCATGTGAGGTGCCAACACATCTGCATAACCTTGATGCTGGTGTCAGCAGGGTTGCCAGGTACTGCAGAAATTGAAACCTGGACTTCAGAAAATGACACCAATTTGAACCTCCCGAATGTTTACGAGGATTACATGTGTGTTTCAGTGTTCATGATACTTTTAGAGGATAAGCAAATTGTGGTGTAGCATAACCAACAATGAGAATTTTGTCTAGCTCCATAATATCTTCTGTCGTGTTTCCATCAGAGCTCTCTACATGCCTTTCCCATTGCCATGCTGCTTTCAGTGTTACAATATGCCTGCCTTATTTAAAGGGGACCTCTACCATATCCCCAGTATTCAGTCTTGAGATAACATCAACTTGAGAGTTGAAAAAATACTAATTAACTCAGATTTTCAGCACTTGTCCATAACACATCCTACCAGGACCATAAATATTGGTGCTGCCAACTAGAGAAAGTTCTTGCTTGGGACTCACAATTCAGTGGATGTTATAACCTAGAGGCATTGCTAGAAAGGCAGCAAAGGGCATGAAGTAGAGTCTAGCAAGTGTTAGTGGTAATTTAGAGGCAGACTATTTGGCATTGCAGCAATATATAGAAATAAAATCTCTCTACAGACATAATCCCTTCTCTTGAACGTTTTGTTTGTCAGTAGCTAAAGGGTGTCACATCTTGGAGTGGCAGAGTTTGGATTGTTCAGCCTACTATTCTTCTGAGCACAAACCACCTTTGTGCTTTGTATCTAAAGTATCTAAACAATGTGTAGAAGGAGAAGACATTTTTTTATAGTCTTCAAAATATACACAACAATTGCCAAAAGGCAACAGAAAGGCATGTAAACCTTGCAATAACAAAATTTGCCCCAACACACTATATATACCTGGTAGTTTTTTAGTGAATTCCACAAGAACCTGCACGTGACTGGTAGCCATTTCTGTTAAAATCAGAAAATTTCCTTCAGCACTGAATTCCTCGTTTAACTGTTAAAAATTAAACCAAAAAAAAATCTGTTAATTTTCACTGACATTTCACATTTAAGAGCATAAAATACAAGAAATGTTAGACTGGACCAGGCAAGAGTTCCACCAAATACTGTAATTTGTCTCCGATGTTGTCAAAACCAAGTATTTTGGAAGGCAACATAAGAAGTAGCTAGTATCTTTTACTCTAGAAATTATTTTCAAGCTTCCAGGCTGGTGTCTCTATAGAAAGGAAGACTGACAGCAAGTCAAACTCAAATCACTGCCTAGTAGAGTAGAAAATACAAAGCTCCAATCAGCAAAGGTTAGATTTGATCATAAAAGTCTTATTCTAGAGTTGAAAGCTTTTTCTTAAAGTTTTCTTCTTTAAGTTTGATAGACAAAGATGTGGTCTAACTGTTGGCTGAATGGGAGACATTTTGCCCCACTTTCAGCATACTTTAACTGTAAGCTTTTACCCATAATTTGCTCTACTTTACTGTACCTACTTGTGCTGACTACAAATATTTTTTGCCACGCAATCCTCAGCTTCATTATCAGTATTTCAAAAATGAACTTGCCAATATACTTACTAGTTTTTTTGACACCTCCTGTGGTATTTTTTGTTTACTGTATGAATCCATAATATAATTAAGAAGTTTCTGCTGTTCTGGAGTAAATTCTACCTTCTCCTATACTGGCAAAAAAAAAAAAAAAAAAGAGCCCATCATGAAATGCAGTTATAGTAGTGATGTAGCATCTCTTGCTTTAGGCAAAATCTATACATCTATTTTTCACCATTTGGAGACCAAGGAGATAAGAGGTTTGCTTGTCACCTTGTCACTGAGGTTTTTACAGAAGTGTACAGAAGAGAGGTGTATAATGTTTTTAAACTGTGTAAGTTTGTGTGGCTAATTATCAGAAATAAGGAAATGTTTAGCAAATAACTAGGTATGTTAGAGTTTTAATATCACACCTCACTGTATGTGATATATGTACCACAGAAAAAATACTGCATGGATCTTACACATGCTTTACAGAGTTTTGATTAAAAATTTATCAGAGCTACTACTACATTCAAGGTATTTCCTTGACTTGGTGGAAGATGGAGTTTCAATTAATACAGGTAGCTCCAGAGAGTTTTCAACACTCTTTATTCACTGTACTAGATGCATTTAACAAAAATCAAACATCACCACTACTGTACGAACTGTTACAAGAATTCTCTTACCTTATACATTTTAGTTGTAGATGTAACTTGTTTCACATCATGGCCTTCGTTGTCTTCATCGACTGTGTGATCTGGGGGCTGCTTCACATTTTTCCGTAGCCTTTTTGACTTGCACTGTATCTCTGTTAAGAGACCTAGGACACATAATGCAACACAAAGCATTTATATATGAATTTATATTTGCCTGAGGCACTCAAGAGGTACATAAACATGCCCATGAATGCCCTTTACACTTACAACCCCGCTTACCTGTGCAGATCATCTCCTGAACTCATCATTATCTTTGGATGTGAGGCTAATGAGACAAGCTAGGTACACACTATGAGTAGTCTAGCCCACCTGGAGCTCATCTGCAGAGCAGTACAGTTGGTTCTGCTAACGCAGCATCCACACACTGAGCGTGTCAGGGGTCTTGCTTTGAACCAGCTCTGATCTGTCCTTACAGGCAAAAAACCCATTAGTGATGGGAGAGTGCTGGATTGTGCCCTTGGTTTAGTTTTATACAAGAGAAAAGCCTTTCCTGTGCTCCAAGACCTAAACCAAAGTGCAATAAATAGGAACAACTGGAAGACTATCATCAAAATAATGTTCCTTTGCTCTGATCAAGAATAGTAACTGAGGTGCAGCTGTTCTTACACAAAGAGCATTGGATATTTTCAAAAATCTTTAGGCAATATTAGGTCTGTTGTGCAGAATCTTTGGAAAGAAAGCCCACTCAGAAGAGGGGACTCCAGGGCTTTAGCCATTACTGCATCACTACACGGGTAGACCAACAGCTGAAAACATTAACTCAGAAGTAACTCAGACTGACAAACCTACCTTTAAAATATATTTATATAAGAAGTTACCCAGCTGGTCTCATTATTTTGCTTTTCATTGTATTAGACAGTTGCATAAAGCCTTGGTTTTATTGTGGAGTTTCACTTGCCCTAATAGAAGGATTTTTGCATTTGTGGTTTGGGATTTTCTGTTTAGGTGTTTTTGCTCTGGACTACATTTCAGTACCTTGAACCAGGGAGCATCCTTGTGTGGATGTCATAAGAACTACCAATTTTCTTGTGCTAACAAAAGAAAGGAACAATAGGTATGCTACACAATCTGTGGAAGACAGAAGTCACAAATGAAAAAGAAAACACCTAAGTATTCATCTAAAAATAAACCTATCAGCACAGGATTTTCTTTCGTTCTTTCTCTCTTTCTCTCTCTCTTTTTCTTTCTTTCTTTCTCTCTTTCTTTCTTTCTTTTTCTTTCTTTCTTTCCTTCATTCAAGTATTCTTCCCATTCTTCACCTTTAAAAATGCAGAGCAGGAAAAGAGGCTCATTCAGTGAGTATATGATGTGGAGGAAGATACCATGAAACGAGTGAATGTCGTTGTGAATGTTTTTAATTTCCTGTTTAAGCCCTATATAAAATGACCTACCTGAACTGCTGAGAGAAGAGGAAATTTACATGATTAAAATAAGACCTGCAAAGAATACCTTGAAAGGAGGGAATAGGAATGATGGAGATAATAATTGGTATCGAGCCATGTAATTTGTGGTGCCACACAGCACCATAGATTTCTTTTTCTAAATTATTCAGTGCATTCTTTGGTTCAGTTAATGGGCTTGTGCTGTTTTCCACCAGCTTAGGATCTGGTCTATTGCCTTCCTAGGGAAAATTTGCTTTACCTTTGCCTTAAGCATTAAGACAGATTTTTCTCATGCTTCCTGCTACTGAGTATTGCCTTGATATCTTATTCTGGCTCCATTTAAGTCTGCTGAAAAACTTGTGTGTGAGACAAGACTTCACTTTTTACCGCACAGATCGCTAAGTTTCAATGGGTGTTAAATTCCAGGAAGAGTGGCAGAACCTGGGTCTTCCCTAGCTAGACATTTCACCCAAGAAACTTGCAGTTTAGATCAAAATGATGGCAAATGACTGAAATTGATGGGTAGTAATTTTGGTCTGTCTGTAGTTTGCGCATAAAGGGCAGGAGAAAGATTGTTGAGTAGCTGTGCCATAAATATTTATAATACTTTACCTCCTTGTTCAGAGGGAAAAAAGAATCCACAGAGCTTGCAATTACAATCCTACAAACGCATAAGTGAAACAAAGTTCAAGGTAACCTTTTATTTCCTAGTCATATTTTTTCAAATAAATACCTTATACTACTAGAAGTTTCATGTTTTACTGTCCTAGATTGCCTTGAACTAAAAGCAATTTTACAACATGCTCCTGCTTTAAAGCCATTAAATAGTGCCTTGCCAAACATCCTCATTGCAGTGCATTAGAGCACTCTTATGGTTAAGTCATGAGCAACACAAGATACCCCGTGTTTCCATTGCAGAGAGAGAGTCAAATGGCAGTGTTACCCACTGGCTTTTGCTTCTCGTATGCCAGCTTGTGAAAATGATAGGCCAGAATAAAATTTTCATGTGGTCCCAGTCAGTATTATTTACGCTGACCTGCTTTTTTTCAGCAGTGCGCTGTTGGGGTTTTTGCTGCACTAAGTTAGTCAAGCTCTTTTGAATCCTCAAAATTTTGAAACAATGGATCAGGGGTGAGCTCACAGGGGAGTTATTTTCCTCTGACAATGCAGGACACATTGACTCTTCCATCAGAGTGGGGTCTGCTCATATGTTTATGTATTGCAGGAGAATATGTAATATCTCAGGATCACTGCAGCCTGTTCAATTTGCAGAATGAAAGATTAATTACATTATGCTGGCAACACCTTCGAAATATTGATGGAGTTTATTGTTTCTCATATAACCAACAGTTACTATATCATCTTCTGATCAGATTGAAGGATAGAAATATATTAAAAATTCCAAGTAGATTAATTTCCTGCATGAACCTAAATTGGTTTCACACATACATGTATGCTAAAGTGACTGGAGCCATCAAGAAAAATAAATTGTAGTCCTATTCATGGAGAGCAAAAGAGCAGATGTTTAGGGAGTGTTTTCAGGAGAAAACTTATAAAAATAGTACCATAACTCATAGAGGAGCTTTAAACATGTTCAAAGTTGCATTCCAATATCCCTGTTGTTCTAAGTTATCCAGTTTGAAGCTCAATAAAGTTTATAAACTGTCAGTCTGAATAGAATGTTTGTTTTAATATAAAACATTATTAAAATCCATTGGGTTAATTTCTGGAGACCTGTGTGTCTGTGAGTTCTACCTGTGTGCCTATATGCAAGGCAGGAAAATCTATAGTGCCATGAGGAAAGCTAATGAGACTATAAAAAAGGGCTAGCCCTTACCAGGCTTTCCCTGATTGCTGGGTGAGGTCTGGGAACATACACTTGGC
Source organism: Platysteira castanea (assembly GCA_013397175.1). Taxonomy (NCBI): domain Eukaryota; kingdom Metazoa; phylum Chordata; class Aves; order Passeriformes; genus Platysteira; species Platysteira castanea. Next base: position 823,329 of record VYXC01002885.1, read on the forward strand.
AAGTCCACAGTAACTTCCTGCTAGCAACACTCCTGCTCCTTTCTTGAAAACGGCATTGTTTATGTGCCAAAACTCGGACTTGGCTAACAAGAACTTGACAGGGGGAGCCCCAGAAAGAGTAGGAAAAAAAAGCACCAGGACTTTCCTGCTCTGGCTTCCATAACAATGCAAACCCCTCACTCCTGGGGAGTCTCCCATAGACTTGCTTCCCTGACTGCTTCTCCTTCCCACTCAAGCAGACTAGTAGCTGTCATCCAGTGCAGGACTGACCTTCCTTCACCATTTGTTCAGCTCCTACGTCCTCGCATCCCTGCTCACCAATGAAATCCCATTGCTTTAAAGTGCATTTGTCTTTCAACAGGGTTTGATGCACAGGCACAGCATCTTCTTTAATACACCTTCCACCTGCCAAATGGTGTCTTTTATAACTTTATTATTAAAAGCAGACCACTCAAACAAATACAGTATTTAATGCACGCTCTGACTAGATGATGCAAATACCTGTATACATACATTCAGCCAACATGCCCATTTGCTTGCATTTCCTTAGACGGCACTCCTGGCATTTTCTCCTCATGTACATGTCCATCTCGCAGTTGCCTCCATTTTTACACTTGTATACTGCATTTTTCGTGATGCTTCTTCTGAAGAATCCTGCATAAAACAGCAGTGACATAGATGAAAGAAAACAGTCAGAAGCAAAGTCATCAAGACTTTACGAAAAACACTTCCATCTGCACTTGATTTTTCTGAATGACACATGTTCTGCCAGACCATCAGTTTCTTTCAGTGCCTGGATGACTACATTCTTGATACTTATATTAACAACAGTATCCAAGTCATATAATTTAATAAATGAGCCCACACACTAGACATTAGTCCAAAGTCCTGGAATTGCGAATGAAGGGAAAATTCACACCCAAATCTGAAACCTGCCAGTAGCAGGCTGAGCACCAGGACTAGAGCCATAGGGTGATACCATACAAATAGCCAGTGAAAAATATATGAGTCTGTTAAGTCTCTTGAGGAGTGTGCAGAAAGAGAGCTGAGTGACTCGTCACCCCTCCCCCAGCTCCTGGGAGCAACAGAAGATCGAGGTACTGGTCTGCTCACCCACCCCCAAGTTTAATAGGGAAGCTGCATTCTGTCTGCCCGGTGTACATGTGGCCTCCACCCCTTTTTACAAGACACTCCGGCTTTATTCACTGAGTATTGTCCACTTGATGAGTTAAGTAATCACCTAATTTCACCTGCACAGGCAGTTCTACTGGTATTGTCACTGGATTCACTCAAAAATATGCACAGTGATCACTGCAAACAGCAACTGACAGAAGAAATTGAGAGAACCCTTCCTATCTGTCCAAATCTCCTATTTGCCTGCTGCCTAGCACATCTGTGAGAGTGCCACTGTGGGCAAAACATGGGGTGCACACGACATTAAATGTAATTAAATAAGAGTCATCACAAAGGAACAGAATCTTTGCTGTCAATGTTTCCTGAATTTTTGGTGTTACTCACTGTGCCATTATAATCTTCTTACATTGCCCTTCATATGGCAGAGACTATTTAACATCAGCTACAGCGGGTTTCTTCCCCATGTTTGGGCAGGTTTCTGAAATGTACACCTGGGAGATTCTGCTGGCACATCACTGATTTATACTGTGCTGCAAACTAGAGCTCTGCGTACATTTATATTAACCAGAGCCATTCAAAAAGCTTTTGCCTTCTTATCACCACTGCCTGGCACAATAAAGCTATTGTTTTCCAACCTGGCACTCTGATGCATTAAAAGAGGGACTAGATAAGAGCCAGTCTCCCATAATCAAATCATAGAGCAAATTCAGTTGTGAATCTAAAGGATTGTCTGTGTGTTTGCAGACTTGTGCATTGTCAGATGACAATTTCCCGAATTTGACCCATGGTTTTATAGTTGCCTAATCTCTTCCAAGCACCAGTGTGTAGCAACCAGTAAAACAATTCCACTACCTGGTCACAAAAAATCTGGCTTTTCTCTGAATCTTCAGTAATTCCTGCTTGAAATCTCTTCCATGCTGTCTGTTTTATTGGCTGCTCTTCAAACAAATACAGTTGACTGGCATCCGTCTCTTTTGAAATGCAGATTACTTAGAACCTCCAGAAGCCCCAGGCATTATTTTTATTCATCACTCACATGGTTTTAATACATTACCATTTACTGGCCAGGGAAGGGGAAAAAAGCCCTGGATTTAAGCTGTAAGTTCTCACTGTCAGTTAAAGGCAACTGCATATGATTTATATAATTTATAATTTTATTTGTAAATTTTAAATCCTGTAGTTTATGACATATTAATTAGTAGTAAATCCTGAAAAGCTCTGCACAAATATTTATAACATTCTAAGACTCACTGATGACTTCATCACTCAATCTGTTCACAAGGTGTGCATTTACTTCTTCATGGAGGAAGAAAGAAAAAAGAACTCTAGTAAATGATTTTTTTAAGATATGCAAGAAAGAAAAAGGCAAAAACATGGATGCAAAAGCTAGGAACCAACAAGATTCAAGCAGTCAAATACTTTCTCCTGAAAACAAAGTTTTTGAAAAAGTGAAATGATGTGAAATGAAAAGAGAAATCTTTTTTCCTTTTTTGGCAAAAAGAGGTTTTAACCGTATTCTTGCTTCAGGTTTTTTTTGTGAAGTGACTCTTGAATCACTGTCTTCTTGAACAGAATTCTTCATAATTAATTTTGAAATTAGCTTTTGGTATGAATGAAATTTCTGTATATAGTATTCACTACTAATTCAAAATGAATTTAAACTGCCGGAAATACTTATATGTGACTTTCTATAACAGGAGAAGTTTTACTAAAATTTAAAGGTAAGTCAGAAACAGCATATGTTAAACTAACAAAGGCTTAGTAACCCCAAAAGCTGAAGGTTTTTCTGGCACAGTGTAACTTTCATCTGATCTTGCCAAATTACAAAAAGCTCATGTTGGCTGGAAATGTTGAATTTGCTTTGTTCTCAGATAGTCATGAATATGATTAATTATTGTAGAGCTTCTCCAGTGTTACTGATGCTGATTTTTTCTTATGGAAATTATGAAAGTTGAAGGAGGGCAGTTGTAAAAAGAGTAGATGAAAGCTTTGGAAATCTCTCTGTTTGGCATCCTGGTGGGTTTTAAATTAAAAAGCTTTTAAAGTTCACAATTGTTAACAAAACACCTGGTCTGTTCTGTCAGACTACCAAGACATCTTCCGGCGTTCCTTTGCCCCATGCCCCTGTGGTGGGTGTAAGTGTGAGGAGAGGATTAAAGCAGGACCTTTCTTTGCAAGAAGAATTCCAGTCCAGTGTGAGACACATCAAGCAGTACAGGAGTGGTTTGAATACTGCAAAAGCCCCTACTGCAAGCCTGCATGGAGGGGATGTGTAACTAGCTTTTCATAGAGTCATAGAATGGTTTGGGTTGAGAGGGATCTCAAAGATGGGGGCTTTTTGTTTCAGCAGAATTTATTCTGTGGCTTTATTAAACAAGCACAACAGTATGTCACACTTGTTCTCAAACATCTAGCAATGGCCCTTAAAACCCACTATACAGGCTGAGGCTGTACCAGAATGTCTTTGATGTCTGTCTGCAAAGATTGTTTCAGAAGTGGTCTCCACAGTAGAAAGTTTAAACACAGTGTATTGCTCCTCGTGCTGTAAATGTTATGTAAAATATTAATGAAATAGTTCATACATATTTCTTAATGGATGGTAATGTATTAAGAAACATATATATAGCAGTGTGTACTCCTGCCAATATCTTCAGATGAATATTCTCATGAGGGACGATAGATAAGATCCTAATATTGTTCCATCTGCCCAAGAAAGAAAACCAAAAAGAATGGAAGGTGTTGCTGAATGCATTACCCAAGAAAGAGATTTTTAAAAAAAATTAACATATTCATCACAGAGGATTGAATCCCATAAAAATATGTGCAAAGCTTCTTCCTTTGAATAAGAACATCCACTGCATCAATGGAGCAGGGGTGCTGGAAGGTGAACACTAGTCCTACAGAAAGGGACCTGCATATTATTTTGGACACACACTGAGCACGAATTAACAGTCTTGTTGCCAAGAAGAAGGGATAATCTCATACTGGGGTGCAAGACACAGACACGTGAGGTAGTTATTCTACTGCATTGATAAGAACACAGCTGAAGTACTGAGCCTAATTTTGGTCTCCTTGCTTTGAAGGTAATGTATAACCATGTGAAAAATTCCACAGATAACAAGGACGATCAAGAGATCTAGAAAACATAACATCTGTGTTACCCTGTCAGACAGAATTACTGTCCTCAGCACATCTCCTTACTGAATCAGCTGGTACTTTAGCCACTTCTAAAGTTTATTGAAGAAACAGAATCCATTCTCTTTAAGCAATTCAACTTTTACTATGTTTGATCAAGAGTACTATTCTTTGTAATTGATGTTGCAGTCATGAAACAGAACAAAAACATAAAATACATTATCCCAATAAAACAGTAAAATTATGGTTACATGGAGTGATTCAAAATGAATCAGTAGGGAAGTGGATGCCTGTTTCCTTCCACCATGGGTTTTAGTCTGAATATTTACCTGATGGCTTTAACCTCTCTTCTAGAAGCATTCTGTAAAAATTTCAATGTTTGTAATTTTAAGTCTCTGAAAAGTCCCTAACACATCTAATACTGAAGTTAATAAAGAATATATGTATCATTACCTGGAACTGTCACATCAAAATTGAGTTTAACCTGGTTTATAATGATAGCATTCATATGAGTTAATTCACAGCTTTTGACTTGGAGGCTGTTCACTCAGATAGCAGAAAGAAATTAATCTCCTATTTATTGAAATTATTGAGATAAATTGTGTGAGCCTTGACTGTATTCATGTCTAGAGTGCATGACTAGTGTGGTCTGTTTTTTACTCACCAATGATTTTGTGATAGATAAAACAAAAGCCCCAAGTTAGGTCAAGGTCCTCTCTCTCTGAGAGTGAATTCCACATGAAGATATTTTAGTGAGTCAGTAGTGACCATGCTGTAGTCTTTATCCATAAAACTGGAATGGTAATGAAATATTTATTCACAGAACAGAATGGAAAACTGGGGCACTATTTTTCTGGCCGTAGTGTACCTTAGCCATGTCACAGATAATATCATACCTCTTCAGGTGTAATCATTGACATACACACTTTTGCCCTCTCTGCTAAAATATCTGGCAATCATGTTTACCATAATGGCAATGATTTTCTACACCACATTTATCCTAATTATAACATGCGAGTAATATTCTTCTAAGAAGCAAGATATTTGTCCTACAGATACACAGATACACCTAAGAAGCTTCCTGAAGAAGCTCCCGCCTTAGGGATAGGGGCTATCCTTAGAAGAAAGTATAGAACTAGAAATCCTTTCATTTCACAAACCTGAAGACACCCATCATATTCTTTGGGAGCTGGGCAAAAGAGATTGCCTGGGAACAGTCCACAGGTGGGGGCTGACAGCTTTCACTTCCCTTCAGAGCACACTGCATGAGGCACTTGGGCTGGTTTTAGCTATTTTCTAGGGCAGCGTACCACTCAGCTCCCAGGGACCTGCATGAGCGTGTTCCTTCCTCAGGCAGAGAGTGGCATGAACAGCTTCCATAGAGAGCAGAGCCAGACTGCCAGTCTCCACAGAGAAGCTGTCCTTCAGTTTACCAAAAGCTGATGGTGCTCAAGAGCCGTAGGTTGGCCTACTGTGCTGTATAACCACAGGGCAATGATAACAGAAACTGCCAGTCTGTCTTGGGGAAAATAGGGTACACAGGATCCAAACGTAAATCGCTAATATGTTTAATGATTTGGATAAAATTACCAAGAAAATAAATTAAAAACACAACAAAACAAAACAAAACAACCAAAAAAAAAAACCCCAAAAAACCCACCCAAGACCAAAAAAATTGAGAAGCTGCCATGCCTATTAGCTGAATTGACTTCATCCTACCTTTGCATCCTTCACAAGTAAGGGCATTGTAGTGGTACCCAGAGGCTTTGTCACCACAGACCACACAGAGCTCTTCTCCTTTCACTCTTCCCGCGGAGTGACCCAGCCTAGGCCTTTTGGCTGCAGGGATATCCATTATCTCTGTCTCCCTTGTGAAAAAGGTCTCTGAGGGTAACCTCCTGAGTTCATACATCCCAGGGGAATACCATTCCTCATGCTGCGGAGGGTAGAAGCCTAAGTTGGAGTAATATGGTGGCGATGAGATCTGAGGCTGAACTTGGGGAAATGGCACATTGTTGTACTGTGCATAAGGTGACACATCTGCCTCTTGCACTGGAGAACTCATTGGTTCTGAGAGGACACCTGGAAAATAGTAATGCAAAACCAATTTCTATTACTACCATGAAACTGTAATTGTCAGAGAAGTTTCCGCTTCTAGACATTTCTCTCAAAAACCAGGCACAAACATAAAGATTGCATTATCCAAACTCAGATTTGCTACACAAATACACTGCGAGAAGTTTTAAAAATAACTTGTTTCTTCTCAGACACTCCTTTATAATTGGTGGAAATGTTCAGCCCTGGCAGTTACATAAAAAAATCTTGAAAAATATTGTGCAGGTAATTGTATTGTTGTTCAGTTTACAAGAAAGAGCAATCCACACCCCAGGGAAGCTAACAACCCAAATGAGGTCTTAAAGTAGAATGGAAGAAATCCAAACAAATGGCAGAAGCCCCATAGCATTGGTGAAAGCTAAATCAAGACTCAAACTTCATGTTAATTTGTATTTAATTCTGAATGAATGTATTATGACAGATAAAAACTGCACTGAGTAAAAATGACAAGGGTGAGGCTTAATTAGAAGACTAAGAAAATGAAATAAACATTCAAGGAGAGCCTGAAATAGGAAAGTGAGGTTACCAGGAAAGAACAAGAAAGATATTCCTAATATAAGTGGTGAAATGCAATCTTCTCACCATCCAGCCTCCAGTGGCCAGCCAGCCTCTACAGCCTGGTCCCCAGTCCCTACAAGCCTGTGCTGTTCAGGGCGGCTGTGCAGTTCTCTTAAGAAGCACCTCTGTAAAGCCAGCATTAGTCACCTCCGAGACAGTGACAGGCCTGGCAGTGGCACAAGGAGTGGCAACATTTCCTGTCGGGATCAACATGGTGTCGGGAGGTTACCTTAACCTTGCTTGTTAAATAGCATATTTGAAACTGCAAACAACTGAACTCTCATTTCTTTTCTGTACTCGCGGCACAACAACATCTAGCAGTCCCTCGATGGTGTAGTTTAAATCAAGCCCATGTCAAACAACTGAAAACCTGAATTTAAAAGTTATTTGCAAACTATTTCTCATTTTCTGTTGGAGAGAGCCACATCTTGCAGTTTCATGAAAATACTGACTCAATTCCTTCAATAGTTCCAAGAAGAGAGTCTGAGAAAAATAGTGCATATTTCCAGGAAGATGACCAGTCCACTTTTATTTGAGTCAACAGCAGTATTTACAAGGAAGTCGTAGATTAATGTTCATTGGTGACCATCACTTAACAGTGCTTCAGAAGAACTCCAGAAACATTTTTGCTGACATAAAATTGGCCCCAGACAAGTGTCCTTTTGCGAGGAATCAGAAACAACAAAGAAATACTAACAGTTAAGAAGAGGGAACATCTGTAGTGACAAAAATAATTAAAATCTGTAGTGGGGGATCCTTCCTTCTCCTTTGTATCGCTTCAGTTAATGCTACAAACTAACCTTTAAATTACACCTACTTTTTCACTTTCAAGGTCTCACGCTCTTGCTCTGCAGCTTTCTGCCCTTCCTACTTTACCACACTGCAGAAGCCATGCACGTGTTCTGGGTTTGTGTGGTTGCCCTATTAGTGCCTACAGCACATCTTGGCCAACAGTAAATGTTGAGGTCCTAGCTCCAGAATAAACAGCGAGATGTATGTCTGGAAAAACGTGACACAAAACTGAATGAGAATAATGGTGCCGTTTATTACTAGCAATTAGTTTAATTATGGTTGCATTTCACTGCTCCGGATGAGGCCAGGGCACCAAGTGCTACACTGGCAGAGCAGAGTAGCAGAAGGCACTCCCCAAACCCAAGGTTATGCCATTTAAACAAATACGCTATAGACATACAGAGGGCATCTGGGGACTCTGTGAAAGAGCCTGGATGTGAAATTACAGCTTCCTGCATCAGATGCAAACTGTCACTGATACCTGCCAGCCACAGTGGTGACAAACCAAGTAAGGGGTGAGGACAACAATGATGTGATGTCCAGTGTAGGTTTAATGAGTCTTTAATGGGTCTTTAGCTATATTTACCACTTGTTGGGGCTGCTGCTCATGAAGACTGGTCAAGGTACTTCAGGTACCAAAGCTGGGATTTACTGTGGGATACACACTCCTTTAGTCTCTCTTTGGAAAGGAATCTGTTCACCATGGAAAGCTAAGTTTTCATTTGCTAGTTAGTAATTAGTTAATTGAGTTTGCTGAAGGAAAGTGGGACAATCCCAAAATGAAAAGGAAGAAACTGTTGATTTTTAGCCTTCTGCCACCCATAGGAAACTCCACAAGAGCTGGATACCAGCCTCTTGAACTGCTTGGGCCTCTGAAAGAGCAAGAAGAGAAGGCAACATTCCTTCCATAGGGAAAAAATCACAGGGCTTGTTAAAAACTCAGAGCTACTAAAGAATTGCAGCACACCCTGAGACAATACTGGGGGTTTATTTGAACAACTGTAGAGCCATTTGGGTTACAAATATGTTTAGAAAAATCTTCCCAGTCATTAATTCTACTCTGCTTTGAAATGAAACAAACAAACAAAAAAAAGAGTCTTAATTTTTTAAGTTAAATACAGGAAAAAAAGCCAAACAGCCTAAATCATGTCCTTTTCCTTTCTGTATCAGATACAGATTTAAACAATTTAGTTGAACTGAGTCCATGCTCAGGTCAATGGAAGGAAAAAGGAAGAACAGACAGGGTTGAGAGAGACTGAGAGAACATGGTCTTCTTTTTTGTAAAACAGACTTACAGCTAAAACTCTAGGAAGTGCTCAAAGACCAGTATGATTTTTAAAGTTAGTTAGGTTGCAACTATATAGGTTTTCCCACTTTAGCTTGAAGTTTTGAGGGTTTTATGTTTGGTTTGGGTTTGGTTTGTTTTAAGTAGACCTCAGCATGATGTACCTGTAGACCTGTACATGAGAGTCTAGACCAAATCATTTCTTATCACAAAATAAAAGTAATCTTATCTTGCCAAGCGGAATATACATAAGCTCTTCTCCAGATATATTTATTAGTAGAAATCTGGAATGGACTGGTTTCATGCAACTAAAGCGTGAGCAGCCCAGTAAAATCACTGGAGTTGCAGTAGTATAAGCAGTGAAAGTGAAATCAAAAATGAGGTCTCTGGACTACAACGACATTTTGTTTGTGTGGTCTTAAATATTTTGTAACATTTATCTGTTTTTCCTTTTGGAAGCATACTTTTCAGATTTTTAAGGAAAGACTATTTAAGCACACACAAATATTATACTACTTACAGCTGCAGATCTTTTCAATTTGCAAATCTTGTATTTTGCAAATAAGTGTTTTTCAATGAAAACCTCTTACAAAAATATGGAAAGCTTACTCAAAACAAAGTGAAACTGTCACATGCATGTGATCATTGTTTTACAAATATTTTTTCTACTTGCAACTAAAATTTATTAGAGAGTTTTACTTTTGTTACTTTAAATTTTACACAGAATATTTTACATGAAACTTGAAAAAATATTTGACTTGTAGAAACAATAGATAATTTTCCTTGAAGGAATAAACTGTTTTCAGTTCACAGAGTTATACTGATGTTTTGTGTAAGCTAAAGGTGATTTTATGCAGAATATTACAGAAACTACAAAGAGCTGATATTTTGATGCAAAAGTTATTGTTCCCCTCATATAAAGCTGAAGAAAGAGAATTAAATTCTAAGTGGGTTTAAAATATGAACCCCTGTCTTTCCTTTGTTATTCATGGAGGAACAGAATAAAATAACGATATTCAGAATTAGGTGATTTGGAAACCATAGCATACCTGTTAACAAAATCCTGGCTTAATGCCAAACAAATTATTTGTGTATCTTTTAAAGATCACTTGGTTTAAAAAACCTACTAGCATCCTACAATTTCAAGGAAGAGTGCAAGAATAGATAACAAAAATATCCAAGTGAGAAAATGGCAATATCCTACCTCAGGCTGTGTTCAGTCTGACCATTTCTTGATGAAAAATACTCTCCTTAAGGTGTCTCAGTCCTCCTTTCCCTCTATTTCTTCTTTTTTACCTCCTGAAGTCTATATATACATAAAACTTCTCAATTCTGCTTTGTCTGTGCCCTGTTAACTTCTTCACTGTGAGAACTTTCTTTAAGATTAGAAGGGAGTGACACAGACCAGAGGTTATATAGTTTACTAATTAACTTCATTACGAGAAACTTGTTTGTAAATGCCGGAAACAATGTCTGTTCCCAGTGTGGATTTACCTGGATAAAATTTGGTTACCAGTTGAGGGGATGCTTCCAAGTAGCCTACCATTGTATTTTTGTACCTATTTTGGTTTGGTAAGAACAAAATTTTGTATCAGTAAATATTTGGTAAGGTCAGGTGGTTCTGTGCAATAGATTAACCACGTCAGTATCACAGGAAGCATGCTTTTTAAGCACAGAAATGGTACATTCTCAAAAAAAGTCCAAAGTGCTCAGACCTTACTGGACATATTTGTATGCCAAGATAGAATGGTTTGGGTTGGAAGGGACCTTAAAGATCCTCTAGTTCCCAACTCCCTGAAATAGGCAGGGGCACCTTCTTCTTGAACAGGTTGCTCAAAGCCACATCCAATCTGTCCTTCTCATTAAATTTTTCACTCATACCGCCACTCTGTTTGATTTGGCTCTCTTCATAATTATTATGCATCCAAGATTTTCTGTTTTAATTTGTGTTGGTTTGTTTCCTTTTGATTTAAGGGTCAGTTATGAGCCTAATTATCTTCTCTGCAGGGATGAAGCCAGATGTTGCATCAACTGCCAGCTGGTGCTAAAGACAAGTAGTTATTTAACATATCTTATAATCTTGAAGCTGTATAATCAGTTTGGACACTTGACCCTACTACCTTTTTTATTACTATTATTTATTAAGGAAAAAGAAAGCAAACCTCAAACCAAAAGGAAATGCAGATTTGCCTAAAAGGAGTCAACCTTTTAAGCTCCTCTTAGGCACTGTTCTATGTCTACAACAAGTTTCAATGGCATTTTTTGTTCTTTCATTAAGAGGTTTTAATATATTGCTTTTTTTACCCCCTTTGTTACATGTATTTTTTTTTTCTCATTCTTCCTCATCCTTTTCAATACAGCTTTTAAGAGTGTTCATTCCCACTAAAAATTCTTTCCCAGCTAGGAACATGTACAATGAGGGTAGCATTTCTTGTCTTGTTATATTTAAACGTCACCTTACATGAAAACATTTTCAGGCCATCACAAATACTTAAAATAGGTCTTAATTCAAACCAAGCATACAATAGTACTGATTTTTTTTTTCAGGTTCTTAGAAATAATTCCATTTCTGATATCTGAAGTTTCACACTTAGTATCTTGGATACTAACTTCTAGATAAGGTAGATATTACTTATTTAGCATAGAAATGTCAGTTTGAGTCACTTGCTGTATGTATTTCAGGTGCCACACAAATATATAACCTTGCCCTACACATATAAAATTTGAAGGCGAGATTTTTTTGGTGTCTGAAAATTCATTCAGGCCCTGTTATAAAAGACAAGTGAAAACCATTGAGAGAAATAAGCTAATGGAGATATTTAACAATGTATTTTCTCTAATATGAAAAAATTCCAAAGGCAATTGAAAGATGTTATCAAACACATTTTTGCAACAGTCTTGTTGAGTTGCCAAACCTTAGAGCAGGGCTTGTCTCAGCGCTCTGCTAATGCACCTCAGCGTGTTCTAGGCCACAACTTGTGTCCAGCCAGTTTGGGGCAAAGTGGAGGAGCTCAGTTCAGTCTATGTTTGTCATGGTAGAAATGTCCACAGAATAAATTCGTGGCTCCAAGGTGAACTACATGGCTTCCAAAGAATTTAAAGGAGAGCAGGATTTCAGTCCTAACTTACAGAGGTTAAAAAAGGAAGGCTGATAGGTGTGCCACTTTCTCTTAAATTAGGATATGAAACTGGACCAGTCTTCACACAGCTGGCCCTATTCAGTACAATGGAACTTGTGAAATAAGAACAGGATTTGACTGAAGAAGGGAAGAATGTCAACAGGACAGGTTTTATGGAGACCCACACACCTCTGGGATTTCTTGTTATCAAGAGTCCCTTTCCCTCACTGTCAAAACCAGAGCTGCAAGAAAGATAAAGTTGATTTTGCGTGCAGGTAGTATAGAGGTTGTATCATTTTATGTATTTGGGTTTGGCCACTTCTTCAAAGATGTATTTTCTGCAAAGAGATCTAGGATATTTCTAAATCACTTACGTAGAGGGCTGGAAAAAGAAAAGCAGTTTTTCAGGAAGACAGGGTGGAAGGGAAGGACCCTCACTTTTACTCGGCTAAAGATCCTTCCTCATTTGCATTTTTGAGGCCCTTTTCCCAGGGACTCATAACTGCAGAAATGAAAAAACATGGTTAAAACACACTAGCTCCAAAGACATACAGAGATACTTTACCTTAGACATATACTGTAAAAATAGCAGTATACAATTTTCAACTACTGAAAGATAGAAAAACCTTTTTTCTGAAACCTGCTGCAACTAGAAATCTTGAGGCTTAGTATGTAGAGGTGCCTTGGAATTACCATGGTGATGAGGTTCAAAGCACAAGCAACTCAGAATTGACAACATTTCTTTTGAAAGACCTGATCCTGGAGCTAACATTTGGAGATGTAATTAGATTTATTTTTGAAGGTCTAGGAATTGTAGACTGAAAAATGCATAATGAAAAGAAAATATATTTCCAGGGATTTTTTACAGAATGCAAGTATGCATCTTTGAATAAAGGAGACTGGTTTGTACAAAGGCTAATGCTTGTAAGCCAGCAATTTTTAACTTGTGAGCTGCAAAGTATGAGAAGACCTAAAAGAAACATGCACTATAAGGACCATCTAAAAGAAAAGTTTTCTTCCTGTTTTCTGGGGTTCACAAGTCACTTCCTGCCAAAACTAAATGTCAAAAATGCAAGTAATTTACAAAGATAAAAAATTGAGAAGCAAAACCATTTCCTACAAGTATTTTGAAGACATAGAGTCATATTTTCACAATAAGTAACTTTCCCGGTGGACTCAGTTGCATATTATTTCTGATAGGTTTTTTTCCAGCTATAAAAGCAAAAAAGACACCACATTAGAGTGACACTCCATGAAACAAAAGTCAGCCTAAGTGAAACACAGCAGGAGTGCTAGGTTTTCTTCCTAATGGGACCCCTGATTCAATTCCTTAATACATTATTTCTTTCTGTTGCAGAAACGTCAGTTTGAATTAAATCTCCATTGTACTAAGCTCTGAACACCTATAATGAGAGACACAATTCCTCTTCTGAAAGCTTCACAATTTGTAAGTAAGGTTACCCTGTGGAGGGTAAATATTTTACATTGACATTCTTCCTTGTGTTTTCAAGATACCTTATCATTACTCCTTAAAAATAATTAAATAATTAATTTAAAAATAGATATTGGGTCAAATTTCTTGACAAAAGCCTGACGTATCTCAGATATGCAGGAGTTTTAAAAGATGACTGGATATAAAATTTGGCACCCTAGATTTCAACGTCATCCTCCCCTCTGTGTATCATGGCCTGACATTGGAATTAAGAGAAGCAAAGAAGTTGTTTAGCTCTCAGCATATTAATTTTTAACAACTCCAAAACATTTCTCCCACCAAACCCCAAAACAAAGAGGGATAAAAACCAGTAACACACAGTAATGGAGTGAGTTCTGCTTATCATTAGTGATCACGCTTTAGTTTAGCTGTCTGGAGCCAGGACACTGAGAGTGGTCTGACTTGTAGAGATGTTCCTGACTTCTAGGAGCTCTGCAGCTGGGGTGGCTCTGGGTGTCAGAGCCCTTCCTTCCATGCACCAGGCACTACTCTTATTTCAGACAGATGAAACTAGAGTGTGTTCAGTTTTTCCAGCACTGAAAAATGCAGAAATCTAGTCTTCTTTGAACTGTAAACTTCTGAAGTGTTGGAGTATTTTATGGGGATCTGTATTGTCTGTGAGGCCCTCAATGTATCATAACTTACCCAATGAAGGACCCACTCTGCTGTCAAATTAAAGGCTAAGAAAATGAATTCTTCTCCTCCTTTTTTTCCCCTTAGCAGTATATATATCAGAAAAGCGCCTACCCATGCTTATAAAATATTGACCAAGAACTTGTCATTCACTAACAAACTCATGCTTAACCTTGAAAAATTCAGTGGAACTGGAGCAAGGAGAATCTTCCATCCTGCTTTATAAATTTTCGTGTGCACTGAAGTTAATAGGATAAGTTTTTAATGGTCTTGATAAGCAAAAATTTTAATTTAGGTGAAATTGCTTCCATAAATTTGCGTTATATGGCAATGCAAATACATTGCACTCTAATTTTATTACAGATTAACTGGAAATATATCTGCTCAGCTCGATTTAAGTGACTCACATAAAGGTAACATGTCTCCAGTACTAGAAGAGTGTCACAAAAACAACATACAGGTTCTGTTATGAGCAATGATGAGAGCAATTGTGTGCAAGGTTACATTAATACCACAGATGTATTATTTGTTATTCCTTTCATAAGTATTGAAGATTCAAGATTTCAGCCATGTCCTTGACTTGAAATTTCAGTGCATTTTCCTCTAGGTTTATGAGTAAGGGACAGCTTGTTATTTCAACCTATTTTGGTGACTTACCAAACAAATGAGGACCTTCAGCAAGAGGAAATCCATCAGCCATGGCTAGCTGATGATGTCCTATTAAATTCATTTCAGATCCCATTTATTCTTCAGTTCAGGAGGAATATGCTGATTAAAAAGGAGATTGACAAGAGATCCTGAAACATATGAAGCAAAAAGAATATTTAAAACAAGACAACTAACTTTTGTGTACCTAGTGTAAGGCAGGATGCAGGAGGTTGTTTCAATATTTGCTGTAACAAACACTGTCTTGAAGTTACAATACCTAATTCAGCCTTTAAATAAAATGCTGCATCCAGCCTGTTTGGTTTTTCCTTGATGTGGCATATTTTATTCACCCTCTTTCTGTTCATTTTAAATTAATGGAGGTTTATGCCCATATTTATTCAAATACTCAGAGTGAAGCACTGGCCTGACCTCCTGAGGGCATGCTGCGCAGCCCCTCTTCCATGCAATACCAGTTGTTTGCATTATTTTTCACACCTTTTCATTATTTCACTGATGTCTCTTACTGAAAAAGTGTAAGTTTATGGTTAGATCAGAAGAACACAGACAGGAAACTTGAGTTTAACTTCCAGGGACAGCTCTTTATCTTGCCTTCAGTAATTACTGAACAAGATAAACAGTGGCAAACGCAGAAAGCCAAGCCATGCTCTGATAACCAGGCTCACCCATCTGCTACCTCTGTGGTCTCAAGCAGTCACAAAACTTTCACCTGGGGAGGCTGGGAGAGGTGTGAAAGGGCCCAGCTCATGGGGGTGGAGTGGGCCAACTCCAGACTGCATTTGAGGCAGGACCCACAGGAGAATACAGAGCTCCAGCAAGTAGATATCTCAAGGGCTTATACAGACAACAAGAGGATTTGGCATAAAGTTGACAGCAATCTGTTTTCCTTCGTTTCATAGCCTTAATTCTTTATTTGGTTTTATTACCGTGGGACTGTTGCTGGGACTGCATTTCCACTCACTGGATGCATTTGAGAGTTATAGCTCAGTCTGCTTCCCAGTGAGGGCTCAGCATGTTTCTCGAGCAGAAATGAAGTCATCTGACAAAAACGTGAATGCTACAGGAGGCCACAGTGCTGAGCAGACTGGGAAGTAGCTTGTGAGAGTGGCAAGCACACTCTGTAATTATATTCAGATTTGTCCCTAAGAATTCATTAAGTTCTTTCTTAACGTAAACAGAGGCCCTCTAATTAGAGAGATGCATTTTAAATGACTGCCCACAGATAATTTAAACAGTTTACTTAGAAATGTCAAAAGCTACTTGGATCGCAGACCAGATGGGGTTCCTGTGGCAAATAACATGTAAACACAGAGTCTCAAATCTAGCACAGAAACATAGTTTTGCAAGAGCAGAAAAACTCCATGTATCTTGGATGAGATTTGGCAACCAGCCCAGGCACCCCACTAGGTCCACGTTAACTTCCGACCATTTTACTGCCTTGCTGCCTCAGTTGCCAAGGAAGTTATCTTCTGAAATCAAGAGGTGGGGCTACCCACATGGCTCCAAGGTCTTAAAATTCCTGACAGACAGTTTTCTCATGAAATACCCATGACAAACTCTTGGGAAGGGATTCCTCTTACAGTCCATTACAAGTGTTCTGTGGTGGAAGAAGACAGCAGCCCAGTCAGGACTGCTGGTCAGACTTTCAGTGGATAATTTCTTAGCTTGTAACATTTATATTCTGCATCCTTCTAGTTTGTGCTGCAAATAAAGAAGAAAGCAGGCAAGCTATGTTTTTAAATGCTTTAAAAGTGTCTGTGTTACTACAGCCTCTTTGATATGTCTATAAACTTCTTCCTCACTTCTTTAAGGCCATTCCATTTTCTAACATATTGTATAGTGCCCCTCTTTAACCTCAAGAAGGACTCCTTAGAATCTATTATTCTTTGCATACACACACAAAAAGACCCAACCCTCGTGTTATTAATACTGCCTTGTTTATAGTCAGAATCTTGAGGACATAGTCATAAGAATCTGTGCTATTGTAGGATGCTACAAGTTTTATAACTGTACACCTCCTGCCACATAAATTTTGGTCTGGATGGATTCAGTTTAAGACAAGTGTTCATGATGATTTTACAGTTCCCACCATTTTAATATTTCATTTTCTTTAATATATCCAGCTGATGTAGACCATTTACTAGATTTCATGGAAGAGATTACTCCTATCTTCTTGAGATTTCTGCAAGGCACAAGATCATCATAAAAAAGACTGGAAATATATTTTCCATTGCATGTAGCTTTGCTACTGTAAATTTCACTGAACACTAAACATTTCATTAAATAGCGATTGATGTTTGGCTTTGATTTTCTCCTGAGTCCAGCCTGCAATAATCTATCTAACTTATATTAGATTTATCCATAAAATTAATTTCACACGTATTTAAAAGCAGCAGATTTTGATTTCCAGCTCTAAGACCTACACTAGGTACACAGTACAGAGTGTTTAAGCTACACTTATTCCATGTGTTTTTCAGTTCTGGGAAGTAATCTAGGTCACTGTATTGGACTGATACTCCATCCTGAGATGAACAACAGCAAAAAAGAGCATCTGATATGTAAAAGCTGAAATAAAGGCAGTAGAAGCACAGGAAATCAATATTGCTCTCCAAAGTAAGAGCCTTTCGAGAGAAAAGAAGGGTCATGTGACAAATTAAAAAGCTTCTTTTTCCAAATAATTTTTTTAGTTAACTTTTTAAATAAACCTATTTACTCTACCACCTTTGGACATTCTTTTCATAGGCCAAAATATACAGCAAAGAAAAACAGAGATCAGTATGTATAAAGTAAAATATGTGCCCAGCTGCTTGAGATTATTTTCTTCAATTGCATGTTAAGAGCTCCCAGTTACATAAAATTTTATTACATTTTAGCATACTTCAGAACAGTCAATCTATGTGTGTTTGCACATTCTATGTTTAACTAAGAAAATTTGCACATATATTATTATATATGGGGCTTGTTTTTCCACCGTGTGGGTGCATATACTTGTTTATTCAGATTTCTTATGGGATATATGTTCACTGAGGTGTACAGATACAGATGTATACACAGTCGTGCTTACCACTGAACTCTAGGTTTCAGGTTTATTCTGGGCTCTTACCTGTGCACTACCTCTGACCTTGCTATGGTCAATAGTAAAGCTTTCCCTGGCTTCTGTGTAAGCAAAGCCAAGTCTCTTAGTGAAATAATTAAAATTAAATCAACTGAGCTCACTGAAAACAAAAGCATCATGGCCCTACACTTTCAAGTAATGTAAAAATATGTTTGATCATCAGAAAAGCTCCATGACAGTCTAATTGTCGTTTACCTTCAGAAGAATGATTGGATCTATTTCAATTACTCAGCAAAGGAATATATATCAAAGCACTTAGAAAATTTTTCACGAATATTAGTGAAGTACATTTCCTTCCATCCGTCCCATAATATTTTCCTATTCTTCGCACATCTGACTGCCTATTGCTCAAAGAGAAATTTCAGTAACATCATTAATCTATGGCCCAATCCAAACATTCTTAACATCAATGGTGAAATAGATTCCCATCTCATTCATAGGCTTTTGATGTGGCCTCATAGCCTTTTTGTAGAATATTTAATGCAGTGCCTCACTTATTTGAGAAGCTATTTTATTTGCTTACCTGTTTGTTTCAAGAGTATCAAAGAGACCTGAAAGCATTAGGGAGATTTATGCTGTTTCCAGCCTGTTGCTTTCAGGTCATTTTGGCAAGCACAGCACTACAGGCAACTACACAGCAAATCGTGCAAAATGCAAGCAACGATAGCAGCAAGTTTGAGAAACAGAGGTAGGACTAGTGTTACTGTGTTTATTTGAAATTTTCTGGTAGATTTCTTAATACGGCACTTAAAATCAGAGCAGGAAAGAGACACAGGACACAGAAAAAATTTGAATATTCTCGCTTAATTCTGTAGCAAAACCAGGTATCTGAGTCCCAAGTAGAACTGAAAACTCTATGAGAAGTATCAATGGCATTTCTGTAAGCAGGTAAATAACTCCAAAGAGTGGGGCCAGCTTCTAACTGTCCTGGGATTACCTCCTAAACACCATTTCTGTGTGTCTTGCTTTCTCCAGCATCATTTTCATTCACCAGATAAAACTGCAAGCCCTCCATTTCTAGCCTGGTTTTAGATTGCCATTTAAACTAGTGGAATTCCAATTTAATTCCCAATCTCTGCAACACAAGCACTGCAACACAAGCAGTAGCAATAAAAATAACAAAAGCGAAATGTGTTCCTCCACAATTATAGTTTTCTGAAGATAAATGTGTAGCAGGAACACTCAGAATAGAATTACATTTTCGTAAAAACTAGCACTGGATTTAAATGGTAATCACCGGACATTTGAAACCCCCTTTTACTCTTCCTAGTTATGTGAAATATGAGCTAAAGTCTTCAGCTTTGGAAGACGCACTTGAAATCTGTACACGGAACTGTCAAAGAAAGAACTACATGAAACAAATATAATTTTTCCTTTCTGGATTGCTCTCTGTTCTCCCATTAATCACATTGATAAGATTTTCTGTTTCTAAAAAGATAAAAAAAATAACAAATATAATTTTAAAGCTAATGCACACAATTAACTAGATAGTGCTGTTGCAAGAAAGTCTCAATATCAAACTAACGCCTTCTGTTCCAGTGATACACAGAAGCCAGCTTTCTAAAGACAAAATGACCTTATTTTCCACCTCACCATTTTTCCCAAGGGGAATTCCTACTGTTGAGGCAGTTTTGTGGATGAAATGACATCTTACATTATTCTTCACTTCAATTTTTTTTTTCTGATCAAAAATCCATTAACATTCGCTAAATAATTCAGGTGATAAAACTACTTTTATGCTACACAACTGCAAGAGCTATCAGTTTAAGGAATTATTACTTACTGTTCTTTTCTGGAAGACTGCAGATGGCAGGATGTAAGACAGTTCTGCGCTCAGTTCAGTATCCTAATGATTCTCACATAAGAACATTTTTGTTTTGTTTTTCTTTCATGTTTAGCAGAAGCCTGTAGTGATAACACAATGAATCAAAGCTTGGGTTTATTGGCTCAGTGCCCTAATGGACAAGGATTATTCATTAACAATTCTTTCTTTGCGAAACTCTCCAAACATGGGCTGTATTAAAATGTTGTGAATTCCAGCTTGACCATCAGCACAGAGATTTGAGATGCTTGTTAATACCCTGGTTGGGTGCAGAGGAGAAGTCAGCTCAAACAGTGGGGTGATAGTACCTTGTTGCTCATTATAACACTTTCCTTGCACATGTACATTTTTATGACATTCTCAGCCTCCTTGTTTTTCCTATCCAAAGAGCCCAGATGTTATTCCAAGACATAAAATTGATTCTGAAGTCTGTTATTTTTTACACTTTTTTAGTGAGACTGAGCATTACAATGAGTACTGAAGAAAAGTGGGCTATAAATTACAGCATCACAGGGATATGAGAACATTAAAGTTTAATTCCTCTGTCTGCAAGAATCTCTAAAAAACTGCATCATTTTGATTTGGGCTCATTGCACAAATCTTCAGACAAGAAACGGAGGCCCCTAATTTTAAATCTATTAGATTTGTGGCCTAGTTGTGCACAGGGGAAAGAAGTTGGTACCTGTAGATGGAAAACCACATCCTTGAGTGAGCTTCACTGTATCTGAAAATGCTTATGTGTTGTCACTGACAGAAAGGGGACCTTGAACTACTAAATCCTCATTTACCTTGTAGAGGAAATTAAAGTGAAGTGGAATGGATTGAAGCTGTTTTATTTCAATGTCTCACCTACACAGGAAGCATGATAATTCCCTGGTTTGCATTGCTTAACATATCCAGTGGGCATGAGTTGATCTGGCAGTGGTACTGAGACAAATTTCAGTCAGAGGAGACCAGTGATGGCACCACTCATGGTGAGTTCATGATTGCCACACAGTACATGATCTCCATCCTTCCCTATGCATTTGCACTGTCTGAGCAAGATCAAACACAGAGAAACAGGTTGTGCCTCCTACTTGAGCAAAGAGAGGCACTGGGCAGCAAACACAAACTATGAGAAAGGTGAGAGCTGCTGGCCCTAAAATTACCAAGAATGAAATTCCTTTATTTTGCCTCATTTTAAGAGAAAAAAAATAATAATTTAAAAAGGTATATTCATCCTCAAGCTTTTATCAGGGAAACTCTAGTTTTCTATAAATTCTCTATACTTCTCATAAAAATATTATTAATAAAGAGTCTCTTTTATGTGTTCTGTCCCTTGCAAATTCATCTGGTAGCCATGATATGGCTATTGTGGGATGACAGATTTCTGAAGAGAACAATGGGAGAATGATGCTGTAAGGCTGTCCGTGACACCAACTCCCAAGGGGCTACTGTTTTCAGGGATTTATGCCTACAGCTCATTCCAGCAGGCACCGGCCATATGATAAGTACAATTAAGATTACAGCTCTCTCAGTCCTCATTTCTGACTCACTGAACACCATCTCACTTCTGTAAACAACGATGTTTCTGTTTGAAAAATTCATGTTTAGCAAGATTGACAAAGTACTTTCAAGTAAGAGAATTCTTCCAAAATAACCCTGTCCAGAGGAGACAGATGGTCTCTTCAACCAAGCATGCCAACAGGCCATCTGACCACTTTCTACTATATGTCCACTCCAGTGGTGCCTAGAAAACATATGCCAAAAAAACTAGTTTCTTTGGTCATCCTGAGGCCAGTGATGGACTTTGTCCAATACCAACAGAAAAAGCAGAAATGGAGCCAAGAAGTCCAACAAACATCATATTATGTCTTATGAAGCTTTCTGTCTCTTGGCAAGTTCCAAAGACCTGAAATCTCTTTTTCGTCTTTCAACTTCCCCCAGCATTGGTCCAGTGTAGTTGGTGACACAGAGAATTTGCTTTTTAGAAGTCCCTAGAGACTAACTATCACTAAATGTTCTTTCCCAAAAAGCATTTTCCTCTGTGTGGATGTTGTTTGTCAGACAGCAAATAGCTTAGCACAAAGAAAATGGAACTTAATGCCCCTATTCACTAACACATTTGTTGCACTAAGACATTTTCCCTTTCCTTACAATAATAGAGGCAAGTGCCAAAGTGGTCCCTTGTCCACTAATCAATGCATTCAAGATATTACTGGAAATAGCAAAGAAATAATCCACATGATCAAAAGAGATGTTGCCTGTAGCAATGACATGTGGCATAACTGGTTACAGCCAGGTGTTCATATTTATTGTGGTTCGTGTACAAATGAGAATTGAAGAGAAAGGAATTGGAGCAAATCAAATAAATCTTCTGTAGTGTTTCAAGAGATTACATACACGGCATCAGGGGAGAGAAGAGAATGAGAAAATATTCAAACACAGATACTTAAAAATTGAATATCTTTTCTAAGATAGCATTGCATTCTATAATTTTTTTAAATTTCAGAATATTATCTGACACCCTGAAGCTTCTCTAGACAATATAACATTACTTTTATAACTGACGAAGAGTGTGTGTTCTACAGTACATTTATGCCATTACCAGTCCAAGTACATTTTCAGCAACAAAACCAGGGATGGAGATAACTTTCAGAGCTAGAAATCTGTCTGCCTAGAAAATACCACTCCATAAACTTCACACTCCATGAAAGAATGGGGGTGTTTGCCACAGCTTGTTTGCTTCTCCTCCTGCTACTCTGTTGTTTCTCCACTGAAATAATTGCCATTCCACACTTTCACTGACAAGGCAGCTCCATGGCCTGGGTCATGGAAAGGCAAAACAAATCCTGGCAACAAAGTAGTTTGCCATCAGAAGTGGGGATGGGAATAATCTAGTATAGAAAGAGATAGGGGGAAAAGAAGAAAAAGTAGGCTTGGTGTTCAACATTTCCTTCTCTTCACATCCAGAGGAATGCATCATCACACGTTAAAAAAATTACGAAAATAATACACCCACAAATGACCAGTACCTGCTCCTTTTTGCTCAGAAAATCTTTCCAGCAGCCGAAAAGTTTTCTGACCACTCACAGCCAGTTTTGTGGAGCTCCAACAACATTGTACACATGACAACTGTAGAACCATTCAGGTTGAATCAGACCTCTAAGGTCACTGAGTCCAACCATTAACCCAGCACCGCCAAGTCCACGAATAAACCATGTCCTTAAGTGCCACATCTACACACCTTCTAAATACCTCCAGGGATGGTGACTCAACCACTTTCCTGGGCAGACTGTGCCAGTGCTTGACAAACCTGCTGGTGAAGGAGGTTTTCCTAATATTCAATCTAAACCACCCCTGGCACAACTGGAGGCCATTTCCTTCCTGCATGAGACAGTCATTACCACAGGGAAGGTGAGGACAAGCAGCTAAAGCCAGATAGATCTCTGCCAACGGATTAATTTCTCTGTTCCCCAAGATGCAAAGGGAGAAACCTCCTGTCTTGCCAGTGGGAAAATGTATCTTCTTGGCCTAGGGATTCCTGGGAACATTTTGAGGGAATTGCAAGGAGTAGATCTGGTTTGGCAGAAAGATAAATCAGCGTTTCCGACTGGCACCTGGAGCTGTCAATACCCTGAAAACTGGGCATTTCTGACAAAAGATCCAATTTGCAGCAGTCACAATGAGTGAGATACCTTGCATCTGTGTTTGTTTCATAGGTCTAGGGACACATGTCTTGACTGAGATCTACTTGTGCTCAAGGACTTCTTTTTCCCTATTCTTAGAGCTCCCAGAATGAATGGTACTGCAGACACCTGAGAGATCGTGTAAACTAAACTGTGCCTCAGCACAAACCATCATTTTCAGCTCAGAAAGTGTTCACAACATGACCATAAACAGTTGCCACTAAACAGCAGTCACCCTGAACTCTTCTTTCATCCCTGCAGCACTCCTTATTTATTATTACTCCACAGAGGATGCACATCATCGACACCACTTTGGGCCATGGTCTGTCTCCTCAAACCAGCCAATTTGTACTCTCAGGCACTCTCAGCTTTTCATTTCTGGAAAGATGTCCAAGCTTATAACAAGTTTACAGTAGATTTTATCATCTGAAGATAATTAAGCAATCTTAATAGATATGCCTTTTTCTGTATAGGTTAATAAATTGGTAAGGAATGGGTGCAAAGTTTCAGTAACTTAACTCTAGTGTCTGTTAATCTTTTGTTTTTACCTCCTGCATTTCAAAAGTGGAAGAATAACTGCTTTTAAGATTAGTTTAGTTTGTTGAATAAGTCTTTCATTAATCAGAGCCTCTTCATTTTAAGCTGCTCTCTGATTTTTTAGTTTCTGAGCAGGGCAAAATTTATTCAAGAATCTTATATTTTGCCCTGATGAAAAACCCTGTCTGAGTCACTCACGTATTTTAAGTGGAATGTCATGAAGGGAAAAATGACCACAGAACAATCTGTCCTAAGAGGGGGAATTCCTCCCTGGTGGCAGGCAGTTAATTGTTAGCCAACATGGTCTAGCAAGACCATATATGTAAGATACCATCTTACAGCTGCCTGAGTGCAAGAGGAGACCTGAGTATATGTGGCATCAGCTACAGCTTCAAAAGCTAAGCTTCAGTAGGGGAAATTCGGTCTACTTCCCTCTAGCTGACTTAACTGAAAGTTGGGATGTGTTTTTCTATGAATAAGTTCTCATATTCCATATTAGATTATCTCTCATTATTGTGAATTTTAATTGAGACACTGATATTACATGTTCTTCCCCACCCCTACGCCCTGCCAGAGGTTACAAGTTTACAAGTTCCTAAAGAAATCACAGCTTTAAGTTAAACATGTTGGTACAGTATTAGCTGATAAGAAGTTCTCCTAGAGGCCTCGGACTAAATATATACTTTATTATTACAATTTTTTTTCTCTTGACATTTTGATGTTTTACAGTGTGATAGTGACTGAGTTCAATAAGGGTTAGTCTTCATTTATGTAAATATTTGGAGAGATAAAATTGTTAAGAAATGTTGATCTATTCCAGTAAATGAAAGCCCTGTCCTTTCATTAATAAGTAGTTCTTTTAAACTAAATGTCAAGGGTGACAAGTGAAGTATTATTAATAAATAAATATTAGGATATTTTTAGATGAGTTTTTGAATTGTTAAAATAATCACACTAAGTAAATTCACTCTGCAAACTTTTAAACCTCTACTTTTTTCTCATACTTTGTCTAGTGTAAAGGGAAAAACAGATGTTTAAAAGGACCAGTTCAGTAGCTAGCGAGAAACCATTTCTTCCAGAATGGGAGAGGAAGCATACACTAGACATCATATGAATGGACAGAGTAAATCATTGGAGGTGCAGGAGGAGCTCTGGTAATGCTATCCGGCAAGCCAGAGTCACTGTTAACCTCTTGAACCCTCAGTTCTATAATTTGTTGTTCTAGAGGAGGCTCCACTATGCCTTGAAGCATGGCAGGCAGATGACTGCTCTCATTATTCACTGAGAGGGAGGGCTGCAGAGCCAGCATCAGATGTCCAACAGGTACCCAGGGGAAAGCCTGGGGGAATTTCCCCATCCTGTCTCACAAAGTCCATGATCAACCAGGGAAATATGGGAATATTGCACACTCAGCAGCTGATGGAGGTATCATTACATCTTCCTCCATATCCAAGAGAAAAGGGAACGTTAGATTCCACTACAGGTAATGGTGCAGTGCTCTTTGCCTTTGGGAGAAGCTGCCTTCTTCCTTTGGCAAGGCAGACACTTGTGCTTCAGGAAGGAGCAGGAGCAGGGCTGTTCCATGAGGGGATAAAAGTGGAGCTAAGGATAGCTCCCCAGTACCCGAGGGGCCGGAGTGGTGACAGCAACAGGCCCAGGGGAGGCAATATGGTAAATGAGGATGAGGGGCCATTCAGGCATCAACCAAGAGCAGCAGGAGGGGTAGGGCCAGATGCAGGCCTGGAAACACACTGCTTGCAGCATCAGCCCAAGGTCCTTCCAGGAGGCAGAGCAGAGACAGGACTGGAAATAATGCAGGCTACAGTTTAACACCTGCAGTCCACCTGGGGAAAAATCCACTCCTGAGCCAGGAGGTGAAGAGACAACACCAAACACAATTCCAAAATCTTATCACAAAGCAGGATTAGAAGACCAGGCTTGAACTTAAACAGCATCCTTAATCCACAGGCAAGGCATGTGGGAGGCTCCAGATGAGCTGGTCAGGCATTTTAAAGCCTATCAGTGCCTCAGGACCCTAATAGAGTAGCTCTCAAAGTTTGGTTGACTCTTCCTTGTTCCCTAACAGAATTTAGGCAAATTATGAATATGGTTGTGATCACCTGTGGCAGGCAAGAGGAGTAGCAGCAGGACCAGACCTTCAATATCCAACTTGCACCGAAAATACTAAGAGATGTCACAAGTTTAGCTGAAGAGTACTCATGACTCCACCCAGCTAAGAAGAGACAAAAGGGGCTGGAAATCAGATAATATTGGATATAGTTGAGTTATTTCCAAACTCAGAAAAATAGAATCATTTACTAGGGCCCAGGTCCATCTGATTGTCCTTTTAGTTTCCACCTAGTAAGGAATTGGTACGGAGGAAAGAAAGGGATTTGGAGGTCAAGGAAAAACGTGGTCATTGAAGGGAAAGTTAAGGGAATATTGAACAGTAGATCTTGGAAGAACTAGTTTATTTTCCTTTCTTTCCTAATCTTCAGTTGACATCACTGCATTCTGAAAACAAATTACTTCTCTTTTTAGAAGAAAGAAGCTAAATGCGGTATAAAATTTATTAAATTTAAATAACGCATATCAGGAAATGGAGAGGTTACTTATCTCATAGCAGTATTTGCTTGGGCTCAATCTGAACAAAAGCTTCATTTATCAATATCTAATCTGAATACCATTTTTGTCCAAAATTGGGTCTCATCCCAAAATATGGGATCATTTGCATTGGCACATCCCTCATTTATGTCTAATCTCACTTGGCTGATGTATTTCATCTCCCCATCTCATCCCAAAACACAAAACGTATAACAAAACCAGGTTATCTAGAGTAGATTCCATGCATGGGAAATTTAGCTAGTTCTGCTTCTCGTCTTTTGTGACCACCTCCTGCAAAACCTTCACAAGAGAGGGAATCTTACAGATCTGTGAATTTTTGGCATTAACTGTTTCTCTAAATAGTGTGTAGGATAAGACAATTTACAAGGAAAAAGGGAAAAAAAGCCAATTCAAAGCATGGCAGCTCACCTACTCAGCAACTTACTCAGCAGCTTAAGCCATTGTTCCTCCTTCTACACCGGCTCCTCACAAATATGGAGCTAAATTACAAGTTTCTACCCTTTCCCTTGGGATTTCCTCAAAATTGCATCAAGTTAGTGGGGGACTGTGCCTACAGCTCTCTGAATTTACAAGCCTTCCACCAAAACTTGTATTTCCCTTGGTCAGTGAAGTTGCCCGCCCGGAGAATGTGCAGTGATCATAAGGAGATGGTCCTTTCTCAGCTGCTAATCCACGGTAAAATAAGTTCTCATGAGCCTGCGGGATTCATACCTACGTTTCACAGCCAACTGAAGCCATATTTGTGTTTCCTGGACACAGCAACTGGTTGGCAAATGAGGAAAGGAAGGCGTTATCATTATAGAAGTACCAGCTAGGAAGTCCTTTAGAGAAGTGACTGGATTGAGCAGCCAGCCCTGGTGTCAGCTTCTTCATCTGGCAGGAACTAGCAAAGAACTGGGCTCCAATAGTAATCAGGAGCCCTTTACCAAACTCTTTGATGTACAGAACTGCTTAACAAAAACATCCCCAGGCCACATGAACCAGCCACCACGCAGCATGGAGAATACAGTTCCAGTTTCTGATCTGTTAAACTTGAGTGAAAAATTAAAACAAGACAGCACCAATAATCGGAGCTGTTATTATGGTTATCATGAGGACTACAGCTAAGTCTTAGCTGCAGCAAAATTAGACACGAATTTTTTTGGGGGGTGAAGCACATATGTGTCTATGTGTAAGTGCTATTATTTCTTCTTAAAGGAAACAGAATCTCTACATGTGATTAAATCAATGTCACTGGCCACGGAGGGGCAAAAGTCATGCCCTTTTCTTTTTCCAGTAGACTTTTCCCATAATAGCTGCTGCTGATAAAATCAGATGGAAATATCAAAGGTATCAAATACTGGAACAATAGTGTGGTTATTAGATGTGACTAATCCTGTCCTAATATTAATAAACTGATTACTTCCAATATGTAATTGGAAGTAATCAGTTTATTAATATTAGGACAGGATTAGTCCTAATGTATGTATGTATGTATGTATACCTCCTGAAAGTCATCCTCATGTAAACACAACAACAAAAGGAGTTCCTTCCTGTATGCCTGAAAATTACCCAGATACCAGCAGATGATTCTGTTTCAGATTGTGACTCACTAATGTGCAGCCACTAAACAAACATGCATTCTATCAAACAAAAGATTAATAGAAGAGGAAAAAGAATGCATGTAGCAACATTAGTTTTTCAAAACAGAAAACATTTTTCTCCTGGATATGTGATATCAATCTGGAAATGCACATAAACCCTGGAACTGCATTCTTTTTTTCTCCACATCCAGTTCATTCCAGAGAGAGCAAATGAAAAACATACCTAGCTCTTACCACTTTTAATTTAGTCCAAGGGAGATAAGTCAACGTTAGAAAGTGTGAGGTAACTGCTATTTTCCCAGTGACAGAACTGCTGTTGAAATAGGTGATGAACTGTAACCTTAAACTATGCAAGACCTTCATGTCATTGCTATAGCATGATACTGTCTAAAATCAAAAATATTTGCTCTGAAGAAGCATCAATTCTTAAATCTTTTGGAAAACTGACAAAGTATAACCTTGCTGTATCGTAAAATTGATCTAAAACTGGAATTTACCAAAAATATGCCTCTCCTCAAACATTTAAAAATTATACAAAAATTAATTGCCTGAGAAAGAGGATAATTAATAAATATCAGTGACTTTAAGTAAGCAGGACAGAAAAAATTTAGTACTTCAAATTTCTTACAGCTGAGACAACTGTTTTTTTTCTTCATACTTTCTAAATATCTTTTAAACTAGCAAAGTTGATACTCATTTTATCCGTTTAATCATTGACTTGTTGCTTAACTTGTCTTGTTACCTAGGTCTTTTAAAGTCAACAGATAATAATATGAAATAAACAAAACCTTTGTCACTTATTCCTACATCAAGTTTTATGTAACTCTCCTAAATATGAGTTGCAATAGAAACCTTTGAACAGCATGCCAGTAAAATGGATTGTATTGCAAAGAAGCTGATAAAATCTTGTTTGGAATACCATCAATTTATTCCAGGAATTAACTGTAATTAACCAGACATTTTAAGCTTTTTGAACATAATAAATCCCTGCTCTGTTAATATGCTTAGGTGGAAGATCTTGACTGCCTGACTACAGTTTATTGAGATTACCAGTAAAAGTGGGCAGAGACACATGATTTTTCTAATTGGAATGTCAGCCAGCAGGTGCTAAAATGAGTGAGACCTTGACTTTACACCTGACCTTGGATTACTTCAAGGCAATAAGTGAGGTATGGGAAAGCACTCTTTTCCTGTACTTATGCTTGATCCCCCCACTAAATTCCACAATTCAACAGTATTTTAGCAATCTACTTCCTAGTCCAGAGTTTTAGAAATTAATTAAAAATTGGGAGTGTCTCCATTCTTTGCCTTTAGATGGTGGATCATAGCTCTGCATGTCAGCATGTTGAGGACTTGTTTGGAAGAATATCATGGGATATGGTCCTGGAAAGAGGAGAGGTCCAGAAGAGCTGGTTATCGTTCAAAAATCACCTCCTCCAAGTTAAAGAATAGTCCATGATGAAAAGCATGAATTAAGCAAAGTCATCAGGTGGCCCTCATGGATGAAAAAGATGTTTCTAACTAAAATCAAACATAGAAAAGCAGCGTAGAAGTGGTAGAAGCAGTGTTACATGATCCAGGAGGAATACAGAGCATGCAAAGCATGCAGAGATAGCGTTAGCAAAGTTAAAGCCCAACCCATTGCATATGGCAAGAGATGTGAAGGGCATCAAGAGAGACTTTTACAGGTGTATCAGCAGCAGAAGGAAAATTTGGGAAAATTTGGGCTTGCTGCTGAATGGAGCAGGGGAGTAGCTGACAAACACAGAGAAAGCCAAGGTATTCAATGCTGACTTTGTCCCAGTCTACACTGATGAAAGCAGCCTCCAGGAATTCCAGGTACCTGAAACCTGTGTAAAAGTCCAGAACAAGAAAGATTTGCTCTCCATGGAGTAGAAGTAGTTTAAGGAGCATCTACGCAGACTGGACACACATAGGTCTCTGGGTCCTGATGGAATGTACTAAGAGTGTTGAGGGAGCTGCTGATGCCACTGTAAGGCAACTTTCAATTGCCTTTGAGGGGTCATAAGTACTGGGAGAGATTCCTGATGACTGGGAAAAAAATCAAACACCACTCTAGTCTTTAAGAAGGAGGGAAGGAACCTGATAGCCTTCTACGAGAAGAGGACAGGCTCAGTGAACAAGGGCAGAGCTTGATCTTAACATGGCTTTCAGCACTGTCTTCATTGACAAAATGATAAAACACATGCTAGATAAGTACACAGTGAGTTCAATTTGAAACTGGCTAAGTTCTTTGTCTGAAAGGTTTGGGATCAGCAGCATGAAGCCGAGCTAGAGGCAGTGATTTGTGGTATATCCCAGGGGTGAATTCTGAGACCAGCATACAGTCATTAATGACTTGTACGATGGGACAAAGCACACCCTCAACAGCTTTGCAGATGATGCAAAACTGGCAGGAGTGGTTGGTACGATAGCTCATCACACTGCCACTCAGAGGGACCTTGACAGGTTGTAGAAATGGCCTGACAGGAGCCCTATGAACTTCAGCAAAGGGAAATTCAAGCCCCATAGCTGGGGAGGAATAGCCCTGTGGAGTAGCCAAATTGACCTGGGCATCTTTCACTAAGACACCAGCTACAGAAATCTATCTCTCCAAAGAAAATGTAGCATCACTAAATAAATTATAATGTTAAGCCTACCCACAATTTGGAGAGAACACCAGATATGGAAACCCAAACTGTACACAAGTTTGGTGGACTTTAGTTGCTCCTCCTTATATATTTCATAGTCTCTTGGGGAAAGCACTAATGAAAATATTACTGAAGGAAACGCTTTTCTTCCTAGTAGGATTTGCACAAGGCATTCCTGATGATGAAATTTGCATGTCTGGTGTGGTGGGCTGGAGGCCTTGCTGACCTTCAGGTCTTGCAGTAATTTGGTGGCTCAAGAAAACATTCTGCGATTCTTTTTTTTCAAATTAATACGTGTCTGTGTCCTCTGAAACCAATTCCAGCCATTGACACAAACAGAGAACAACCCGTTAGCAAACCTCTCCTACGTGCCTTTTTGAAGAGGCAGATCCTTTTGAGGTCTTTCCCAATAACTGAGTCAGCATGAGTCAGCACCGTATCTTCTCTGAAAGACAAAAAATTGCCCAAGAATCATAGAATCTTAGAATAGTTTGAGTCGGAATGTACCTTTTCAAGGTAATCGAGTCCACCCCCTCTGCTGTGAGCAGGGACACGTTCAACTAGACCAGGTTTCTCAGGGCCCCATCCACCCTGACCTTGAATGTTTCCTGGGCTGGGGCACCTACCACTGCTCTGGGGAAGAAGGAGGGGGCAAAGGGGGTTCACTGACCAAAGGTACAGCTCAAGGGCAGTGAAGGAGGGTTGGACTAGGAGCACTGATGCATAATGAACTCCTGGCTTGGGATATGTCTTGGGAGAGAGAAGGAATTAGCTGTGGGGCTACTCCTTGTCCCAGGTACATACAACAGCAGAAGATGCCAGTTGACAAGGGGCATTTTAAGCTGCTCACAATTTTCCATGAAACTGGAATAGAGGTGGTTCCTTTGGAATAATAAGATTGTAGATGAGGAACACAGAAAATTGCTTGGAAACACCAGATGTTTCTCATGGTCTGACAGTTCCTGTACCCAGGCGGCCAGCAAGGGTAGGTGACAGAGATCCTGACTGCAGTTCCCCTCGCAGCTTTGTCAGCAACTTTGCCCTTCAGCCCCCTCCAAGTGTGACAGCTCACTGTGTGCTCTGGCAGAGCAGAGGGAGCAGGACAGGCCAGCGTGGCCTTGACCTTTGGCCAGCCAGGGTAACTTTTTGGCTGCCTGCCATGGACCCACGGATCCAGGCGCTGCTGCCAGGAACCTTGGCACAAAATTTTCCACTTCCTAGCAAAAATAAAAAAATAAAATAAAATAAGGAATATGCTAAAAAGTAAACCCTTCCTAATTTTGACTTTGGGTTGCCTAGGTGTCTTGTGCACCCTTCCATCAGTTAGCAAGGGTCAGGGGACGCCACTCATGAAAACAAGAAAACAAGGTAAAGATAGGGGTCTGGTGTGACTGTAGCACTTTTCTACATTCTGTCCAAGCATTGTAATAGTAAACTGCAGCCAGTATGGGGCACTGGGAAGTGGGAAGTGAACAGTGCAGGACAGAGGTAATTCCATTATACTCCCTTGCTGAGGGAAAACCTACCTGCTGGGGTTACTCCCAGCTGCCTGTGTCTGCCCCACACAGCAGCATTATTCCACAGAAGTAACATTACATCCATTCACAGTGATTGTCCTTCACTTGTTTGTCCTTAATGTTAATCTCTTTCACATCTAAATTCAAGTTTCATGTTAGTACTATGATTTCCCCCTTGCCCAGCATAAATCAGCAAGGGCCCATAAGCCACTTACAGCCTCCTGCAGATTTGTACCAGTACCAACTACACGACTGATCATGGCCAAGAAATAAATCTCAGGAGCTGCAGACATCTTTCTTTTGATTACAGACCAGAGAGGGGGCAGGGAACAAGCAGATGGGATCAAAGGCCCCTCCCTAAAAGAAGAGAAAGTCCCATTTCCTTTATCTTAAGCACTGTATCAGCAAGTTTCTCCCACTAAATTCCCCTGCTGTTCATTACAGTTATTCCCAGCTGAGAGAAAGCACCTGGCATGTTGCTTCTGGTGATGACTGCCAGCTCCAAAGAGCAGAGCTCTTATTACTGGGGGTACTCAGATACTTCCTGGTTTACAAACATTGTCTTCATGGTTGGTGCTTCAAAGATTTGTCAGACACCTCTGGGCAGCCAAAACTCTGAGCCAACGGAGATGTATTTTTCATGAGTTCCAGTGATTTCCCGACACACATTCAACAAAACAGCCATGATCTGCTCAGAGGAATTCTGAATTTGTCATGCAGGTAGAACTAAGTCTAAAACGAGGAGTGAGATAGTTGTCAAAAGTTTGTACAACAAGTGTCTGAGCACTGACTTTATTGAGCAGATAAATATGATTATACATAAACAAATGTAGTCTGTTAGCCACTGCAGATATCTAATACAGTAATTAAATTGAGGGGAAGTACACAACAAGGGATGGGGGACAACAAATTAGATGGGTCCAGTTTTTATTGTGATCAAGACTTAAAATACCCAAATATTCTGTGGAAAAAATGTGTTGGCTCTTTTTATGCTATAGATAGTTCGGCACAAAGAAGTACAATCTTACTACATTACTTACATAAATTTCCTTCTTTATTTATGTAATTTTGCATGCAGAAGAGCTGTAAAAATGATAACCAGTATAAACACAAAACCAAAAAATGTTGAGATTAAAATGGGACAATTTTTTCTGTCAAAGCTAAACACTGTTATCAAATGGAACTTAAGAAATAACTGATACCAGTATGTAAATAGTTGAAAGCATTTTTACTAAGAAGCCTGCCAGGCTGTCTTCTGCGTGTACATATAGAGCTGCAATAGTGTTAGCAGTGTTACCTTTCCAGCAGTGTTATCTAATCCAACATAAGAATTTGGGAGACATAAGAATGAGGAGTTTTTAATCTCTCCATTTATTCCTGATTTCATGAGAGTTAAGCTTTGACATGAGACCTGAGTGAATTCCCTGGATCCTAGGATGATGCAGAATATTAGATGTTGGCACATCCTGCAGTTTTTTAACTCAAAAAATCCAGAGGACTCCAAGTTCTGTTTCCAGGATTTGAAGACTGATTTCTTTCCCATCCTCAGCCCTCTGTCTGCATTGCCTTGTGGCTGCAATTTGCTTTCTCTTTTTCTCTATTCCCCATTCTATTCTTTAAATCACAAGAAATACTCTCTTAAAATATAAATAATAAAATAGCAGTCTAAAATTAAGATCTTCAACGGAAAATAAAAAGAAAAATAAGATAACAAACCTTAGTTTTTACAAAACTTTCCTCAAAATAGTGACTAAACTTACAGATCTCTGAAACTGTCAAAAGAAGTCAGCTGGAAACATACATGTGAAGCCTTAACACATTTTGCATGACCTTGAGTTAATTTTTACCTTCTTGCTTTCTGTTAATTATGTTACACATGAGACTCCTCCTGGCGCTTTCTTAACATCTGGATGCCCTTGTTATATATTTTACCTCAAAGTCTGTACATTCTTTTGGACTAAGGGATTATTTGCCTGGAGAAGTTCCTACTCAGGTGAATTTTTCATAATTTCTGTCATTAATTGGTCCTTCCTCACTACAAGGAACATTTTGTTTAACTCTTACAAAAATATAAGAGAAGTATTAATTATCATTAAACTTCTGCTACCAGTGCTTAAAAAATATAAGCTGTCAAAGAAATAGAAGCTACAGCTTTCTTTTAAGAAAGATCAGTAGATAACAACACTGAACGACATATTTCTTGGACTTACTGCATTGCTTTTTCTCCCCTCAGACTTGAATTCATATTCTGTGGATGAACCTACCATTTCAGCCTATGGAGAGCTGAATCTTCCTCTGGCTTACTTAAGATCTTTATTCCAGTGTAAAGTAAATATTCCTTCCTTCTACAATCAGAAAGCCATTTTCAAATCAAACTCTGATTTGTATGAGCACTGTCATATTTGAAAATACACAGAAGTTATTTCAGACATGGGGACAGAAAAATATTCAAACAATTGATAAATGAAGTTTAATCAAACTATTCTTCATAGAAAATACCATTTGAGTTATTTACATCCACTACCATTAGAGACATGACTTTTTAGAGGTCTGAGTGGGATATGCCTATTTCCCATATTGTTTAAATGTTCCAAGTTCTAACAGATTTAAAGAAGTCGGGTTTTAGGAGAAACACCCTCAGTGACTGTACTCTCTAAGACTCCACAAGAAATTTCTATTGGAGCATGTTGTAAATAGAAACATCCAGCAAAACTGGAGCTACAAAGTCAGTTTGTTCTCAATAGGTTGTCTTTATTCTCTGTCATACAGGATTGTGGAAGCCACTGTGTAAATCAAAGAGTTGATTAAGTACAGAGATTTCCAGGAAAAAAAAAATAGTTTCCAACCAGTGCTGATGTTTACACTTCATGCAATACACCTGAATTATTTAAATAGATGAAAAGGAAAGTGAGAAAGATAAGCCAAACATCTGACTGTGAGTGCCTGGAAAAGCACTGTGGCATGTATGTAACTCCAGCTGGTAAGGATTGATATATTGGATTAGTGGAAACAGTTAAATTTAGAAAAGAAATATAGGGAGTTTTAAATGCAAAAGCTTGTCCAGATGTTTTTAAGCCAGTTCTTTGAGGGTATTAAATAATGCTCAAATTCTACTGAAGTCAAACTTCCACTGAACTAAATCAGTGCAGTCTGTTTGTGGATCCAAAATGATCTTGCTAAACTGAGTTGTGGCTTGTCGGTTGTGACAGCTGTGGCACATCTGCAACAATAAAAAATAGCAGCTACACTCACCAGAGATGCAACCGAGCTCTCACAGGCGAGTTGGCCATTTCCCAAACTGTTGGGATGTTTGTAGCTCTTTGTCATAACACACCATTCGCTCCCGTTATGTTCCTCTTAACGACAGGCAAGCTACCCTTCATCATTACTGGAAAAATGATGCTGCTTCTAGGCAAACATTACTGTTCCTAGAATATCACATTGTCTGGACTTCTCTTTTCTCCATCAGATTGTACTTACACAGATTCTTGTATTAAATCCTTTCGTAATACAGTTTTCCCTATTAGGCTTCCTGTAGCACCTATACGAATGTGACATTATTGGAGAGGGAGGAAGAAGCTGTTTGCTTTTCACAGAGGCAAAGCAGTGACCCTCCTTCTTTTGTAAATTGTGGTGGATGTTGCAAAATAGTTTGACAGCAGCTGGTCCTGCTATTGTGATAGACTAATGAGAACATTTGACCCAAGTTCCTGACAATTAAATCCTCAAATGCTGACTATAATCTGCAAGAAATAAGATCTATTCTTATACCTATAATACGTAAATATCAGTAGTGAAATAAGCAAGTCCATTCTAAACTGAAGTTTCAAATTTTAAAAAAATATTCTTTTTTGACTTAACAGAATAAAGTGACAAGATTTTTTTGGAATCGCTTATTAATAAATTGATTTTTTTTTAAAGCAGGGTTGAGCTGTACCATAAAACTACCCCTTTCAATAAATTATCTGCTCATACCAACTGAAAGTCTTCAGTATAGTCAAATTAGGCACATATCCATTCAACTTACTTTCCTTCTTATTAATATACAGTTCCAGATTGGATTTTGCTGAGTGGAAGAGAAACAAGAGACATAACAGAGAATTAGCTAACTTCCCAATATACCTGTTTGTAGGTAAGATAAATCATCCATGGATTCAAATGAATGTACAAGTGTAATTTCTGTCATGCTATTCAATTGCACTTCAATATAATAGCAAAATGCATCTCAGAAATGTTCAAATCTTGTGTGCATCACAGTGGCTGCACATGGTACATGAGAACAATAATACTGAAACATCACAAAGCACAGCGTAGGCTAGACAAGATAGCTTTCACTTGGATTTAATGAGGCAGTAGTCATAATGAGAGACAAATTAAATCACGGCTTACTGAAATTATCCATTCTGAAAAGAGTATTAATGCCACAGTGAATCTCTGAGTTGTAGGTAACTGTTTGAGATGATACAGCATGCTCCACTGGTTGAGTCTAAAAATGGTAGAAAAAGGCTAAAGCCACTTTATACTGTCAAATATATATCAGTGGCAGAGGAGAATTACTTTTATACACAGGTACCCTGTTAACTCTCAAATGGTACAGTGCTTCACTCACAGCAAGAACAAGACTGGGGCATTGAAAAGTTACAGATGCAGAACTAAAGACTTTACTCTTGTAAGTAGGCTCACTCACCTAAACAAGGACTGTTGGTGTTGAGACCAGGAACTCTATCAGTATAATACTAGAAAAATATATTCAAATTACTTCACAATAATGAATTGAGTGAGAATTCTAATCAAAACAGGGCTAAGACTTCCTTTCATAAGGATTAATAATATTGCATCACTAACCATGATTTTGTATTCAAAATTGTTTCATGCCAGCACAAAATCTTTGGAGGGGGAGAAATTTTACAAATATCCATTTTATTGCCTTATTCATACTCTGTCGGCTGTGCATATAAAGATATCTGTCAATCAGTTTGTAGGAACTGCTGAAGCAATCCTGTGCCACCTCTGCTACATGTTTCTCTTCCCCTTGCTGAGTGGCCATTAGTAATTAATTACAGGCTGTCATAAATCTGCTTTTCCCTTTGCTCTGATCTTTTAGCATGAGCTTGTGGTTTGAGATGGATTAAGCAGTTCACATGCCACCCTACAGGAGTCCTAAGAAGGCAAAGCAGGGCTGCTCACTATGGACTGTGACACCACTGGAAACTCAGGGATTACACAAATCACTGTGGATACACTGTCTGATATCATTTGTCCTTTCTCTGTTCAGATGAGGAAACTCCATGCTCCTACAGTCAGTTCTACAGCTTGCATCAGGCAGGAGCCCTGCCAGGGCTGGTCACCTAACTGGCACAGAACCTCTCCCAAGGTCGTACCATGGCTGGGAGAGGATTTAGGATCACTTATCCCAGTCCCATTGCCATTAGCCCTCTTAAACACCATTAGGAGGGAATTATCACCCTTCAAATCTAGGCATGTGGCCGGATGTTACATAACTGAATAAGACAATAAATATGGATACCTGATGATTTGGGACAGCTAGGCAGAAGGAGTCATGGGAATACCTGCTATACAAATCTTTCAGTTTTGAGTATTAAGACAAGTCTTGAAAATTTCCATTTTCATAATAGTAAGAAGTCTTTTCCTCCATGTCTTGAGTTACTTGCTTTTGCTTCCTCCATTCCCTTCTCTGTACTTCACTATTTTGATTGGTAGCACCGTATGTTTTCTTTGGGCTTACAAAAGTTTCATTGTTCATCTCTGTTTCTTCGGCCAGTTCATCCTGATCAATTATGCCACATTTCTCTTCACTGAGGTTTTCAGGGTCAGCCCATTCCTGCTTCTCCCCAGAAGCAAAGATAGCGTAGAATATCACACCGCTGTAATGCACCAGGGCTGCGATAAGAAAGACGTTCTGCCACTCTTCACGGGTCTGAAAGAATGGGGCAGGTCTCATTAAGTTTCCAGTAATAAGAAACACTACTCTCTGAATTATGCCATGAATTAGTACATATTGAGGAATGACTGTGATCACCGTTTGATTCCTGATGCTGAAGACAGAAAAATTTATGAGAATCATTACATAGATTTTTTTTCCACTTTTATAACTACAGCAAATACAATAAAACTTGGGTTTCTTTGTTGGTTTTTTTCCTCACAGTGAAGTTTCTCTCTTGCATGTGAAATATTAATGGAGTCAGAAATGCAGGGACGTCTCTAACTACATAAATATTATTGTAGATCAGTGATTGCTTAGGAACCCTACCATGGGGGTATGGATGCGTTGTAGAGGAGTTTTCCAAGTCCTGTAAGCATCGCACAGTTATATGGAGATATTGCAGAGACTCAGGCTCAGGTGGTATAAAATAAAACCTCCCTGCACAGATAATTAGCTTATAATAGCTGAGAATCAGGCCAAGGTGGTATTTAAAAAGTGCATGTTTAAGACAAACAGAAAGCAGCTGCAGAGACCAATGATGAAATGGAATCCCCAGGAATCTTTGAAATGTCTTAACTTTTGTCGCATCACCTAACCCTTTTCCTAAAAAACATGGAGAAATGTTACCTTATGTTTTGTCATTGCACCAACAATGAGTGGGCACACCATCCCCGACAGCGTCCCCACGCCGTTGGAGATCCCCATCAGAATGCTGGCATAGCGAGGGGCTATGTCCAAGTGATTCACATTGAATCCTACAAAAAACGAGAGACACCACTCAGCTATACAGCACTGCACTGCCAGGCCAGCAGGGCTTTCTACAGCCATGCTGGCTGAAGGAGCCTGAAAAGGGTAGCAACCTCCCTACTACACCTCTGAGGATTACATTGTATAGAAAATAAAGTTTAGTTTGGCCCTATTTAAAGTGTCCGTACTTTCCATTTTCTCATACTGAAACAGTGCACTTGGCAAATATTTTTAATTAAGCAATCAATGCCTCAAATTAGTCTTCTATCTTTTTACTTACAAAGTAGAGTTTTTTAATTCATTTACTTCAGTGTTTTAAGTAGCAGTTTAACAACATGATAAAAAAATAGAATATAAATCAGTAGGAAAAATAATTACCCTTACTGTAGTGTGTCTTCTGAGTACATATTTTAATAGGAAATAAAAAAAATATCAGCTCAGATAATTATCATTTCTTAGGTAACGAAAATGAGTCATATTAACTATGGCTGACTACAAAAAGTGACAATGAATTCCAAGTGCATGGTAATAAATAACGTAAGAAGGTGACTACTGGGAAAATCCTGCAATAAAAATTGATTGACAGAAATGGCCAGCTATGCAAGGACCTCGTAAATGAGCAACAAAACTGCTTCCCATCTGCAGAATTCTGAAACAACTGAGGATCAGCAGTTACTTTGCTGGTCAATTTTGTTCAAAAGATCCTTGTTCTTGGCCGTACTCTTGGAAGACCTTCAGTCTTCATGACAAAAGGAGTTTTTTTTCAGTAATGCTGGTATTGATGGTGCTACACAACAGCCTGAGACTAAAAAACGTGGGTGAGACCCATAAAAGTGTTAGAAACAACTTCTGGAGAAGGGCTGGTGGTAGGATGCGACAGAGGGAGGGCTGACAGAAAGCAGAAACAGGGTGCTAGGGTTGGGGGCAGGATTGCAACTGATAGCCCGTGTGCAGCTATTCATTGCAGAGTAATCCTCTCTCTTTCTCTCTCTCTCGATCCTTCTTTCTCTCTCTCTCCCTCCCTCCCTCTCTCTCTCTCCTTTTAAAGAGACAGCTTAAACAGGATGAAAACATGACAGACATTGCAAAAGTATATTAGAAAATAATAGCAGAAAGCTGATGTAAACTGGAATCAATAAACAGCACATTCTTTTCAAATCTTCATGTGCTGTGTGCAACATGTTTCATAGATGTTGAAGTAAATTATTTCTGATATGGGAAGAAATACAGAACACCCACTAAGTAGCCAAATTAAGAGAAAACATAATAATAGAAATTATGACAGTAAGAACAGTGAGGATAATAACATCACTTTTGTCATGAATAGTAAATGCAGGAATAAGATTGATTCTCACCTGAAATTGCAAAGCCGCTGAAGCCTACAGCTAACACCAGAAAGGAAATAGCCACACCTTTTGTGTGAGAATAACCAACCACCAAAAGCAAGGTTGCTTCCATCCCGAAGCCTTCAAACGAAACACATGAGAGTGAATTACATTTGAATTATTACTGGTTATGAAAATACTAAAAAGCACTATCCAGAATAGCAGTTTAAAATGAGAGAAAATTCTTTTTTATGTTACAGCTATTTTTGAACATACTTGGGAGCTTTGTGCATTTGCA
This sequence comes from Platysteira castanea, assembly GCA_013397175.1. Taxonomy (NCBI): domain Eukaryota; kingdom Metazoa; phylum Chordata; class Aves; order Passeriformes; genus Platysteira; species Platysteira castanea. The sequence continues at coordinate 864,090 of VYXC01002885.1, forward strand.
GAAATATTTGTGTATTTGTTGTTTGAGAGTATACTCTTTTTTTTCCTCCTCATTGACTGCTGTATAAATAACCCAAGCAGTTGGTGAAGTCAATTTACTGAGCAATAGAGGAAAACAACAAGGAAGTGACTGTGTTCAAAAGGGAGAAAAATTCACAAACACACAAACACTACAGGGAAAGGAGAAAAACACTTGCTGTTGGTTTCTCATGGTTGTAGTGATGCAAGATATTCTTGGTAAATGGAACAAAAGAGAGTTTTACATACAAGTGTGCTACCAACAAAACAGGACATCCCCGAGCATCACAGGGAACTTCCAGTCTTTGCCATTACTGCAAATCAACATTTTCTAATATGTAACATTACAATCCTTCTGTTTTGTTTTGTTTTGTTTTGTTTTGTTTTGTTTTGTTTTGTTTTGTTTTGTTTTGATGACTATTAATATGCGTTGAAAATCCAATAAATTTGAACATTCTTTCTGAAGATGCATAGCCAAGTTGCACAGTATTGCTGGCTGCAGGCATCTCCATTTCTAGGAGCCCGTGCCACCTATAAATAATGCAAGGCAGCAATTGGCAGTGGGCAACCAACCACTTCACAGGCTACTCGGCCTGAAATCTTTTCTCTGCTTCAGTATCAGCCCTACACGTCACTGATTTTTCAGTTCAGTGACTGAACTGGAAACAAATTATATTGTTCTGAGTGAAAATGATCCTGTCCATCCTTCACTTCTTTTTCCCCTCCAATAAAACTTCAAGCCTAAACTCGTCAGTGGGTTCTGCTGGAAGTAGCAAATGGGAAGATGGCCAGTTATTGCAAGAATGTATCCACTGGGAAAGGATCTCTCCAGCACCATGGTATAGGGTTGACTTTGTCTGGACGAATCTGCAGGATGAGGCCTATTTGATCATACTGCTCTATTGCCTATTCAATTATTAACCTGGCTCCTTGCCTCCTCCCTTTTTAAAAGCATGCATATATGAGTAAGGATTTATGCCAGGAGGCATCCGCTCTGCATTTAATGCTTCAGATTAACCGGCTGTAAATGCAATCTTAAGTAAATTGTCTTGTTACAGTTAAACATGGACCAAACTATGATACTTGCATCAACTGCAGCACACAATTGAAATGCCATATTTTCAGAACCCAGTAGTACCTCCACAGTTCATGACCTTCCTTACAGTGGTAGTGGTTAAGATCTTCCTGCTCCGTAAGAAGTCAGCTAGCTGCCCTCCAATGGGCACGATGATTGTCATGACCATGTGAGGAACTGCCGACAAAAGGCCAACCTGCAATTAGACAAATTAGTGCTTACTGTCATTTCCTCTTCAAAATTTAGGGGCAAGAGAATAGGAACCATATGTTTCTTCACCTCTTTTCCCCTGCATGAGACACTTTGTCTGATTAGAGCAGATGCTCAAAACTGGGTGAAGGAAGAAACATCTCCTTGTTGCCCAGGAGGAGAAACCAGAGCACAACTGAGAATCTCAACTTAGAAATGCCATGCAATATCTGTAGTACTCATGGTTACTCGAAAGAATTGCACTGAAGACTGTTTATATTAAATTCTACCATAGACACCACAAAGCCCTGTCTGATGTGACCTGATGTTGGAGAGCTCTATCCTGGTTTTCAACTGCTTTTATGTTTTTGTTATTTATGTTCTCAAAGGGTTCCTTCCTGAATAACAAATCTGTCCCTGTTACCTGTGTAAAGGAAGAAAGAACCTGCACATTTGCATATGGACTGAAGACAGCATAAAACCTGACATTATGATACGATTTTACAAATTATTAAATAAGCATATATGTAAAGACATGGACTGATTTTTATTCTTGTGGGATTACAGCCTACAAACTGATGTTCATCTTCTTTTTTGATTTTCACAGAATCTCAGAATGGCTGAGCCTGGAAGGAGCCTCCTTCTGCTCAAGCCAGATTGCCTACAGAAGGTTGCCCAGAAACGTGTCCAGACAGCTCCTGAATATCTCCAAGGATGGAGATTCCACAACCATTCTGAGGAACGTGTCCAGTATACAATCATCCTCACAGTAAAAAAGTGTTTCCTCATGTTCAGAAGGAACCTCCCATGTTTCAGTTCGTGCCCATTTTCTCTTGATCTGTGATGGGGCACTACTGCAAAGAGCCTATTTTCGTCCTCTTAACACTGTCCCTTCAGATGTTTGTACATACGGATGAGAACCCTGCTGAGCCTTCTTTTCTCTAGGCTAAACAGTCCAAGCTCTCTCAGCCTCTCCTCATAGGAGAAATATTCCCATTCCTTAGTCACCTTCATGGCCCTTCATTGGACTGTCTCCAGTATGTCCATGTCTCTCGTATCGCGGAGCCCAGAAGTGGACACAGTATTTCAGGGGTCGCCTCACCAGTGCTGTGTAGATGGGAAAGATCACCTCCTTTTACCTGCTGGCCTTTGCATGATGCAGCCCAGGATACCATTAGTCTTTACTGCAAGGACACACTGCCGGCTCATGTCCAGCCTAGTGTCCAGCAGGACTCCCAGGTCCTTTTCTGCTGAGCTGCTTTCCAGCTGGGCTGATCCCAGCATATACTGGTGCATGGACTTGTAGCTCCCCAGGTGCAGGACTTTCCACTTTCCCTTATCGGGCTTCATGAGGCTCCTATCAGCCCACTTCTCCAGCCTGCCAGGGTTCCTCTGAACAGCAGCACAACCCTGCAGCGTATCAGCCACTGCTCCTAGTTTTGTGTCATCGGCAAACCTGCTGAGGGCACACTCTGCTGCATCATCCAGGTGATGTCAAAGAGGACCAGACTCAGTGTGGTAGAGCTGAGGTAGAGCTTTAGTGATCAGCATCTTCTAGAAGCTTTTCTTTGAAGCAGTAATTTAGTGAGAAGTCTGAGTTTACTTTCTGGGGTGTGCAACCTCGTTACATTGACAGTGGATTTTACACTGGTTTTAAATTAGTGAGGTTCACAGACATGCAACTCTAGCATTAATGAAAAGCAGCTCAGAATAAAAAAATGTGGTTTTTCTTAATATCCCTCTTCTTCATCTCCTTGCTGTACCTGGCCATTTAGTGTCATTGCTGCCATGCCATAACCATTGCTGAGTAGCAGAACCTGGTTGCAGAACCTGGGCACACAGAGCTCCCAGAAAAGATAAATAATGATGTTCTTTGTCATCAGCCTTAGACTTGCTTGAAAATAATTACCACATAGCAAGTATGTATGCTAAAAGAAAGGGTTTTAAAAACCTTTCTGAAACAATTACTCTGTATTCCTCATTCATGCTCCTGTGCTGGTAAGGACACAATAAAGGACACTCTCACACCTGCTAGCTTCAGCAGCAAGAGGGAAAAGTGAGAGACTTTATCTACATTTATCATACTTTATAGGGTTCTCAACTCCACAAGGGATTGGAGGACATGTCACTTCCTCTCCAATTCCCTGGAGAAAAAGGATGCTCATCAAACTTTCTCTTATTACAAAAGGAATGAAAAACAGAAAAGATGGTTAAATAAACATTGGCTATTGTTTACATGAAAGTGTGTGAAAATCTCTGACTCCAAGGCTAAAACAGAAGGTTTAGCAAAAAACAGGACAACATGCTCCGAAGAGGGAGTGTAACAATTCTGACTTTAATGAAATGGCAGTGGCAGGGAATATAAATCTATAAAAGATTTGATCTTCATTGCTAATGAAAAGTCATAAAAATCAAAAAGAGGATATAGATTACCTGGTTAAATGCTAAACAGTCAACACCAAACAAAATGTGCATTTCTACTTACTTACTTTGTGGTTTTTCATGATGTATGGGGGCTTTTAATCAACTATTTCCCAAAATAACTTCTCCATTCTTTCCTTTTTCTAGTAATTTGATGCCCGCATACTTTTATTTATATTAAGTCAGAAGAAGCATGTCATCCCAAATACTGGGAATAACCTACTGTAATGATTCCAGGTCTATCTGGTTTCTCCTCAAACAACTAAACCATAGCATTAAGTGCCATGTCCAGTTATTTCTTGAACATCTCCAGGGATGATGTTCACCTTCTCTCTGGGCAGACCATTCCAATATTTAACAACCCCTTCAGTGAAGAAATTCTTCCTGATGTCCAACCTGAACCTCCCCTGGTGCATCTCCTAGGGTGAGGTCTGAAGGTCACTGATTCATCTCAGACATTTACCTTGCTTATTGCAAATCCAAAGACTTCTTCAAAGTAAGCAGGCTGACTAATAAGGAGCAAATAGAAGGTCCAGCTTCTGCAGAAGTTTGCCACAATGATTGCATAAACTGGCATTGAAGTGAAAAATCTCCTCCAGGGAGTACTAAATTTCTAGAGGGGAAAAAACCACAAAATTGTGTAGACAGAGGCAAAATAAAGAACCAGTATCTTTCACTATCAAGCCTATTTGGTACATTGCATACAACTTACATCACAGATCACTCAGAATGCAAGTAAAATATATCTCTTGAATTAGTGGCAAGAAACAGGTAGAGAAATTTTCTTAGAACAGGACTTTTGAAATGAATACTGCACTACTCTTGCCCTGCTTACTGAAATTACACGAGGTCTTCTGGAATCCTCCTATTGGGATCAGTAAACAGCATCAGTAAAACAATCAAAGGAAACTAGACAAAACCTCGTGCCATTCCCCACTTCTTGACATGATGCAGTTTGAGACATTCTGTTGAAAGGAGTGTGAGAAAAGGGTAGTCCAAGCTAAGAGACATGCAGTAACACAGCAACAAGCAGCTACCTGCTTCAACCTAATTAATTCAATTCAGAAAAAAAAGGTCTGTGGTACAGAATTTAATTTCTGTAACTTGCTTTTTGTCATTTTGAATTAGTATTTATGCTCCAATACTCCATACAGCAGATAACATACTTCAGAGACCTATTGATTTGTAATAGAATTCCAATCAGGAGCTGAAATCTGCAGCTATGGCAATATACATTAATATTCTCCTTTTTTTTGAAGAAAAAATATTGTGTTCTACAGGCCACCGTATGCCTGTGGTTCTGTGTGTACCCATGAAGGTGGTACTAGTTTCCTTCTCAGTAAAACCATCATACTGCAAGGAAAATCCATGACCTAGAACAAGTGTGTCTGTCTCCAGCCAAGATCTGAGTGACTTCAGCCAAATTTCAGAAGCATGCCCGAAAGGACAGTCTGGTATTTTACACTCCTAGCAAGGCTATTACTCAAAACATGTAGAGGAAAGAACTGGAGCTACTTTGTTCCAGAATGTTGAAAACTGAAAGCTAAGAATGAACGGTTTCTCAAGATACACCATTGGTTTTCACTACCAGCAAAAAAAGTTACCTAAGGGAACTGAGGGAAGTTGGATGGGAAAATAGGTTTTAACTCAAAGTTTCCAGGATCTTCTAGGATCTTCTCAGAGAGAAGATGAGAAGTCTTAAAGGACCTGAGCTGCTGTGAGAGTGAGCAAGGCAGAAACCCTCCTCAAGCTATTAGATTTGCAATAATCCTTAATAGGAGTTCAAAAGGCAGCTGAATAATTTAACATCTGCATTCAGATTCTTATTTAGCTAAATCCATTAATATTTTTAGAACAAACATGACAGTTACTCAAGAGCAGGAGACCAGAATGTGTGGTTCCCCCTCCCAACCCATCCCTTCCCTCCCTAGATCAGAGAAGCTCCATAAGCCAAGAACTTGAACAGCATTACATGTTTTCCTGTATATATCCTGTCCAGCTGCAAGAGCCTGATTCTGTAATTCTCATGAAAGGAAAAGCCCCTAGTTCCGCCACGCTTATAGAGCTAACAGTATTCATCCAGTCATATGCTGATCTTGTGCAAAGTCCTCACAAACAACAGCAAGAAAAGCCTTTTTTTACTTACACTTGCATTAGCTAGGCTGGCTCCTTCTCCTATACTTGTTTCTATATATATCCTTTCCTCATTGGTTATTGTTGGATGTGCAGCAGGGCTCTCATAGGCATGAAGCAGCCAAAACACGTACCAAACAATCCCAAACATTCCTGAAGGAGCAGGAAAAGTATTGGTTTTAAAATCCAATAAAGCTGTAGTTCAGTATCTGCAAGCCTTGAAGTTTGTTTCAAGTGCCAGTTAAACCAAACCTGCATGGAAATGATGCCCAGGGAAGTAACAGAATATAGCAACTAACTCTGTGTATATTGTATGCCTGCTTGCAAAGCATTTGAGCTTTTTGTCGCTTTTATTGCCTTATGCATGGAGCAAAGAAAGGGCAGGAGGAAAGCTCTCTATAGAAGCTGGGAAAGGAAAAAGCAGACAGGCCATAATGTGGTTGCAATCTGCATGAAAGGACCCCACCATAAGATGGCAATGGCAAATCTTGTGATGTGTCCTGTATCTCCAGAGAAGACAGAGAAAACCCGTCTTAACTGGAGCCACCTCTGCCACACTGTGAGGGGAAGAATGAGGCACCACAGATCAGCCACAAGCCCATATCCACGGGACCACTTTGTAAACGTGGCACTGCTTTATCAAAGATGGGCAGCATGGGGAAGGTTTCTCAGAGCAGAAGTTTTCAGGTCCATTTGGCTCCCAATCAGCAGCATTTGCGATAGCATTCACTGTTAGTGTGCACTCCCACTTGTGGGGCTGGTCTCACACAAGTGTTTCTGCTGCAGAGGAACCTTTACAACCACATCCAGTCCTGTCACTGGGTGACCATGGGCTGTAGCCTGGTCATTACAATTTTACAACCTTCTGTAACAGATGATTATGAAATAAAAACTCTTAGAATCTGCAATAAGTAGAGAATAAATTGGAGTACCCATCTGCAACCTCTTCATTCATCAAAGCAACTTTGATCCATCCTTGTTAGACAGGTTTTAGTAAACAACTGGCAGTGCTGATCTAGTGGCAGAGGTCTTTCATGTTAAGCAACTCACCATAAATATAAAAGACTGATGACCATCCTATATACTGTACCAGCACGCCTGCCAGCGGCATGGCCACCACAGCACCTGCGTAAGACCCTGAAGAGAAAAGAGATCAGTAAAATATGTCAGCTGTGGTAGGTGTGCCCAGCTTTCAGAGCAGGTGATCCAGACAGGTGCTCATGAGAGCAGAACAGGAGGGATGTGTTCGGCTGATTTTTTATGAACATGGACAATGGGATGGAAGCTCCAAAATTTTGACTGGGGTGACAGGAAGCACTGACTCCTCATGGGTCACCAGTCTCATTTTGCAGAGTTGTGCCCTGTAGGTAAATAGGATTTGCAAATCCGAGACTGATGACAAACCACCACAGAGGCATAAGCTATATGTGTATGCTTGACTGGGAAATCCCACCAGGCACTGCAGTATATGAGGTGAGTTTTGAAGAAGCTAATGGCCCAAGTTTCAGAAGCCTTCATGGCATTCAGGAATCCTGATGACTGCAGATATGTTGGGAGGCTCTTGTCATGACCCTAGACCCATGCCCACACAAGCACTGGTAGCAGAGAGGGCATTCAATCCAACCCTGGCTCTGTGAAACCATGTTTAATTCATATCAACACCATAAACAAACAGCTGGAATAAAAAGGCAAATGTTGACACGGGGATAAAAAAGGATAAAAATGTGGTCTGTGCCAAGGTTTCTGATTGGGAAATACATAACACTGGTGAAATATATTTCTAAGTGTCTTGTGGAAAGAGATGAGTATTTAAGTGCAATCTAGACATTAGGTTTCAGTGCAAGACAGTGCCAGTGGCTTTACATGTGAAGAGTGTTGCTCTAAATTATTCTAGGAAATGAGATACTTGTGGTTTTGAGAGTAGTACATGTTTTGTTAATAAAAATTTGTTAATGCTGTACTCATTAGCAAATATTTCTCTGCAATGATTCACAGCGATCCTTCTCCCTCATCTTCATGTAATTCATTTTCCTATAGCAATAGAAAAGCCTTAGGCCAGAATGTAGGCAGAAGAACCAGGAACCTGCTTAAGCTGCATTTTCCTAATTTTTCCATTGCTCCTATGCACCTTTCAAGTGCAAGGATCAGTGATCTGTAGCCGCTAAAATGGATGTCAAGCTGAAGGATGAATCTTTCTCTAGAGATCCCATGCTAGGAATTTCAAGGAGACAACACTGAGGGTGAAGAGGCTTTTCTTTGGATCTATTCTTCTGCAGGAAGCATAAACACGTTAATAACCGCTAAAACCTGAAGCCATCTGTAGTAAAAATAAAATTCCCATAATATACAAATATGGGGCTTTTTCCACTTGCTTCACTCATCCTTTTATCCTTTATCTTGTTTTTTAGTCCTGTATTTTCCTCAGTCATACAAGTCCACTGCTGATGGATAGAATTTTTTTCCAGTGACTTTTACATTTTCTACTGAACATTTTTTCCTACAGACATTCATCTTCAGCTGGAAAGGGACCAAGAGAAGAGAGCAAAGTACATGTCTGATCATAACTCAAAACAGAATGAAGCAGAACAGCTACTGGCAAGAAGTTACATCACCTCCACTGCAGTATATTGAGCAGCCAGCCTAAAGTACTGAAGTCCTTTTAAGATAATTTTAAAGTGTGTGCTTGTTTAGGAGCATCCATTGAGTATGTATAATAAATGGAATCCCTAAGGATGAAGCAAATTAAAAAATACAATGTCATTACTCTCACGTGAACCTCTAGACTCAGTTTATTATGAGAGCCATTCTAAATGTTGGTTTTAAATGATAAAATGATGATATATTAAACAAAAAGGGACTCACAAGTTCCTAAGCATAGAGTACAATCTGATTGTAGCAAAGGGCAGAGGGTTTGCACACCTCTTTCAAATAATGAAATTACTAAAACAAGTCTAATAGGAATACGTGCTTTCATAAACCATGTAAGCCCATCAACTCACCACAGAAGGACGTGGTAGCCAACCTGCTTCTCTCCAGTGGCGGAGCCCACTTGCTCCACATCCCGTGGCAGGCGGGGTACGTGACGCCCTGGCAGACATTTCACACATCACATGATTTGCTTTCACTGCATTCCACTTGAAGTAGTTGCTGATACTATCCCTACTGCCTAGCTGTTTGTCAGCATGGAATGATGTAGGAAGGGTTAAGTAAGTCTGGAAGAGCTCTATTGTTTGAGTATGAAGATGTCAAACTAATCTGGGTTACTTCTTACTTGAATAGTAATATGTTCTGAGGTAAAAATACTGTTTAGTATGTCCAGTCAATGGCATAAGAAAACTAAAATGGCTCAAATTGCAGCACTAGAAGCATATATTTTTCTTTACTTCTAAGCAAACTTAGAAATATAAATCAGTAAAATTTAAAAATTATCACCTAAAAATCAGCAGCAAGTAAAACTGTGTATTGCTCATAAACCCTTATCAAGAGATCTTACAACTTTTAGAACCAAGTCTCAAAATCAAACTCTGAAAGAACCAAAATGGTGTGTACTCCTACCTCCACTAAACCTTGAAGAATCCTTACAAACATCACGCAGCCATAATGCACTCTTGCTGCAGAAGGGATGATCATGTTCAGTGTAGATGTTAGAAAGATAGCTGCCCCAAATACCCTATGGAGAAAAGTAACATGAAAAGGAATACAATTATTATCTATTTTTCACAAGTGTTTTCATGTTCCGCTTAAAAATATTTAAAAACCTACTTTAAACTATTTTGTTACAATTCTTTCTTTTTTTTTGATAAGTATTTCAATTGTTTGCATTTCAGTCTCTGAAAACTTATTCACAGGAAATATATGTGACTTCATTTTTGTGTCTGGTCTTATTATGCACAGTAGGATTAATGACTGTGTTACAGCATGAAAAATTTACAGTCAGAGAACAACACTGTTTCATCTAAATTCTCTACACCTACTGACAAAAGCAACAGCCCATGCCTAGACAGCTCATTATCTGAGTGACAAGAAAGCACTAAACAGATGAGCACAAAAGCAGAGAAGCTGAGTAGGCTGGCAGAGAGAAGTAACAAAGGAACTGATTTATATAGAAAACAGTCTGAAAATATGAACTAGAATACAAAGCCCACAGTCATATCTTGACATTTAGGAGACTGCTTTCAAAGCCAAGTAAACATTTAACTGAGAAATAAGTATTACTTATCTCTCTGTTGTGATCCCTGAAGAAAAGACTTTTGCCTTTTGCTTTCTTACCACTAATAGAAATATCAGGTCTGTTATCATAACACTATTGACTCAGGGAACTACAGCAAACCATGTGAATTAATAAGCATGTGAAAGAATAAATTGTAACAAACAGAACACATTTAATTATCCAAACAGCTGTCTCTAAAGACTGAGTTTCCAATCCCTGCTACTTCTTTTAATGCCAGCTTTAATATGCCTGGGTTGTAGATGCATGATTTATACCGAATTAGAACCAGTTACTCTTCTGCTACTGTTTAAAGGGTTGAGTATTGTTTTCACAATTGTTTCCATTGTTTCTGTGCCATTTACTCCAAAGAAGTTGGTTTCCATCTTGATGAGAAATATTGCAGTTTTTTTCAATTCATTCACGTATTCTTCTGTCCTTTCTACCATGATCCCTGGGCAGCTGCCACTCTGGGATCAAAACAGACTCCCTCAGCTACAGACTCCTGTGCCCAGCAGGGTGCTCTTACTGAAAACTGGTATCAAGAGGTGCCTCATGTTTCATGTATCCACCAAACAATGCCGAAATCACATTTAGATGCATGTTTGAAGATAGGCAGCAAGTTAAAGGGATGGTGTCACTAAATGGTTCATGAAATTTTTGGTGGAATGCAGATCTACATCAATTTGGATCAATTTACAGAGTAGTTTATATAGTGTTAGAGGGTTTTGGTGCAAACCATAAAATATTCAATATTTTCAGCCATTATGAGACCTGTTTGAATCCCACATTGTCACGGATAATTATTGGCATTAGAGAAGGGCCTAGAGTGGGTCATCCATATATATGTTCAAGGTTGCACAATTTAAACAGGTGACAAAAGAGTCTTTGCCTAAATCTGTAAGATCAGTAATAGTGTAGAGTCTCATTTCCAGAGTGCAGCTGGGACAAAAGAAAGTTTTTGTAGGGCTGGTGGGTGTGTTGACCACAGAACCCCTGGTTTCCTGACCTGTGTCTTAGCAAATAACCCCTCTGAAACTGAAACTTGGCACCACTAGTGAACCTTCCTGAGCCGAAATTGGTTGGGTAAACAAGGAATAAAGGAAAAACATGGACTCAGTGAATGCTATTACTGCAAATAGAAACTCTCTCTGAGCTCAGCTTTTAAGCCATTTTTGTTCCTCAGCAAATTCTACTCCTAACCCCAGCTATGATGGTCAAATCCATAATGTGATGTTGTAGTATAGCATTAGATTGGGTTGGAAACTCTCACGGAGATAAATACAGAGCTTTCTGTGCTTGTGCACCGCCTGTACATAAGGAAGCACTCTGCTGACAGAATACATCAAGTTACAGTATAAACAGGGTTGATTTTACTGTTCTTAAGTAAATTAGGGAAACAAAAGCCAAACTAATAATACGCAGAATTATTCAGCCAACAGTGTGCACATCTGTGTTTTGGAGCCCTTCTGCTGCAAAAGCTGGTGGCAAGACTAGAAAGGCTGGAGAAGTGATTAAGCTTGGCTAATTTGTTTGTCTTACTGGGCAGATGGAAAAATATTCTGCCTAGGCACTGTTACGTGATAGAGAAATGAATAATTGAGGATGCTAACAGTGCTGAAGAAGCAGTGCAAACCAAACTCTGAGTAACTTTTGGTTGTGGACAGAAGAGAGTTGGGACTGAACAGTATTGGGCAATTCTGTGGGATGACTGCTCTGGAGCAACTTCCACAAGGGCATATGGGTGGGAAGAACATTCAGGCAGTCTTGTAACCCCTATGGCTCTTTTCAGACTGCAGAAAATAAAGTACTTTGATTTGGGGCAAAGTACAATATATAACTGGTTTTAAAGACCTTTTCCAATTCTGGCAGTATCTGTAGATAAGTCACATCTTGTTTGCAGAGAATGAAGTTAGTACCAGCTTTCTTTTTATTTTTTGGCTGAAGTTCCCAAATGCCCTTAACGTGCACATCTCATGAGTTCATTCACAACTAGCTGTCTTCAGACAACCTCCCTCTCCCTTGTGATCATATTCAAAGTTCTGAAGACATTTTGAAGTAAAGCACAAAGCCATAAGTTAACACTGACAAAGTTAAGTACCTTTGTTATGCACATTTTCAAAAGCAGTTGAATTAAAAAATATATATATAATAAAAATCGGCTGACAAACACATTGATCATAAAAAAAATCTGTACAGATTCTCTGAGTTCACCAAGCAGAAATCAGGAAGATCTGTTTGAGCTTCCATGCAGTCTTAATTACAATCAGTACTGCATCCAGCCATGGCAAGGATATTTGTGTGCACAAGGATGGATTTGTAACTTCAGAACATAAATAGTTCTGTAATTCCTTTATGCCCAGCTTCAGTTCACAGGGAATTTTTAAAATAAAAGGTCAAACTCTGATGGAAAACTATCGTTTGATATTAAGTTGACCTAAAAAGCATTAATGCAACTTCTTAAAGACAAATGCTTCAACCATTGTTGGAAGCATTAGGTATGATTTTCCTAGAACTCTCCAGAAAACATTATTGTTTAGAGAAGAAATCTGTAAATATTTGAGATGAACAAGTTAAGTTGAAAGAATCAGCAACAGACCCATAATGGAAATCTTGTCCCATTTTTGATTACAGACATAAATACTGAATGTTCAGTTTCAGGTGTGCATTTCTGAAACACATTAATTCACTATTTTAGTAATCATCATTTACACAAGGTAAAACAGTTTTCAGGCTCTAAAGCTTAATTCTTTTGCTCATTGTTTTCTTACCTGTTAGCAGCCAATTTGTTTGAGATGAACCCTCCTGGAATTTGTGTCACAATGTAACCCCAGAAAAAAGAGCCATGAATGAGCCCTACAGTCTCTGGATCCCAGTTGAATTGGGCTGTCTGTAAAGGAAATGGGACACATGCTGTCAGTGAAGCGTACTCATTGAAGGTAACTGCTGCTTAGAAGTCACACAGAAGTCCCCCCATGCTCCAAATCAAGCCTCTTTACACTGGCTGCTCAGGGTTGCTGAGCTTGAAAGCCCCCAGCTAAGGCAAAAGGATGTTCAATTCCCATGTGAGGTTACTGCTTTTGCTCCTAGCTGTCAGTCGAGTGCACAGGGAAAGGTTTCAGCCATAAAGTAGCTAATGTTGGGCCTTCAACTTTGCCACTTGCCACTGCTTCCCCCTGGGGTCCTTAATCTTGAAGCCTTTGTTTTCAAGACTGCTCAGAGTTGTAGGAAGGACCTCATGCTTTTTGATGGACATATCCATTCCCCCAAGATTATCAAGGTTGCTTAAGTCCTTTGGGTGATTCACTTCCTGGTCAGGTTTATTCATGGTTCTCCCTGTCAGGGCCAAACTCTGACCATCTACTGTCAGCATTATTAAATGGCATGGGAGCAGAAAAGAGTTGGGGGCAAGGAGAACATTTGAAGACAAAGCAATCTGAAAATAAAACTAAGTAACACTAGCCAGTGGTCAGTGTATCTTTTATCAGAGGTGATGCCAGTCGTAGGGCTGGATTTGGATACAGAAGGACAGCCACGGGCTGGTCATAAGTGGTTCCTAGTCAAAAATCCCTGCAGCCAAGAGAAATGATTTTACCATATACCTCATCCTTGAATACTATACAGTTTCAGTCTTCTCGAATTTTTTCCTGAACAAAGACTTTTCTATTTTCTGAATACATTTTTTGACATACCTTGATGAGAAGACGGATAGCCAAAGTCCAGGGCAAAACATAGAGAAAGTAAAGCAAAGAGAGGGAGATCCAGGGTGCCCTTTTTGCCCTCCATTCTGGGCCTGAATCAGTATAAACACTATTGTAAGGTCAGTGTTTACTTTTTCTCCATGAGTCCTCAGCTCTGAAGAATGCTTTTGGAGCAATAAGAAACCACGATGTTAGGCTTTATGATCGTTTTCATGTGTCTGGGAAAGGTGGCTAAACATTCTGTGAGGAAGCAACACAGATGTCTTTTAAATTCAGAATTAAAACTGTCACTAAAATACTGCAGAGAATTGGCAACTATAGTGATAAGCCTTAACATCTCTTTTTTCAATATTACTTTCTGCATGTAAAAAGAAGAACAGTTTTCACACTACATTGATTTTTTCTTTTTGCTCACAAGGAAGCAAACTGAAAACCAGCTCATTGTTTGACCTGCAGGGAGATGGCATTAATTAACCAGACAGGTTTACAAAGGGCTAAAAGGTTTTCCTCCCCATCAATATGCATTTTGATGTGTCCCACTTTCTTGTGCTGAAACACTTCTGTTTAAACACCTAATTTTCCACTAGCATTTTCCAGCTGAGTTTCTAGGTAGTGTTAATTTCTGAAGGCAGAAACACCATGAGATATGGCAAAAGTCCCTGATTCAGGAGGGGCTCATGCTCAAACACTATCAGTTTAGATTTGTGGGAGGAATTTATACCCATTTTGTGGAATTAACTCTTCTGAGCTTCCCAAACTATGCAGGCACATATTTTCTCTTGCTTAAGGACACAACCTGGAAGTCCCAGCAGGACCACAGGGAGAAGGGATTGGACTGAATAAGTACAAATTCAGCAGGAAGTCTAAGCATGGCTCCTATGATCATGAGTCATGGAGACAGACATACTTTTAATATTGGAAATTTATGATAGACATTTTCTGCACTCTTCTTTACCAAAAGTTAAAATATCTAGGAGATAAGCTGATGAATAATTGCACAGCATTTCATTCAAGAGTCAAGATTCCTGTGAATTTGTTAGGACAGAAACATTCTAAAGATATCGAAAAATAAGTCAACAAGTAGAGCAAATGTAGAGATTCAAGTTCATAAAATCCATAAAGGGATACTTGACATCACAGCTAAATACCGAGGCAGGGTGGGCAATGTTGAGGTATGGATTGAACCTGCTTGGGTGAATTGATAAAGTCGTGTAGGATCTGCTGTGGACCACATGCCATCTACTGCAAATTTGAAAATAGCTTGGCAACTAGCTCGTAATAGCTCCAGACAACAACCCACATTGTCAAAAACCTGATGCCTTATTGCCAGTGACTGCTTTAAGATCTTGAAAACTACCTACTGATATGAATAGAGTGGCTGCAGCCCTACATAAAATAATTGATTATTCCTTCTGTAGCGTAATCAGAGCACGTTTCTCTGAGAGATAGTAAAAAGCAAAAGCTTCTGCCACCACAGCAAAATCTGTCAACAACGGACAGATCAGGGACCTGGTAGACATGCGAACTAATTCAGTTCTCATTTCTGGTACTTACATCCTCTCTATGACACTGCAAATCCCCAGATCTTACAGATTTTTAATGTGACTTCACCACATAAATAGGAACTAAGTGCCTGCACATCTGTGTGCATCAAGACTGGTGTGTCTCCTTCCGTTTTTTAATCTATGCGTGCACAAAGTCCACATAATATGGATTTTGCTATGTGGCACTTGGGTGATTGTGCAACGGGATCTGCTCAGAAGAGTGAAAGGCAGATGCTTTCTTACCTGCAGCTCTGGCTTTCCGTCGATATAGACAGTGTTATTGTTGACCATTTCCACAATGGCCACGCCCAGGTTGCAGCGGATGCCGAAGGAGATGCAGAAGCCCAGGCCGCTCATGATGGCGATGATGTAGCGCTTGGGCAGGCCGCAGCAGTAGCACTCGCACAGCCCCGGCCGGCGGCTGCTTGCCAGCACGGGCCGCCCCTCTGCCGTCAGCTCGAGGGGCTCCTCCTCCACGTTGGTGCCATCAATCTTCCTAAAAGGATGAAGAAAGAAAAAATGAAGATGCCCTGTCGTCTCAGTAAAATTTGCTGAAACATGGATGGACAGCTCCATGCTCCAGTCGCCTGCTAACTCCTGTTGTGAGGCACTTGTCTCCTGGTAGTGAGGTGAGCTAATACTTGGCAGGCTGTGAAAGCTTAGCAGAGACTACACTTTTTCCTGAATGACCTCTTGAAGTTTGCACATCTGAGCCATCTAGACAGACAGCCAGCTGCAAAAACTACTACTCATGAGCATAACCATGAGACCTAGCTGGAGGTCTGTTGTGATAAATTCCATTGATTCTTAGGAAACTTTACACATGATTAAATTAACCACAACTTCTAACTAGATCTACTAAGCAGAGCTGCCAGTAGGTTTCAAGAAAAGGGCAAATACAACACAAAGCATGGTTTCACTCAGCCCCAAACTCCCTGGAATTTGTTTTCTCCTGTGAGACAAAAATCAGGGGTGTACTGCAGAGGAGAAAAGTCTCTGGCATCAGAGCCTCTATTAAAGATGCAAAAGAGACAGGCTGAGACTTTCTTTGCCAGAAGCATTTGAAGTCACATGTTCCCTCTTCTCTGAAATATCCTACCACTATAAAGACTTCATTGCACCAAAGCGAATCCCTGCAACTCCTACTGTGGAACGTGTTGCCCTTTGTGTACAATGTTTACTATGAAATGAGATCTGAAGGCAAACAGGGATTTCATGGGCAGTTGATTCACAATTCCTCAGCAGGACAGGCTGAAAGGGCTTTGCCTGGGGTAAAATTTGGTGTGGCAACTGCAGTGCAGTTGGGAAGAACTGGGAGGGAAGATGCCAGGGATGGGGCTTGAACAGGAGCAAATGGCACCCAGTCATATCAGCCTGTGAGAGTTCACCCATCAGCTAGCAACTAACATAGGAGTGCAGCTCCTCAGGCTTTGCATATCCAGCCCTTCCTTTTCCTACAGGCAGTCTAGCTGAGACATTCATAATAAACAAAATGGCATTTCCATGCAATCTGGAATTGCATGAGAGTGCCATTAAAAATTAATTTGGTCTCTCAATCTCTTTAGGGCTATTGACATCATGCTGCAGACCAGGCAAAGTCTCTGGTAGAAAAGGTAAGAAAGAACTAGACATATTCATTTCCAAACATCACCTTTCCATGCATTTTTAAAATGCAGAGTATGGTTTTTCTGACCTGCTAAAACACTTGAGGACATGACTAGCTGTGAATACATGATTAGCCCACTGAAGACTACCCACGATCTTAAGGTTAAGCCTTTACTAAGAGAGGCCTTGATCAGCAGCCCTTCAGTTTTGGCATCACTCTGAAGCAGTGAGCTCAGGATCCAGCTCTTTTTGTGTCTGCCATGGAGTTACATGGAGTACTGTGAAAATCTAAAGGAAGCCCTGCTTGCCATGTAAGAAGATGAAATTATTTCATTCACTCTTTTCTGAAAAGGAATAACCTATTTCCTTCTTTCACACATCTGGCTGAGTGTATTTGAAATCCGATGCACTTCAGTTTTCCGTATGAAAATCGACTGTAAATGCTGACAGAACATACATGGATGGGCCATACCTGACTGGGGTGGGTTTTTTGGGACTCAGTGTTGGTTTAATCACAACTTTCTCCAGTTGCTCTAAGTCTAGTGTACTACCCATAATCTAATAGACAGTACTCTACACTAGAGAGTTTGCAGATATAAGTGGTAGGTATGGCTTCTCGTGCACTTAAATATATATTTCCAATATAAAGATCCACTTAAAAATCTCACAATTTTTAAGGCTTTAGAGCTAAGTTGTGCATCAGTTACTATATTCCTCCTTACATCACAATGTAAACCCATTACTTCAGCCATAGTCTTGCAAAAAGAAAATAAGCATGCTACACTCCGTCAGCTCACATTTTCAAGAAACACTAGAATCACAGTGTTTTGGGCCAGAAGGGAACTCCTGGGATTATTTTACTTAATTCCTTTCTCAAACCAGTGCAAAGTTAGATCCTTAGCTCTTTGTCACACTGGAGAAAAGACTTTCCATTAAAGCAAGGTAACACAGAAAACGTGATCTTAGTGCGGTGTTATTGGGGGTGATTGAGATCTTATGATTCACCTGCAGGGAAACAGCATTTGTTAGTGAAATGGGAGCACAGAAATTAATTCAGTCAGGCACTTTAAAAAGAAGACACACGTATGCCATGCGTGTATATTCTGTTCCATTCTGTAAACAGAATGAGATATCAAAAATAAAGACCTCAGGAACTGAAAAAACAATTCAATAATTATTTTTTAGAACTGTTTTCAGTTATTAACAAGCATTATTAAGAAGCTAAAAGAAATAATTTAATTGTTTTCTTTTAACATAATCTAAAATATTGATGAAGTACATAAATTAACAATTTTTCAAATTTTTGTACCTTTACCAGGCTCTATTTATAAGAGAGATGCTAGACTTTAGTGGGTGAATTTTTTGGGCAGCTGGAAAATATTAGAGACTTCATGCAAAGCCAAAACATCTGGATGTTTTCAGCTGGCTGTCAATTAAGATAGGCAAAAAAACATCCTTCTGCTCCAAATCCAATGCTAAAAGTTGTGATCTAGGACTAGAACTATGGACCAATATTGTCTCTGCAGAGAAATTAATTATTCTTCTATTGTATTTCACTAAGTAAAAGAGGCAAGTTTAGGAGTGATCCATGACCCCAAATCCACACAGTTTATTTCCTGCCCCCAGAGATTAATGTTAATTCCTCTATACCAGGTTTGTCTTGGAGAAAACTATTTTTCAGTAGCAGCCAAAACAGGTATTAGAGCAGTGCAGACATTCACAGAGCCAGGGTCTGCGCTGGCTTTTTGGTTTTATTTTATTGAACAGGTACATAATGAAGGTATGGCAACTAAGAAAGGATGGCTCGTGTTTATCTTCCGATTGATCCATGTATTTTGATAGGGTCAGAGAAAAGTTTTACTGGTTGTAAACCAATGACTTAGAAGAAAACTGCTTCAGGGCCAGTGGTCTCCTCTAATTATCTGCTTCATGCAGGAGATGCAGGAGGGCATTTTCCTGCACAGAAAATGTTCAGTCCTTAGATGTGTTTTATCTTTTTTCATCAAATGTACAACACTTGGCAAGTAAGAAGAGCTGAGTTATTTGAAGGTATCTGCATGCAGATTCTGTGCCCAAATATCATAACTGTATGCAAAATTTCTCTTTTCTGTTGCATGCCTACTCTGGCATATACAGAATTTTGAAAGAATGAAAGAAATTTTAAAAATTCCTATCAGTAATAAATAAAATCCCTAGAGCACATATACATTTGGCACTCTGTATTTAAGGGCGTTTTAGCAGAGGAATTAGTTCTTTCTTTAAATGATAAATTAGGTGTACTGTAATTTAATTTCATATGACCAAAAACTCATCAATTCTACAGTAACAAGCAAATGTTAATATTTGTTGTGTGTTAAAACACATTCTAGAATGGATTTCACCAGACACTGCAGTCCTTCACAGGCAGTTGGAGCACAATCATACACAATGTTTATACCTCACTCCTACAAATCCAGTAATTACAATGATCCTGCATAACTTCAGAAACCTATACACTGATTATCAAAAAAATATCATTAATCCAAAAGCAGATACAATCTCCTGAGATCCTTTTTACTCTTCAGGGGTTTTTCCAGGTGATAATTTTCCATACTAAATCCTGTATTTGATGCATTAGTACCAAATCCCAGTACAGCCATGCAAACTCTCTTAGGTTACTCAGGGCATGGGACCTCTCTTGCTGGTTTCTTCTGGTATTTACATGGGACCCACAGCAAGTCTCAGACACCAAGAGACTGCATGTCCCAGGTGCTGCACATCTTCTAAGATCTCACAAATTAAACAGCTGCCAACAACCTAAAGAAAGGATGGCTCGTGGGTCTCCCAGTTCACTAAATCCCGCCTCCCTTCCAGGATTCAGACACCCTGAAGTCACCTCCTGTGAGCAGACTCTCATTTTGCAGCCCCCACCAAATAAGCACATCTGTGAGGAGGCAGTAAGATGCCTTATGCTGCTTGTGCTTCAGCACTTGAGCTGGACTGTGGACAATTGCTATGGACCAGCTGCTCTTGCCAGGCGTCAGCTTCTGGGTCAGCTCTGTTGTTTGTAAGACAGAGGAAAGGCGGCAGGAAGGCATAGACCTGTCATATTTACCAAAGCTAAAAAGTATTTTTCTACCCAGTTTGCCAGTTTTGACATCAATACATCACAGTCAGTGAAATCGCACTTGGAGACCTAATCAAGGACGTGTATTAATACAATTCATCATCAATCAAATGTTAGATGAGAAACCAAATTCTTTGCTGATTTACACCACATTAAAACCAATTGGACTGGATGAAGAGCAAAGTCGAGGTTGCATCTGGTATATAGGTACATGTACAATCACGTAAAAACACAAGTGTATGCTCTTATTTGTAGACTAAGCTGTAGAGAATGAAGTTTGAATTTAAAACATGCATGTTTCATTCATTTATGGAAACTTTCAAATATGACTGCATATTTCCTAGAAGACTGCTCAAGTTGCAGTAATTCTTACTTAGCTCTGACTGCAGACATAGTAAAAAGATTTTATAGCTTGGATTGTTTCCCCTGCTGATTGGTACATCTAAGGAAGGCTCTGGGATACTTAGGCTTAAAATAGAAAATAATTAAGTTCAGCAAGATTTCTTGTATCTCAAGTGGTATTTGGGTTAATTTGATTCAGGAGCAGTGCTGCTGAAGTTGGCTGCTGTACTACCAACTGTGTAGGAACCAGCACGACACCTTTGATATATGGCTACAAGAGGAGAGCAATCTGGATAATCTAAAGTGAGCCCAATGTATTGCCACATCACATACTCACTAGACACAAACCTTACATGGATTTAGTCAAACTGGCCAGCAGAGCCCACAGCAAAGAGAATTTATCATTGAATAAATGACTTAAATCAATGTTCTAAAAGATAAACAGATTCCCTGGAATTACCGTAGAGTATTGTAAAAGAAAAAACAGCAAAACATCGGGCTTCATTGGTAACACTGTAAATTTTAAAAAGTTAAGTAGAAACTGTGTAGAACACAGATACTCTGTTCGTATGATACAGAAATAGAGTAACTGCAATCTACCAGTGTTTATTACGAATCTTTTAGAAATCTATTTACTTTAGTATGATATGTGTAAATTCTTACACATTTTCTTGGGATCAAAGGCTTGTTTATATATGCCAAGAACTATTTCTTGACTCACAATAGCATTCCCAATAGAAGGCAAAGGGATGGACATGAAAGCAAATACAATTCATTCACAAGAAACACCTTCAGTTAAAATGTTGGCCTGACATACACAAAGATTTAAAACACAACATCAAGCACTGAAGAAATGCCACTAACCCCTCTGGCTCTCATCTACTGATTACACAAATAAGTGTTGTCAGTAGCCATTACTAACAGAAATACTCTTCTTTTTAAATGAGAAATATCTTTCCCATTATGAAACTGGTCATTTGTTACATCAGATTTTCATTTCTCTAAAAATAAAAATCTTCTATTTCTTGGTTCATAAAATTGTCAGGTTAAGATGAAAATCTTTAATCTTTTTCTGCTTTTGCTAGCAAACAGCTGCTTCTCCTTATTCTCTCTCTAATTTGCTAGTCTCAGTAAACACATACATGCACATCTCTATTTAATCCATTTTCTCTTACTGATTTAGGACAAGTTTTTAAAAACTCCAAACCTGTAATTTAGGAACATTAAATCTAATTTCAAGAGTGGCATCACTGGGAGTGTTAATTCCCATTAAATTATTGCTTTTTCTCATGCAAACTAAACCACAGAATTATTCATATTTAATTATTTAAAAGTTTTTTAATTAAACACTTTTTCAAGCTCATTTTAATATTAGAAAATTATTTTATAATTTATTTTCACCTTTTTTAAAAATATAAATATTCTATGATCTATAGTCCTATGCTGTTGTAACTGCTCCTCTTACACCTTCTGTCTTACAGCAAGGTGTCTCACTCTGAACTCGGATATTAATCTTGCAACTCTATATTCTGTTTTATATTTATATATTTTTTTCTATTCTGCATTTCTCTTAATAAAGTGAATCAATGGACCTGTCTGGGAATTTTCTGTTGGGTTTTACCTTCTCAGATTCCCCAGCGAGTCACTAATGGTGTTCTTCACCTCTTCCTTTCCTGGGTTAAAAAATCTTTCTTTCAGTGAACTGAGCCCTTTGAAAGGCATTTTGTCTTTCTTCTTCAGTAAATCCTTTACGTTAACGAGCATTCACTTCTGCTGTCATATTTCCCATCTCAGAGTCGGGAGCCTCCACCAGTCCCCTCGGTGACCTCTGCAACGACAACCAGTTGCTCAAGAAAGGAGCGGGTAAAAAAAATAAAAAAAAAAAAAAGAAGCCAGATCTTGCAAAGCCAGAAGGGAGAAGCTGTGGAGCAAAGCCCCCTGAGAAGCACTCAGGGACTCGGCGTGGCCCTTGGAGCAGCTCTGCCTCGCTTGGTCAGTACCTGTGCAGGGGCAGCTGTCCGGGGATGCAGCTGGCGAGCTGCAGGTGCTGCTGAGGGCCAGCGTCCCCTGCTCCACAGGCAAACCTCGGGCTGGCTCGCTGGGGCTCATCCTCAGTGCATCCCTCCCTCCCTCCTTCCCTCCCTCCCCTGCCTCTTTCACACCGAGATCCTGTGCAAGGTGGTGCTATAGTAACAGACACAATACCTGTCCTCAAGCCACTCCAGTTCACTAATAAGACCTCATCTATGGCACGGGCCAGAAGTTCATTAAATATTTACGAGTCCTTTCTGCAGGGAGGGAATTACTGCAAGCTACAGTTCCCATTCAGCGTGTACCCCCCGCCCAGGGAAGGCCCCCTGCCCCAATGCACTTGCTGGTTTGAACCCAAAGCTGCCTTCCCATGTCTGGTCATTTATTATTGATGTTGCTGGGCCCTTGGGCAGACAGACATGGAGGTGCATTGGTGCGATGCTGTTTGAATAAGCAATGGAAGACCAGCCATAAATTAAATCCATTGCATTTTTGAAACCAAAGTGGCTCAAAGAGGTGAAGCAGTCAAACTCAGTGTGACTTCATGACGACAACACACTTTTCGTAACGTGGCTGAAGTACTTAATGAAAACTCTTGTGGAAATGCAGCCCACCACTCCACTCATTATGCCTACATATTGGCTGGAGTCAAATGAAGAATTTCTGGTTTTGGCAAGGCCTCAGATATTGGATTTGGGTTATAGACAAGAAAATAAAATAAATAGAAAGAAAAAACCAAAACCAAACCAAACCAAAAAACCCAAACCATTTCATATATTCCCTCCCCTATCAGCCACTCCCTTTAGGTGAGGGGGAAGGCAGAGACCTTGTAGATTGTTAGAAAAATTGAGAGCTTTATATTTGGCACATTACTTCACTCCTACAAGGAAAGTTAAATTAAGAACCTGTCAGTGCCTTATCAGGCCACCAGCACAATAAGAATTGATTTTCCCTGGAAGTTCCCAGCTGAGAGTTGCCATGTGGAGGGCAGGCAGCTGCCCACCCACCAACCCCAGCTGCCTGGGGTTCTGCCACAAGCCACCTGGTGTCCCTGAGCCAGCAGCCGTGGTTCTGGTCCCTCCTTCCTGCCCTGTCCTTATCCTTTCAGGCTCAGGGGCCACACTTTCCCCGTAACTTCTGTTCAGAGCTTGGTCTATCCAGAGTCTACAGAGAGAGAGGAGAAAAAAAGAAAGCCAGAAAGTGATTCCTTCAGAGAAATGAACTGGATTTGAGTTCTTTTCACTTACAAACTCCTCTTTTTGGTGTTTGGACTGAGTGAGTAGGTTTGAGTGGGATGTAAATCTGGGCCAAGGCAGTGCAAGGACTATCCATCACTCTATTCCTCTCCTGGCTCCTTGCATGGGCCCCCAGTCTCTGGGTTTTAGAAGTCTCCATAATACACCAAACATCTGGATTGTCCCAGCTCCACTTTGAGGAAGGCAGTGTTGGAAAATACACTTCCTCAGGGTTTTGTGAGGCAGGCAAGCAGCTTTCACTGAAATCCTTTATTCCTAGTATGAACCAGGAGGAGAGAAGAGAGGGAGAGGGAGCATACTTAGGAGCTGAGAGTTTGGCTTTGCTGCAGTCTCTTTTGTTGCAGCACTAGTTAGAGTTTCACTATCCTCTTTGAATAATTCATGTGATGTAGAGAAGTGTTGGCTCGGCACAGCCAACACATTTGTCCTTGCAGAACAGTCCTTCCATAGCAAGCATTAAAAGCATGGGTACCTCCAGATCCCAGCACTACCTACCCACATAACTCTAGCAGGGCTTCACTGGGTGTATTTCTCTCCAGTTGGGTTGAACAGCACCTGCTGTCACTGCCAACTCAAGGACTGACCAGTAACCCTCCCTGCAGTGTGTCCCTCTGCCCTGGGAGCAGCTGCACCTCCTCTTCCTCCTCTGTCTCCTCCTCCTCCTCCTTCTCCTCACACTGCTCAGGCTTGAAAATGGCCATCCCGAAACTGAGCAAAAGGAAGAAATTCCTCCTGGTTCCTCACTCCAGACCCCCAGCCCTGGTTTACCGCTGGGGTGTGCGGACAGGCAAAGCAGCAAGGTCACCACGATGGAAAGGCCCAACACAGTCACATGTGTGCATTAAAGCAGCCTCTCCAGTTTTCACCAGGCACACAGAAAATGAACCCAGCAGGCCAACTGTCAGACACCAGAGGTATGTATGGGTTTAGGAATCTATACATGTGAAACTACATGCTGAAATTGTCTTCCATTTAAACAAACATGTATTTGCCGGTGTTTGAGATAGTTTCCTGAATGCTCTTGTGGCAGCTGAACACCTGAAACTGTGGAAGAACCCGGCTCCAAACTGGAAAAGGTGCAAACTCCAGTGCAAGGAATTCACTTTGGAAGACTGGAACTCAGGTTGGAAAGTGGTATTCAAAACTCGTATTTCCCAGCAGCTGTGGAAAAAAGGGTTTTATCTTGTCCTTCTTTTTGGGCTTCTAGTCCTGGTTCTCATAGAGGGAGCACAGAGCAGACACAAGAAAGGGGTTATGCTTAAAATTTAGTGCTTTTTTCACTTATCCACACATTCTCTTGTTGCATTTAGCACAGATATCTGAAGTCTGTCCTCCATTCATTTGGGACCGATTCAAGTGGCTCCCTCAGAGATATATCCTGGCTGGCCCCTGGCAGGGTCCCCTCGTGGGTGTTAGGGTCTCTCATTAGCAATACCACCTGCCTCACCATTAATGGAATTACACATTTCTCACAGCAGGTTTCCTCTCTCCCTCCTCTTTACTCTTTGTAATCCTTCACTGCCTGCGCTTCTGCAGTGCTGCAGCAGTAGCCCCTTTTGAAATTCACTGACCCTTTCTCTGAGGTCTAAAGGAAGTGTGTTACTCATGGATCTCTGCGGGGAGGCAGCTCCACGGGAGCAGTGCTGCTTCTCTGTTTCCTCCTCCTCAGGCTCACAGAGTAGCAAACTGCCTGGATTCCAAAACACTGCTGTGGAGACTGTCACAGAAGCTTTGCAGTGCCCTGCTCCTGCTGGGGCACCATCCACAGGGGCACTACCCAATTCCTAGCAAGAATGCACTGGGTGAGGCCATGGCAATACCTATGTGACTAATCCCAGCACACATTTTGGAGCATCAGCTGAGGAACTCTTTCTTCCTTAATCAGACCAAACATGATAGCCCTAATGGACCCAGTTGTCACTGTTACTACTTTTTTCTTTCCTGTTTTAACCCTATGCCCTAATTTTCTTTTCCAGAAAATATACCACATTGTGATTCTTCTTTTTCTGTCTCAGACCTTTTCAAAACATGGTGAATTATATAGTTTCATTGTAAGTCTGCTGCTTGCAAGCTGGAGGCTAAGTCCAAGACACAGCATTTGCCTGCACTTGCAAAGAAATATTTTGCAGAATTAAAACTATATACCTCACATAACTTGTAGATACTACTGAAACTACAGACTCCTACCCCCAAAGACCTCTAGTAAGTGTGTTAAAACTGTATTTTAGACCCAATACAGACCTAAACCAGAATGCAGACACCCACTGCTGTGGGCTCATACACCATTCATTACCTCAGGTGTTCAAGAGTAAAGTGAGTTGCAGGAAAACTTGAAACTGGTCAAGTGCACATACAGGAGATGTGCCTTCCTAACAATAGCTGTGCCTTGCAGACACAGGGCTTGATTCAGAGTGAGAAAACCAAGCATGCAAATATCAGAACTAGCAATAAACATAACTTTTGTGGGAGAGTAGTTTCTACAGAAGTACAAGTAAAGAAGTAAAAGTAAAGTTTCTACAGGTACAAGAAAATGTACACCTAGAGGCTGTCTAATTTGTTAGTTATTTCTTCTGTTGAAAAGCCTTGAAAAACCATCTTTATGCTACTCCTACTGATGATTCCTCGACACAATGGATGGGGTAAACTCTTCGTCACATTTCAGAGAGATTTTTGCTACTGGTTTCAGTGCAGACTGGATAACATATGCATTTCATGTGCTGATTGTCTTGCAAGCAGCCACTTCTCCCAATGCTTGTAAAATATAAAATTTTGAACTCTTTAAAAACGTTTAATTATCACAGTAATTGACACCCTGACACTAACATCCTGGGAAAGTCAATTTAACCTTTTGGTGCCTCTGCTGAATTAACATAATGATGCTTCATTTTGTGCTGAGCAATCAGCCTTAACAATAACCTAAAGCGGCAGGGGGCTTCCAGTGGAAATACACAAGAATAAATGTCAATTTTAAATCAGTTTCTTTTCAGTTCAAGGCCATGTGATCACATCCCTGGTGCTTTGAGATAATTTTTGGACCACATCTTGCTCTTGTTATCTGGAGGAACCTTTTTATATTAACACGAGATGACTTTGACTTTTTAGCTCTTACCAAGAGCTCAAAGGCTAGAAAATCCTGAGTGGCATCTCTTCCTAATTGAAATTTTCTTAAAATTAAATTGAATTAAAACATTATGATGCTTCAAAACTAAGTCTCTGAAAGTTTTAAATGCCTCCATTTCTTCCAAATGGAGCAAAGTAATTACGCAGAGATAATGAATACTGGTTTCATCTGCGCATAGGCCTTAGGGTTGGCAGACTTTAATATTTACAGCACTGTAAGTTTGACAATGCTTTGCCAAGAACAAGGCCTTGGTAAAAGTTGTCTGGTAGATTTCACTGAATCATGAAATCCTTCTTTCAGGAAAAGACCTTTAAGATCATCGAGTCCATCTGTTAACCCAGCACTGCCAAGTCCACCACTAAACCATGTGCTCAAGTGGTACACTTAAGGTACACAAGTACCTAAGAGGTACACTCAGATGACAAGCGAATTTTATTGTTAGGCATGAAACTTTGGGCTGAAGCCAATTCTTCCTTTGTATAGTGTCTGGGGTACTGGAGACCCTCTTTCTATTGGCACCTGTAAAAGTCATTGTAACATTACATTAAAAAGAGGATACTGTAGGAATTCAGCCTTCAAGATCTACAGCATGTGACAGCAAAGATAAAAGGCCTGGGATCCCATGTTATACAAGGGTTTAGAGTAAATGATCAACCTGGTCCTTCAGATTTTGAAACCTATGGCTTTACATCTACAATTTTCTGCCGTAAATGAAGATGGATTCAAAGACTTCAGAACCCTGATTTCTATTTTACCATGTATGAGAACTGAGTACTTTCCTGCTAGGTTAAAACGCTTTATATTGAGTCAGCCCAAATGAAATTTTTGGATGTTATGTTTTTTTCCCTGATAACTGCAGCAAAACCAGAACTAATTCCAAATGGTTAAAAAAATTCATCTTTACTTTCTCATTTCTGCTTCTTGATCAGATTGGCAGTAGGGAAGACATTTGATCACAGTTGGACACAAAATAAAAATAGTGGCTCCTATCATGCTAGTTACATATGAAACAATAATGGAAATAAGAATTCCTATTTATAATTTTCCTTACTGAAAACTGCTAATTAAGTTTTCAGTAATTTAAGTTTTGCTAATCATTTCTTACCTCACACTGTAAGAGGGCTGCTAAAGCATTTCTGTGTGGAAAGTTTCTATGTGAAGGATGTCTGTTTCTCCACAAAAAGAAAAAAGGACATTTCTACACCATTGCACTAATACAGGTACATTTGATGATGATTTCTGTGCCTACAGGAATACAGTTTGTTAATTAAAAACAGGTCCTTTTCTACTTTCACAAAGCTGTATAAGGAAAGTCTTGAAGCTGGGCAAGAACATTTCTAGAATGTTTGAAATCGATTTGAAAGTTCCTTGGGTTATAGTGACACCTTATGGCAGTTTTATTATATCTTACAAATCATTTTGAAATTAACATCTCATAACCTTTTACAGCCTGTGACTATCAGTACAGAACTGCATTGATGTTTTTAGAAATCTTCTTGTTACAAATTATTCAAAAGATCATTCCACCTCTTCAAATTTGTGTTTTGCCTTTTCTTCTTACTAGAAAAATACATTTTAAAGGGGAGTGGTCTTTGGTATTGTCTTCTTTCCACATTTAACAGATAATCTATGCCAGGCAGTAGAGTTATAAGATACTATTAAAAACTACTTGTGGTGATACCCAATTGTGAATAGTGTCTTACTTGATCAATTCACCAGATTATAGCATGTAGCTCATTGAGTTTCTCTAATCCTGTATCTGAACTCTTATTTAAAAGAAAACATCATGATAGAGGTTAATGAAAAAATTCGTTCTTTTTAAATACTGTTGGAAACCGAAACTGTGGGATATGAAAATAAAACTCACTACTACATGAAGACCAGCATTCATAAAACCTGGGGCTCTCCCTTAAGTGGATTTTCAAGTGTCTAACCAGAGCTATCTCTATCTACAGCCCTTCCCTCACCTGATGTGCAAGGTTGGTCCCTCTAATGAGACAACAATTACCATAAAACTTACATTAATTCTTTATCTTTGGTATTTTAATAACGCTTTCATCAAACAAGGGTTGAAAGTGGGCAACAGGTTTGAAGTTGCAAAGGGCTGAGAAGGAATGAGGGAGAAGGATGACTGAGCAGTCACACTAATCTTAAAAACAGAGCTGAAACTCTACATATGCTCTAGTTGACTTGAAGGGAGAGTTGTGTTTATGCTGAACTGCAGCTAGGGCTTAGTTATGTTAGAATAAAATAAGCTCCAGAATACCTTTCATGCAACTTTCTCTTGTTTAAAAAATATGACATAAAGACAGCTTAAAATGATAAACTTTTCTTCTTTGAGCAAAATATTTGTTTAAAATTAATATTTTAAGTTCTAACAGATGTCAGTGACTAAATGTGTCAATCTATACAATCTATAAATTAAAAATTTAAAACCTACATGCCTTTGCCTGTGTCGTAACTTCAGATCCCAATCCCTTTCATTCTCAGGTAAAAGATAACAATGTTTTCATTCATGTTGTTAAAAACAGAGGTTCTTCGTTGATTATCCTTAGCTGACTATTGCAGGACAGTGTAAAACCTAGTCTTTTGAATGTTGTGCAAAAGGCGAAGCATTTTAAGAAATTCCATGAAAAAAGGCCAAATAATAAAGGCAAAAGCAAAAGATGGATAAAAAAACTCCCCAACCTTAAAAATTGGTATGCAAGTATAGGTAGGTCATCAAACTTCCACCATTTCTAAGTTTCCAATCATTTCACATCCAGAACTGCCTTAATTTGCAGGAAGAAACTGCAACAGAGCTGTGGTAGTACAGTTCATAGGCAGGTGTCCTACAGAGGAAAAAAAGATTTTTTTTTTTTTTAAAGTCTAGAGTTTAAATTTTATGTCTAGAATTCTTAGTAAATTATTTTAGAGCTTGAGTAACTAGTACTTATTTACCTGCTCTTGGGTTTGTGCATGGATAGGAGTATAAACGGAATTCCTGCTTTGTCAGTTTCGCACAGGAAATCAGAATCCACCTTGTTACCCTATGAGCCATTTTCCAACCGACTGAGGAACTGCAGTGGTCTCCAGCTGGCAACACAGCTCTACAAACGCTGATATAAAAAAGATTAACCTAAACTTCTGGTGCATAACAAATCCAAAGGTGGGACTAGAGGTATTTAAGTGATGAAACACAATTAGCTGCCAATATCAAAGGATGCCAGGCAAAGAAAAACCAACTGCAAAGATCTCCAGCTTCCCCTATTTGAAGATTTAGGCTATCTGAATTAATGAAAGAGTTTATAAAAACGTCAACTTTACACCACAACAAACCAACCCAGAACATCTGGATTTCAGCACTTGAAACCTTCTTGCTTAAGGAACAGGTAGAAGTTACAGATCCTACCAGTATCTAAGCATGGAGAGACAAAGAGAACATTACCAAGGTGAAGGACACACCAGTCAGATCAGGACTGTACTTAGCTGAGCAAATTAAGGCAGGCATTTTCTCAGCAGGGGGCTGGCGTATGACAGGACTGTGCTCACTTGATGGATACAGCTGCGGAAGGAACGGGGCTGCTGCCATCTGCAGCAAGGGAAAATGAAGAGAGAACTGAAGCCACCTGATGCTACCTTTCCATTTTCACCCAATCTATCTTTTTGTTCTTTTACTCTCTTCTCCCACACCATCTCCGGCCAACAATGATGCTTCCAAGCAGATCAGATGCCAGATGTCTCGTACTTGAACAATTTACACCATACAAAAAGCTGAGAACTACATTCCTTCGGAGTGCTGGCAACTCTAACCTCACAAAGCAGTGTATCTTGAAACTCAGGTTTAGAGAAAGGGCCGGTTTCTGGGTCAATGAGCTGTGAAACTGCAAATTAAGATCACTACGTGTCATCAGAATCCCAGCATGGGCCTAGAAAAAGTAAATGCTAGTTTTACAGGCATCTAGTGTGGCAGCTTTTCCCCAGAACTTTTATTCATTGCATGAATGCAATATGTGATGCATTTACAAATGTCTGGACAGCAATCTCTAAGAAATGAGCTTGAAAGTATGTAGGATAAAATGTATTTCAAACAAAATGTACAGGGAAAGTTTTCTGCAGAAGTTACTATCAGTTATTTTAATGAAAAAATTCAATAAAAATATCTTCCAACATGAAAATATGAAAAATTCATTTATTTCCATAGACAACCTAATTCAGATTACAAACTGATGTGTATTTCTCAAAACCATCACTGTACCTTTTACATAGCTTCAAAGTAACTGATCTAAAAGTTGATACAAGAATAATTTTGGTTTTGAAGAGCTGTCCAATGAATCAGATATACATTAATGCCATGCTATGACAGTTCTATTTATGAATCACAGCTGACACAACAATAATATCACTTTATAAATCTCATGTGAATTTTAATGTTTTACAATCAGAACATAAAACTGCCACTAGTACAGAGACTGTACAATTAGACAAATAAACAAATATTAAATATTTTGCTCAAGGCCTGAGTTCACTATAACACATTTTGATTTACAGCTTCATCTCAGAAATCTGTACAGCAGTTAAATTTGTTTCAGAGAACTTAAAGACAATACAACTCCAGGACTTATTTGTTATGTTGATACAAGGGTGAGGTCTGAAAGGCAAGAGGATCCGGTGTATGAATCCAAGGTTTTACTGCCTTGTGTAATTTCCTTGCAAAGCAGCCAAACCCCAATGGAAGGTAAGGTACAAGGCAGAACCTCACTTGAAAATCGGCTAACTCATCTGAAATTTCTGTGGTTTCCTCACAGCTATTTCAAAGGAAAAGTTCACAATGAATATATAAAATGCAGCATATCTCTTAACAAAGAAAAAAAAAGGGTTACATATACAACAGGGTATTTTTTTTTCTGTACCCCCCCTCCCTATTTTTCTTTCATTGGAAATGGCACAAATCAGCAATATCCCACCCACCCCCAATAAAACACCCCTAATCGATAAGCAAAGGTCATTCTAAAGTCCAAAACCGTCATTGTAATGCAAGATCCAGTGTTCATAAACTTACGTTTTAAAACCTTTCCTTTTCTGCTCAAGTCACACAGATGTAGGCAGACTAAGCATGTATTAATTATAACAGATAACATAAGCGTAATATAATTCCTAGCCTGTATGGAAGCTTTAGGGAATTTGATTCAAATCTAACTTCTCATTTAGTCTGTTTTTTTGGTGCAGTTGAACTGAAAAATCCAAAAATCCTATAATCTATAATATAATCACACTTATCTACCTATAGACATAGGTAACATTACAACAGGGGTTACAAAATACAAAAGTCAACATATATTTTTCTTACTTTAAAAGGCCATCAGGGTATTTGTTAAGGTTCCACATAAACGTGAACCAGTTGTTTCTAAAAAGACAAAACAGAAAAGGAAAGTTTTAAAGAATAAGGCTTGAAATGTTGTGCACGTACACATCTAAAAATTCAGCCTTTTCCTTGGGGTACTCGACACCAGTGTAAGGCCACAACTCTCCCACAAAATTTCTTATTCACAGTGAGGAGAACATCGTAGCTTCATTAAAACAAACTAGGGCATTCTGCCCATGTTCCCAGTAAAATTTCTCTCCCCATCTCCCAAATAATTGGTGGACACCTTTACCTTTCAAAAGACTCCTCTGGTACTGCTGCCCTCCTGCATAAGCAGGTTCCAAGGGCTGTTCTGTTCCTTATTCACATCACTTGTGTGATGAAAAGCAACAAAAGATTGGTTCCCTCCTCCAGTGCCATTTCACTCCCAGTTTCTCTCAAGAGTCAGACTTAGGGGTTTCTAAGCTACTCTGTCTAAGCTAATCTGAAACTCAGTAATTTTAAGGTTCTCCATCAGCCCAAACAGAGGTTTCTCAAGCCTCTAATACAGTCCTTCCCACTAGTAGGATTAGTTTGCTCTCTGTGACTGATTTTCAAGAGGACACTTCAGAGACTTTCCTACTTAAACCCAAACAGAACCAAGAGCTATAATATGGAAAACACTGCTGTCTTGGTGCAGTCATGTTCATTTAGTATACACCAGAGCACATCTGATGTATGTAAGATGTGCAGCTATTTCCACTTAGCTTCTCCTTTTGTAGTAAATATAATACAGATGAATCACTTAAAGAATAGGAACTTACTCCCTTCCCTTCACCTCCCCTCTACAAATGAATGTAAGCTAGGTGGGCTGGGCACTGCAGCACAGAGCCTGTTCTCATTTCCACAGTAGAATGAAGATATCTTCACAGTGGGTGCTGTGATGATATAACCTGACAGGCTTCCACATTTTTGCCTTTAAATTAGGTTGAATACAACGGGCAGAAATTTAGTGTAATTTACAGTCTTGGTCAAGACATTGTAAGGACTAACTTATTTTTTACCAGGTTACTATTTCACTAACAGCATTTGTAGTTTCCTAATCAGGTACCAATTTCAAACCTGTGTTCTCCATTTTACTTTACATGAGGACTAGGCAGACCCTCAGGCCAAGCTAGATGTAACACTGCTTTCCATTCAAGTTCAGACATAGGAGGCTCCTGCAATACCCACATTTTGTAACACTGTCCCTTCCCCTTCCTCTTTCCCAAAAACCAGCTTGGATGTGAAGCACAATTGCTGCTCTCAAACAATTTACTCTGGCTACAATACAAGTCTTCCAGCCTCTTGCAAGGCCTCACAATGATGACTCACAAGTGGAGAGCTCAATCGGACAAGGCTTCCTAAAGAAAAACTTTTGTAGCAGGAGCCAAGTGGCACGTGGCCATGGTGACTTACCTCCTGCAAGTCCTCCTCCCTTTAAGTTAAGAAGAAATAATTAGGTAACTTCACACACACTGAGTTTCCTGACACACTAAGCAGGAAGCATCTGCGTGGAAGAGAGATTGGACTTACACATTTTAACTACAGTTTGGTCTTTTAAAAATTTTTAAATAACTGGAAAATTTTGTTAGAGGTATTATAAGCACCCTTTTCAGTTTTCTTTGTTGTTCTTCTACTCTGGGCATTCTGAAAATTGCTGCAAACAAGAGAAATCAAAACTATGTTCTCTAATATAAATGGAAAAATCTCCTATTGCTTGAGCCAGGTAAAGACCTTATTCCATTGCATTACCACTTCCCAAAAGAGCCTCTTTTAATTTGAATCTATAGGGTTTTTTTTAATTTGTTCTTAAAAAACAGATTTTATTCTCATATAGCCCATGCCAAAAGCACATACTCCAAACCATACAGTTTAGGAGGTCTAGTATATGAAATTAGATCCATTTTTTTCACTTAACTTTCTCTGTAATAGGTTAAACTAAATCCAGTTCTGAAAAGCCCCCAGTCCAGAGAGATCAGTGACTGAAACCGCAGATCAGGACACTGACTTTCAAGACTGCCTTTGCCATACATGTATTAATTTAATACATTGTAGAGTCCTATGAGATGTTGCTTTTAATATAAACTCATTTTCCAAATAATTTAGAGGAATACAGATTCAAATAATTCTTCAAAGGCTTGCCGTAGGTTACCCTAACAAAACACAGCTTTCAGGAGTTGACATAAAAGAAGACATTAGTGTGATTGAGAGTATAGAGTGCCAGCCACCATAAACGAACTTAAATAGTTCAACAGTTCTAGTATTGCATTTAAATTTACATGGATATTCTAACATAACCTACAATGCTTACCATGAATATTAACAGCACATAAGCATCACAATATGTTAGGTATTGTTTTCTAGACCACAAATTCATTGGTCCCAGGTATTTTAAATAATAGGATTAATGCAGCAGCTATAAGGGTTCTTTAAGAAATATGTTTAATGCTATAACTGCTTAGAACTGTAGAAGTGTAACAAAATACAAGTCATATTTACAGCATAAGGCCCTTTGGTTTCTTAAGCAGCAAATGAAAGAAGAGTTTCTTCAGTGAAAGGCTTTGAAAAATAAAGCAGGTAGGCTTTCCATAAAAAAGGTAACTAGTTCTTTCCTTCTCAAAATAACCATTTATAGTCTTCAAAATATTAGGTAAGAAAGCTCTTGAAATTCTTAGGAAAAAAAGTTAAAACCCAACAGTAGTATCTGACAGAACAGAGATTCCATCATGGGCAAGCTGAACATACACCTTCTGGGAAGTAGAAGAAACTACTACTTGGATTTCTAGAGACCTTTATTGAATTTAGAGTAATACAATAAAAAGGATCTGAAATACCTGTGTATTTATCATATACTCTAGAGCTTACAAATCCGTATTTGAGAAATCACTTCATGTCAATATATCCTTCGTAAGGACTTGATTTAAAACAAAATTAAAATTAAATAGTTCACTCTAATCAAGGCAATTTATGGCAGTCTGCTTTTTCACACAACCCTGTGCAAGTTGTATAAGGCGATCCTTTTAAATCTTCTCAATTGAGTCAAAATTTATTAATTAATTCAAGATATTTCTGTATAACTATATAACGTGTGTTTAGTTACAGCTGGGGCAGTCAACGTGTGAATTTTACATTTACATTCATTTTCTGAGGTTTCACAGCTACAATTATCCTTCTTACATATCAGTTAGAAGTAGTATCATATTAGCCAAAACAATGGAATATACAGTAAATGTGATGAAATCACCACATGTATTTTAAAATCTTACTTAAGTGGTATGTTGCTTTTGCTATGGGGCTTGTAACAAGGATGTGGCATTATAAAAGAGATTGTAATCCAGCACGACCTTTGAAGCAGTGTTCTTACTCTGTTCCAAACTTGAACCACATTTCAGAACAACGTCTTATGCCTGACAAAACTTGTTATCATTTACTATCACATTCATTACATTAGCTTATCTGAGAGAAGGAAGTCAAAATATGCTCCCTTCTTAGTCTTGCCCAATGTTATTGGTTAGAGTTCTCTCTGTATAATTTGGCTATCAAAATTTTTCGGCCAGTGTAAGAATTTTCTTTTTGCAAACTGTCATAGGGCAAAATGACAGCTTGTTTCAAACCCAGGCAAAATGAGCAATTCTCCAGGTTTGCATACACTAGCGTCATTATGCCCTAAGCATTTGCTGAACTTAAGCAACAAAATTTTGTAGGAAATTTTGCAGGAGTTGACTGAGTTCACCTCATAATAACTTCGATATACTTCTTCTTTTCCAGCTGAATATACGCATCCTACCTTTAGCACTCTCATGTTGGTAAAGAGACAAGAGATCTTTAGCATTTAAGATGACTTTGCACTTACACA
The DNA here is from genome assembly GCA_013397175.1 of Platysteira castanea. Classification (NCBI taxonomy): domain Eukaryota; kingdom Metazoa; phylum Chordata; class Aves; order Passeriformes; genus Platysteira; species Platysteira castanea. The sequence continues at coordinate 900,059 of VYXC01002885.1, forward strand.
ATACCACTGCAGTACCAGGTGAATGCAACATCAGCCTTTTTTCCTGTCCCAAAGTCTTTACTTTGCTGGGTTCAAAGTTTCCCCAAGTCATGCTTTTATTAATCAAAACAAGATGTTAATCAGCTTACCCATGATCCAAACTTCATCAATCTTTGAAAGAAGAAAACAAAACATTTTACCCAAAAAGATCTTTTAAGTCATTGCTAGCTGAGCTGCTGTTTGTCATTGTGTTTGCTGGCTGTGCGAAGTTCTGAGGAGAAAAGAAAGGATTACCCTGTATGCCAAAGCCCGGCTGTCCTATCATGTTCATCTGAGGTCCCAAGGCTGTATTGCTCGTGTTTGGGGAGCCTGGCGGTGGCACAAACTGATTAACCCACTGGCTTGATTTCTGCTGAGCCAACTGTTTCATGCTAACTTTGGGTTTCTGAGGACCAAAAAGATTATCTAAAGCAGACATATCTGGGGGTCTGTTTTGTTGTGTCAGTGGAGAGACTGCAGATGCAGCATTCATAGCACTGTAATTTGGCATGTTGGCAGGTGGTACAATGTTCATTTTGGTTGCTCCTGTTGCACTTGGACCACTGAAGAAATTCTGAGTGGCGAGACCTGCTCCCATAGTGAATCCAGCAGTCTGAAAACCCATATTTGTATTTAGTCCGTTTGTCATATTTCTCTTTGTGTTGTCAATGGGTGATGAAAATCCCATCCCAACACCCATGGAAGGAACAGAAGAGAAGCTGTTTGAAGATGCAACTTGAGCTTGGTTGATAGGACGGCTAGTCAAAGATGACATATTATCTATCAAGGTATCTGTCAAGTCTTTTGTCTGCAAAACACATAAAATGCAGTTAAATGAACAGACATTCTAGCGACAGTATTTTATCATTACCCCTGCAGACCTGGCATTAAGTTTTCAGAAATTAGAATTCACTGCATGGAATTGGGCATGAAATGTAATAATACACAAGAGAAATTGGATTATTTTTGTGCTTTGCTACTTAGAACTAATTGTTATGCAGCTTTAATTTGACATCTAAGACTACACACAAAATACTACTGTGACTATTTGCTGAAAAGCCCCATTCCTATTCCCAAATCCTTCATATATTTACTTAATAAACTCTTCAGAGAAAAACCTTTCTTAATATGTCCTTTTTCCTTATCTAGAACCGTGACCCTCTAATAATAATGATACCCTTGGAAACTCTAGGAATTTCAAGAGTGCTGAATAGTGCTAATGATGCAAATGGAAGGTACATGAAAATTTAATTTAGCTTTTGGGCCATTTTCCCACCAGAGAAAACAAAAGTGGCTCACAGAAGGAAAAAATGCTAAATGCATACAGCCCTTGAAAAAGCATCAGAGCTCCAATGGAAACAGTGCAGTTGTTTGCTCTCTCTCACCTGCTTCACTGGAGGTGTTACTGTAGTTGCTTGGGGCTTAAGAGGTTGCTGGCTTTTCAGTTTCTGTGCCTGTTCTTGTTCTTTAGCTAACTTTTGCTTCTCTTCCAGTGTAAGTGAGGCCTTTAAAAGGGAAAGTATTGATAGTAAGATGCACAAAATGGTTATTCTTTCATACGTATTTTGTACATTCATATTTTTATTTCATAATAGCACTCGTGTTTCAATAATATCTGGTAAACAATACAATTATTTACACAAAAGAGAAAGGCAATTTGCGAAATCTATTATAGTATTTACCATATTGCTAGGAACTACTTAAAGCAAATAAATACAATACTACAAGTAGCATAATGAGAAACTTGGGCAGATCTCAAATAAAAGAGATACATCAACAAAACCACTTTAGCTTTGTTTCCTTAACATTGGCCATAAGAAAAAGTGTTCTTCACCGTTTTTGTTTTTATATGGTTACTAACTTGATATAGAAATGCAATTGACGATGGAGTTGAAAAGGGAATTTAATTTCAAAACTGCTCAAGAGTCTTTTGAGGATTTTAACTCTATTTTTGTTAAAAATGAAGGACAAAATAATTAAATCATTCCCCCTTAGTCTAAAATTAGTGAGAGGATTCAGATAACTAGAAATAGAAATGATAAAATATATAGATTCTGGGGAGCCATTTCCATAATTATTAGTATGAAACGAATTTCACAGTAGTTAAAGCTTGTATTCTATGTTATGCTGTGTTTTTCCTTTGCTTCTTGTATTTAACTCCAAATTGACTGTTTTCACTTAACTTTGAAAGGTACAGTAAAAATTAGTCTCTGCTACAACTTAAAATTCTACATTTTATCTTCATTTCTCTCCGTCATTTTATCATAAGGATCCCTATTTTGCTTTTCCACTAAATCCAGTGGTGGAGTTTTAGTTTCATTTAAATCTATAACTAAGGAGAAAGAAAATGACCACAAATTTATAATCCTAATTGCTGCCTACTTTGTACAAAGCTATTTTCAAGGAAAGGTTTACATGGAAATTGAAAGATACGACTTGAACGTTTCTCATGGACCGTCTCATGTGACTACGTATAGTGGTGTGCTATATAAAAGCAGTTAGTTTTTCTACTAAAGCTTTAAAGGTGGAACATATTTACACGCACTCTTTTTCTGCAACCCTATCAGCCTTGTATTAGACAGATGGACAAAAAAGAATTACAAAATAAAGTAAAGCACACCTTTCTCTGTATTGATGACATCTCATTCTCTTTACTATCACAGCCACTAGTCAGAAGGTCAGTTCCATTATTAAATACCTTGTCAATCTGTTTAAATTCAAAGGAAAAAACCTTCATTATTTGAAATACTGTAACTTAAGGCTATGTAAATATCAGCTAGATAATTTTAAATTTCAATGTTCTATGTGTAAGTTACATATTGTTGCTTACCTGACTGCCTGTACTACTAGGTCTTGCCTCTTCAGAGCCACTCATTTGGTTGGCTATGTCCAAGGATCTACATAGCACACAGTACATTACAAAAAGACAACTTCGTAATCACATCCACAGCACTAATCTAACAATGCAGATCATTCTTCTGAATTTAAATAATACCGAAAAATTGCATTATGAGAGCTCCACCACTTTTATATAATGCCCTCAGGAGACTGGCAAATGTTCCTATGAGAAATAGTAAATGCCTCCTAATCATTTCCCATGGTCTTTGTTTCTCCCTTTGAGCAGGGTGACCCAGACTTCAGATAGCCCAAATTATTTTGTCTCAGAAATCTCACCTCATATCAAACTCCATAAAATAGCTCCAAATACTTTAAAAAATCACAGCCTTCTAAAAGGTTGCAATGCTCTGGTATGTATTACTTCTCAGCAACTACAGGACAGTAACTTAGCACAGAGAAGCAAATCCTCTGACAACTGTGCTTATTTGAGGTAGTTCTCAACTACTGAACTTAGAATAATCTATTTTTTTATTTCTATGGCTAGAGTTTTCTAACATTTGCCAAAAAAATTACTACTTCTCCAATACAAACATCAACACTTACTTCTGTTGCTCTTGCATGACATGAAGTTGCTCAAGTTTTGTTTTATGCTCTGCTTCCAATCTATTGAGCATATCTTTTATAACACAAATAAAAGAATTGAACTGGAAAAGAAATATGTAAGAAGTTTGGGGTTTGCAGTGATGGAATTCAGAAAGGTATAACTTAGCAGGTAATACCTCATAAACCTACAATACATAATGTCAGATAAAGTGCAGATTTTTAAGTAACTTATAATCAACCTTCATTATCATGCATTAGATACCAAACTAGAAGCAGAATGCACGCTGAAACATGGAAAAACACAGGCCACTAAAAAAATATTTAAATGGGGCAATGCAGACAAACTCCCACATATGAGTATTACTAGATTCATTTTCAAACAAACCAACCTACTATTCCCTTTCCCAATATTTCATAGCAACATAGCACTTTATTTGAATACTTACTATGTTAGTAGCTAACTGCTTTTGCAGGATATTTGGAAGGTGACAGTATTAATTTTGAAATTTTACACCAGATCAGGTAAATACACTGAAAAATAACAAGCTTCAAACACACAAATACAGTAAATCTGGGAAGGGTTTTAGTATTGTTTGTTCTTACAACAGATGCAGACATGCAGTAATGTACAAATTTTTTATGACAACAGTTTAAATTTATTCTCTGGTAACTGTCAGGTAAAAGCATGCAAAACAGTCATGTTCTTACCTGATTGAGATTAAGATTGTTCTCAATACTAAGAGGAATCAGATGGGGCAATACTTTTCCTGCAAGCTGTTCTTTGGTAATTCCCAACTTCTTGTGAGTAAATGTACATTTGTAAATACCTAACACATAACACCAAAATAGCAAAAAATGTTAAGCTTAGTAAACAATGTGAACAAACTTGAAGTAGCACACTCATATATGTATTGATCACCTGAACAATCACTGTGTTTGTGTGCAAGCAGGGACAAACATGACTAAGAGAATCAGAAAGGCTAAGTACTGATCCACAACAAACAGCAGGAGGCTTTGCTACAGTTCAGAACAAGAGGACATCCAAAGTCATATTTTGCAGTTGTGAAACCTGGTATTAGTCAATGTATTGTTCTGGCCAATTATCTAAGAATATGCATCTTTGACAGATCATGTGCAAGTGAGTTACCACAAACTGACACACTGCCACTTGAGAAATCAAGCTGCATTAACTAAGGATGTGTTCACTCCTGGCACACCACAAGCAGCTAGGAGTAACTATCACCCTGCTCTCTGATGGTGTTTTATAAACACTATTACCTAGAAGGCTGGGGCTGTGCTACAAGTAGGAGCAGAACTCATGCATAATCTTTATCTGTTTTAAAATCTCTGAAAAAAGAATCCTGACAGGCATGAGAGACCCAGTGTTAAGCCCACACGTTCTGTAGTGTTTCTGACAGGAAGAGTCCTCTGCTTAAATAGTCCAGCTCTGGTGGCAAACACTGAACATATGAGCATAAAAGACACAGCAGCTTTCCTCACTTTCTATGGTAGTAGAACAGAGCTGTTACCAAGACAAAGAAGATGAAGGACAGTATTATGATTCTGGAAGAAAGGAGAGCCTGAGTGTATAAAACTGATTTCAGCCTATCATTTCCAAACTAGGATTCATTTACTCACTGTATCTGAGCAGAATTCAGGATTAACACAACTAAAGCAAGAAACAGTGTCCCTTATTCTTAGATAGCAAATATAAGTCAAAGCTGCAAGGATTAAGGGAAACAGGCAGCTTTAAATCAGTACAGATAAGATGCCTTCTTGCTGCTTTTGAGCAAATAAAAATAATGCTGCCATCGCATATTAGTACAGTGTTTAATGAGGGTTATTGGCAGTGCAGCTCAGCTGTTACAATTCGTCTACACCACTTTGGTGTTAGTAAGAGAAATGGTCACTGTCTTCCAGATTTGGCCAAGCAGTCACACCTCTTTCTTGCCAGTGGCTCTGGTCATCTGGACTCCTTGAGCCCACTCAATTTGCTAAAATCACAACCCCTGAGATAAGCAAGCTCCAAGTGCCAGTAGGAAAGCTCAAGTGGCAGTGAGGTCTCCCATTCCAGAAGTACCAAGCCATTAGGTTTTGTTAGTCATTTTGTGAGACCTCACCCAGACTGTGTTCCATTTCTGTGCACAGGCACCACTGCGTGCCTAAACGTCCAACAAAATGAGTCTAACAAACCCTGCGGTAAAGAACAGCAGATTTGCACACCATCACTTACAGCATCCGCCATGCAAGAGTGGTAGAAGAAGGCAATAGCAACATCTTAAAAGCTCCAGCCAGGAGCTCAGCATCCGAAAGATGACAGTCCATCCATTCTGAAGAAAACAGCCTCTCTGACTGTGTGGAGCATGCAGTTCATATAAGTGCCACAGCCCAAGAACTGCAATGAATACTCAGAACCGCACTGGGCCCCAAAGACTAAAAATATATGTACTAGTGCTCAGATGTCATACCTAGGGTAACTGAACAGGGACATAACTCAAGAACCAGAAATGGGAAGTTTTTAATAGTCATTTTAGGGATACACTATGTAAACATGGTCAGTGATAACACAGAAAGCTCTCAGATTTACAATATCAAACCACAAAAGAGCAAGTTGGAAGTATTAGTTACCTAAAATTCCCATGAGCACTGCAGGTTCCTTTGATGGAATTTGTTGTAGAAAAGGTAAAATATCGTCAAGCACAAACCATTTATCCAAGTACTCCAAAATCTTGCCCAAGCACACTAGTGAGTTTACCCGGACCTGTGAAGTATAAGAATTAAACAAACCCTTTCTTTACAGAAAAATAAAAACAAAACCCAACTTTACAAAACTCCTAAGAAAACCTTTGTACTGACGAATTCAAGACAAGTTAAAAAGTGCTTTAGTATCATGAAAGAAAAACTATTGTTTTTATGCTCACAAAAACTTTGCTTTTCTGCATGAAACATTGTCAACGTGTATTACTGTGGAACCCACTTCAGTAATTTTTACAGTATTATTAACACAGTAAGTTGTTAACAACTTTAAAAATTGTTAGAGTAAAGAAGTAAATGGTGCTTTTTCACTTGTAAGAAGTGTTTAAAAAAATTCAGTAAGAAATCAGAACACACTGACGGGCTTTTCTTTAAAGACCCAATATGGTAAACCCAAAGTAATTAAAGGCTACAACAGTTTCTGAAGACTAGAGACCGTTACTATGATACTCACAGCAAGAGAAGAAGTTTGCAAACATGCATTTTTAATTCTTGGAATTAATGAATTTTTCATTGATGGGTAATCTATTAAATTGGCAAACGTGGGAATTATGTTTAGGCAAAGCTCCTACAAAAAAAAAAATTCCACACAAGTTTAAAAAGAAACATGCATATTTATTATAAAATTAGTACTAATATAACTCAGTATCAGTTAGTTTGAAATGTCTTCTTAAGCTCTCCATTTAAGGAAATATTTAAGGAAATATGTTCAACTAAGCTGACCTTAATCTATCAGACTCACTTAAAAATAGCTAGAATAATAAAGCATCATGATATGTATACAGAACCTTCAAAAATGGATTTTAGAAAAAAGAGTATTCATAAATTCATAATATTTAAACAGCAAAAATATCTTGCATTTTTATGAGACACCTTTACACAAAACCCAGCTTTTACTACATCAACCTATCAATCTCCTACATGGATCAACAAAATTTGAATGAGTATCATCAATAATATTGCAGTACAATGATTGACCGAAAGATAAAATATCAAGTCAAGATTAACCATTACTTAAGCAACAGAGAAAAATTAAACACACAATTTCAGCCCGATCTCCTGAAAAATTAGAGACAGTAATACTAAGTATATGTTGCAAGCAAACACTTCAGTAACCACAGTACTGATGCAGAAAAAAACTCATGCCACGTATTTAGAAACAAAACCCTTTCTCCCTAATATTACAAAGGCTTTGCAAAGGCAGAAGTCACCTCTGAATATCCAAAACCACTCTGAGAAATATTTTGTTTCCTTATCTCCCACTTCTGAATGTTTTTGGAAGTTAATTGCAGTTGAATGATTAAAAAAATCCTCAGAAGAACCTTAGAAAGGTAGAGAAACCATAAGAAGAAAAAAATAAAATATGGATACAAAGAAATGTCACTAAAAGGTATATGAATATGATTTTACAGCACATCAGGTCTCCTGAGGTAACTGTCAGCACAGATGTTCCTACCAGGAGCTCAGAATAAGCCACCTCTCACTGACTGGTACGAGCACACAAGCCTGCATAGTTTCTGCTGCACAGGCAGTGAAATATAAATGCATATCCTACTTTCTCCTATGGTGGCTAGTAAGAATTTAAGATAAGAGCATTAGAACAGCAGTCCTAATGCAGTCCTAGTGCAGAAGTGGTTATCCTCCCGGAAAATATGGGAACTAAATTTTACTGTACCAGAAACAAATGTTCTTTAATAAAGCATTCATCTCTTTCAATATTCAGGCATATTATACAACTTTGTCCCTTTTTTTTTTTTTAAGTAAACAACCACAGGTGTACACAAAAAGTTGGCCCATCAGCTGAAAGAGGAAAGAAAAGTTATAAATAAAGGCTGCGACTACTATACCTGGATCTGAATTGAAGGTGCTTCCAAGGCTCTATAAACCATTGGTAGAACACTGTTCTTTATTTCATCTGGTGGAGTTTTGGTTAGAAGCAAGTCCATTTTTTGCAGGAAGATTAACAATATCTATTAAAAGAAGGACAATTCAGAAGCCAAAAGTTTTAACTGCAAAGCCTGTATTTCCAATTTAAAGTATGTTGCATCATACCAAAAAAACTCGACAAGTTTTCTTATAACTCAGTAAATGTGATCACTTACCATGTTGCTTGCCTGAAGGCATGGAAGACAAAAAAAACTTTGACATGTTATTGCATTTTAAAAACAGCAAATACAAATCAAACAAAATATGCATGTTCTAGACTGACCCTTCTGAAATAACAAATCATAATGGCTCAGTAAGGAGTTCTTGTTTCTATTTACAAAAACTTGTAAATAGTTCTTGTTTCTATTTATGGTCATTTGTTTAAATACACCCACAAAAAATCTTTATACACACATCACTGCTGAAAAAGCTAAACTTTCAAAAATCTACCACTCAAATTCTGTCCTCACAGCACTTGATCAAAACTCCATTTATATAAGCTATATTCCATGTGTCTAGAATCAAAACAGGGACATAATAAAAAGAATATTATGGATACTAGATGGACAAAAAATGCCTTTATTCTCTTTAACATGGAAATTGTGTATCATAAAATAAAAAATCTCAAACAAAATATTCACATCACATTAACATAAACACTAGAATAGCACATATGCATAGTGGGATCCCTCTTGCTTAGGCTTAGCCATCTAGAAGCTAACCGCTATTCTAAGTAACTCAGCCAGCTCAGTCCCAAATACAGAGCACTATGTAACTCCTAAGATTCATAGCTCAGCTCGGACAGGTACTAGAGGGGACACTGAGCATCCATTGATATCAAGACTCCTTTTAGAAAATAGGTTAAACTAGATGGATAAATTATGTTGAGAAGGATCACATTAGTAACAAAAACCCAAGTATTTTACAGGAAGACTTAAATTTTTGTCTAAAAATACATGGCAATCAGTGCTTGTATGTCAAATAAAAAGAAGCATCAAAGTGTAGAAATAGAAATGTACCAAGACCACATTACAAATTTCCCCCTTTTATTTGCTTTCCTTTACAGAGAAGAAAAACAGATTTTTATACTGCAGCTAATATGTGTTTTCTTATTGGATATCTATTATTTCCCAAACTGCACACACACACAAAACTTCATTCATTCATTCATTCATTCATTCATTCATTCATTCATTCATTCATTCATTCCATGAACATTGATTCTGATGCAATATCCCCATATTTGGGACAATCAGGTGAGATGGATGTGATCAGTTTTAAAGACAGATTTTATAATTTTCGTCAATACAGAAACTTTGTTTGCCCTAACCTTGACTTCTTGAAACCTACATGTGCTCTTAACATCTGTTCTTCTCTACCAACTTTATAATATTGTGGAATTACAATTTCTGTGTTAGTTAAATCTATAGTTTTGGAGAAATATCATTTGATTGTTTTTATAAATTTGAAATGGACATGAATGAGACCTGTTATTTAACAACTAGAAAATCTCCTTTAAAGTAAGAACCAAGTACTATATAATAATTTAGATTTCACAGAAGCAGTTCAGCTCTTTACACTGGCTGTCAATGCTTTTTAACCAAATAAAGCAATATAATTTCTGATGTCTCTTTATCCGTGTTTAACTACAACACAGTATACACTGTTCCAAAGAACACCTTTTATTTTAAGCTTCTAGGATCATATTTGATACCTTTTACCTATTTAGGTAAAAACTAAGATGGTACAGTCACAGATTCACACATCCCATCTAATAAGCAATTAACAGCAGCTGCACTCTAAGTAATAACGCTTCATTCATTAATGCAGAGCCCAGTACTTGTCAGGGTACACTTCTGTGAAGTGAATTAGAAAATGAATTTACAGCACATCCTATGCTAACTCTCTATGGAATCCTGTAGATATAAATTAAGGGTTTGTCTGGGAAGCTATGTCAGAGTAAGTTAGGATGTTAATCTACAGCACATGACTCCACACTAACCCAAAGAGAAAATTTAACCTAATATGCTGTTTTCATATTATGAATTCCCTCACAAAAGGATATTGTGAACACTAGCTAACAATTTCTTCATATTGAATTAGAGCAGCTTTCCTATGATACATCCATTTCCTAATTTAAATATCCTACTAAAGTCAAGCAACAGGCCCCTCATACAAATCTGTAACATCTTGAAAGAGTGTTTTGAAGAAACAGTGGGATCTTCCCTGAATGTCCCTCTCCAGGAGTTACAAACACACAGAAACCAGACATTTCTGCCTTATACAAAAATAGTCAGACCTGGAATTCTTTCCTCTGGCACTCTGAACCTTTTTATTTTTTTCCAGAATTCCTGATACATTAACTTTGAAAACATGACCTATATTACCTAAACTTTGCCATACTAAAAAGACCACAGAAATTACAGCTGAATAAGCCATGTAGCACTTCACACTAAAAATACCAGCATAAGAATTTAATAGTGTCTAGATAGTCACAGAAAAATTTTGCAAAGCTCTGTCTTTATGAGATGACTCCAAGGTTGTATTTTGCTACCCTTATTTCTCAAGACATAAACCAGGTTTTGTGTCCATTATACTCCAGATGTAACTTTGCTACAAACTTTTTGCAGCGAGGATTGTGTCACAAATCTAATATTAAAGGCAGCGAAACACAGTGTTACCTTCAGGATGGCACAGCACAAATGAGATGTTCACTGGCTTTTGGTTGGTTAAACACTGACTTTTTTCAAGAGAATAAAGCTAACATAAAGCTTCAGTGTACCAAATATAAACAGCATTAAGTAGTTCAAATTTCCTGAGGTGTTCTCAGTTATACAGTTGTTGCCTTCCCTGCCTCCTCAGTATAATGACAGTTCTCTGGTCCTGTTTTCTGAAACCCAGAAATAAAAGGTCTGCTTGTTCATTTCTATGTTTATCTTGCCCCTTAAGTGCTCTGCAGAAAAATAATGGCACACAGGAGTGAGCTAGAAGGAATGTACACCTGCCTCTCATCTGTGGAAGCACAATGCCTCATTTTGTGAGAGATTTCTCAGGAATTATCATGCATATGGTGATGACAAAAGGATGTATATTTTTGCTCCTTTAGTAACAATTATGTCTTAGTACTTCTATACATTTAAACAGCAGGGAAAACAGCATATATTACTTACACATTACATTTGTCAAATTAGAAATTAAATGAATTTCACAATTTTTTGCACTTAAAATTTGCATTTCAAATAAATACTACTCTTATTATGAACAAATAGCACTTCTAAGAGAGTGTCAAAATTACAGTTTTTCCACTCCATGATCCCAATGTCATCAATCTGGATACACGAAAAAAAAAATCAAAAAACCCCAGGTTCATCCACCGGCAGAATAGATGCAAACACTGTACTGCTCTGCACTTACAACCCTGCTCAGATTGGCCAGGTAAGTGTTAAAATGCCTACAAATATATATTCTACAATCAATCAAAATCAAGTGGTAAATTAAACCTTTTCTGCAAATCTCATCTCATCTATAAATGCAATATACCCTCAGAAAACCCATCTATACAAGCAGAGGTAGAGGCTTTGTGAATTTCCTGGAAAAATCTATTTTGTACGGATCAAGACTGACTGTCTGGGCTACTACAGAGCAGGCTGGGCAATGTGTGTGAAGCTGGAAAAGGGAAATGGAACAATTAGTCATTTTTTCAGGGAAAAAAACACCAAAGAGAAAAATTGTAATTTGAGTAATATTAATATACCTGGATTGGTTCTTGCTGCTTAAAAACAGGACCAAGATCAGGCAGAATGAGCTTGATATATTCTTCTTTGGTGCATTCCTCAGCAATTAAGAGAACATTAGGCAAGACAAAGGGTACCATATCAGGATTCACAAATTCAGAAGTCAAGCAAGGCAAAATTCGCTGAATTATTACGCGCTAAAAGAAAAAAAAAACAAGTATGAATCATGTACTGCACTGCAGTAAGTTATCATTCAGCAGCTTTTGTATTAGCCTGATATTTACAAAAAAGGAGACAGATAATATTCAGTTTTGATCTCTTATTTGCACAGTACACTGTAGCTAATTTACACTGTGCTACTTTGCTTACTTTTCTCTGTTTGCACTCAAAACATAAATGAAGATGCTAACAACTGTGAAGATCAACAAAAAGCAACTAACTGTACAGAAAATAAGACTTGCAGCCACACACGAGTTATGAAAACCTCTATATGCCTTCTTTAAAAAGACCCTAACAAGACCCTTAAAAAGACCCTATAAACCCTCCAAAAGAGTAATTTTTTTCTGTACCTCATCATTCACCAAACAAACATATAATCCTACAATACTCCCCTGTAAAACTCCAGGTACATTACCTAAATAGGATTCTGCTGATGAAATAGATATTTAAACTGTGGATGTCTACTGCAGAATTAGATATCCTTAAATGCTTTTGAGGTCAATAAACAGAAATATATGGTTCAAAGGCAGAGTCACTTCCCTCATAAAAAATACTTTCAAGACAAAAAAAATAAAAAGAATGCCCTATAGATTATTAGGTCAATCAGTGGCTGTCTAAAGTTAGGTGAAATACATGCCACCTATTTCCAAATTCAAAGCAGCCGCCATTTCTGATCAAAGGAAAAAACTACTAAATTTAAAAGAATGGAGTATTAAATATGGAGTCTGAATGTTGCACTGTGTAGTGCAAAAGAGAATTAAAAATAAAGACATTTAATGCACTGGTTGAGAAGCTCAGTTATTCTATTATGTATTAAACTATTTCTCTATCACATATACATTATGGGTTATGTAAATTAAATTATACCACAAAAGGAAAAGGAGCCAGTCTAGACATAGTGTTTAACACTACAGAGGAGAAATGTGTAACGACAGGCATTTGTTTTTGAGATCTCTCAGCACTGCCAGCACAAGAAAGCATTTAGTCTACTGAGGGAAGGAAGCTTTGCATCATTCAACATTAAAGTACTGCCTTGCTATGAAAAAACTTGAAGCAATCTTATGAGAAGAAAAGGTGGCAAAATGGCTTCAAAGAGCTATGATAGCACCTGAAACACAGGGAAAGCCTTGGAAGTGGAGAGGAGACAACTCCCTTTCAAACTGCGATGAACTACAACAGGACACACAAATCATGGTTCTTTATTTGGCTTATTTGCCATTTTCTATTTAAAGTATTATTGACTGCTGAGGAATACTTCCACAATAATTATGTTCTAATCTCCCTTTATCGCCTTCTACTCTATTCTGACAGTGTCATGGCAGTATATTATGGTACAACGTTACAGAAAGTCCAGCATTCCAAGAGTCAAAATGCTAACAGATGTTCATATATTTTCAAACTTGCTATTTCAAAGACATCATTCAGACATACCTTAGGTAGTTTTGGCAGAACTTTTGGTAGTCCTTTAAAAAACTGTGATTTCTGCAGGTTATCCCTTTGAAATAATGAATCAAAATACTGAAGTGTCATTGCTCCTACATCATCAAAGAATGGTATCTAAAAATAAGATTAAAAGGTTGTGATCTGGAGAGGGGCAACACTGACACTGCTGCAAAAATTCCAAAATATCATCATCTATTTACCTTTTAATGCAATACAGTAAGCCTTTACAATGACATATCTGCAACTAACAATTAGAAAATTAGATTTTTACATATCAAGTAGTATGATATTCAGATATAGGTTGATTATTAAGATGGAATTTTCCTAGTATTTTTCAAACTCATGCATGTTATGTGTATCTAAGCTAAAACATTACTTCATATATAGTAGGTTGCTTACAAAAAAAAAAGGAATGAAAAATAAAAATTTTGAAAAAATATTCTCCTAAGAATAATTATGCTATTTTATATTACAACAAAGGATTACCTACTAGGTCATCCACATCTGGCTCCCACCCCTGGAAATGCCAGGAGACCCTGGAAGTTCTGACACCTATACCCTATGATTCAGTGTGCAGTGTAGATATGGTAAAAGAGACTCAACATCTTTATGAAACTATACTGCTTAATACAACCACTTACAGATTTGTTTGTTGTAGTCCTTCAGACAACTGAGTTGACACCTGAGAAATATTTGCCAATTCCCTCACTCCCAACTCCGTCAGCATATAGGTGGACAAAACCATCACCTGCTCCCTTTCCCTTCTTCACCCACCATTTCTTTCAACAGTTAAAAAATTGACTTCTATCTCTGCATACCATCTTTTTACTCGACAGCAAACAAACAGAATTGTTTAGCAAAGCAAATCTTTAAGCAGGAACCCAAAAGGTTATCAGATCAGAGAAAATGGGGCATAAGAAAAGGGAAGAATCATGCTTTAAGTTCGACTTTCAGGAGCAATGGTTTGCCAAATTAAAACTTAAATTATATCCTACTTGCAAATAAATTTTGCTTTGTAATGGCAAATAATTTCTGAATATACTTTATTCTTCTGCATATTTAAAAATACATTAAAAGTCATAAGCCAGAAGTTAATCCTTACATTTATCACCCTTTATAATTTTCTCACTTTCAAATCCTTCTGATATAATTTTAAAGACTGAATTGTATAAAAGCATAGCATAAAAAAGCCTCCAACTGTATGGAAAGGAATATAGTGGTGTTGCATTGAATAATTTTTCTGAATTCTGTCTCAGCATCCACTTTTTCCATATGAATATATGTCAGCATAAGAACAACTTCTGGCATCAACTAACACTACATCTAAATAGTTAAAAAATATTTAACATTTCAACTAAAATGATTAACAGAAAACACTTTAAAATTGCTCTACAAATCAAACACTAATTTCTTTCTTTCCTATGACTACTGTACTTTCCATGGACTGACCTTAGTCATTTGATCTGCATCTGGTCTGACTGCTGGAGCTACATTTAGGAGTAGCTTTACATGCTCACGCACCTCCTCGGGTATATTTTGAAGAGTACTGGAGCTTAAACGGCTCAGCTGTGTAAGTAACAAGCATATACACCATGAATTCAGAAAACCCTGCATATAACTGCTTCCAATATACAACAGGCCTATACTTTGTTCTCTTGATGTTTTCTCTATCCCTTTTCTCCTTTTAAATGATGGCTCATAGTCTTCTCTGTTTCCCAGGAGCCTACCTGTTTTAGGTCCCATCCCTCTTCTTTTCAACTTCCCATTGTAGTTCAGGTTATCAGAGAACACAAATATGATATTTTAAACAGGCAAATGTCATGATCTGAGGTGTTGTCTACACACATTAAAACACAGTACCTACAACTATGGCAGTGGGCACCCAAAGAAGTTACAACAAAGGAAACCTGCATATGAACAGACATTATGTCAGCTGATCTAATTACCTGTGACACTGCCTTCTGTTAATATTCACAGTCCAAAAGGAATGTGAAATAGTGACAGCTAAGTGGACACCAACTGCCATGTCAAGTGATCAAATCAGTCTCAACCCAGCCCTCTTCAATGGTCCTACGTAGGTAATTCACTGCCATGTGTTTCATACTGTTCACCCCGACGGGTAAGCATTATTTCCCAAGACCAGCATTCAACAGGTTTACAGAGAAATCAGGTGAAAAATGGGCTTTTTAGTTTATAAAGTTGGTACACGTAACCTCCTCTAGACATATTTTTATTTCTCATATTTTGCTACGTTTTTTTTCTTGTAACAACTGTATGCAAGGTAAGATACCACTGTCAGATGGTTTATGCTGGAGCACTGATAGTGTTCTCAGTATTTAAACCTATTTTACAATAATAACTTTTCAAATATGAAAAACAACAAACGATAGTCATAAAACGAACAAATACCTGGTCCAGTTGTCTACTAAAGCTTTTATAAATATCTTGCTTGTTGACCTCAAAAATTGGTTTCCCCTTATTAAACACTGCATACATAACAGCTCCCAGAGAGTACATATCACTGGCTGTCTCACAGCTCACAGAGAGGATATATTCTGGTGCCAGATACTCAGGATTTGGAAGACACAAGAATGGCAAGTTTGGATCCCATTCCTTACAAGGGAACTTCGGCTACAAAAGAAGTATAGGAAATTAAACAAAGTACATTTATCAAGGATTTTTAAAGATCATTTTCAATAGGAAATTCAAGCAGCAAAAAGTAATTAAGCCTCTCAAATTCAATTATGAATCAAACAGAAACAGAGCAAGGCAAAACTGTTAAGAATCTGTCTGTAGCTTAGAGTGATTAGCTGATGCAGTTACGCCTGAATATTAGAGCTGGGATGTGTAATGTAAAATGAAAGCACTGCTGGTAATGGGGAAACATGAGCTATGATGGAATTAATTTTAGGAGGTAGCAACCAGGCTCTGAGTAGATGCAACACATTAAGTTAGGTAGGTTTGCATATCATCCAACATGAAGGTGAGCAGAATTGGCACAGGCTCCAGCCTGTGTTTGAAACAGTCACTAGCCTACTGTGACTCCACTGAGCCCACTCAGGCTCTTTTTCTGAGATGATCAAACGCAGCACTTCAACCCAGACCTGTGCCATTATGTTCTAACTTTCAGCCAACAAAACACAGAGGTGAATATTAAATAAGTGATTCTATACTAGAACACAAGATCATTAAACTGGTTTCAGACAAAGACCTGAATTTGAAATTGAATGATGATAAATATAAAGGTTATTACCTCCTGTTCAGATGGATTTGTTGATTGGACACAAAAATCAAAGCCCATAATTTTCCATGCTCCACTCTTATTCAAAATTATATTTTCAGGAGTAATATTTCCATGCACCATTTTGACACTGCTATGCAAAAATGACAAACCTTCAGAAACCTGTTAATTAAAGATCATTATTTCAGGTTAAGTATTTCCCCAAACATCCTATAACACATTTACAAAAATTCTGTTGTCACAGTTAAATTCTTAAGTTAACTAAGAAACAATTTCTCATCACTATTTTAGCCTATGCCTTAAAAATTACGCATGAAGGAAATTAAACACAGATGGGTAATCAGCAGGTGAGATTCCTAATGTCAATTAACTATCACAGCATAATATGATCTCAGAAGAACAGGCCACAATATGATCTCAGAAGAACAAAAATGCTTTACAAAGCTGATCAACATATTCACCAGATAAAACCTGGGAGCTAATGGTTCTCCACAGAACATAAAGAAAAGATTCACATGTGGAAGAGACAGCTGTAGCATAGACATTTACATGGAAAATAAAAATGAATTGAATTTTCTATTTTACATGTCAGAACAAGCAAAAAAAAGAGTAGCAGCTTAGAGCTTCCAGTGTTTATCCTCTCTTACACTTAGAGTGATCAGGGCACTATTATCTCTCACCTCACAATTATTTGATTTACTATAGGCAGACAAAACTTCGGCAGTTTACCGACTTTATAAAAAAAAAATCTTTAATACTAAAAGCAGAAGAAAATTATAAAGACAACCTGTATCATACCTGAAGCAAACCATATTTGGTCTCCACATCATAAAGTTTGTATTCTTTAATGTCTGATGGTAAAGGAGAAGGTAGGTTGTCCCAGCTGCCAAGAACATTAGCTAAACTTGCACAGACTGGTTCTGTACAAAATGCCAAGCAATCCCTGTATAGGAAATGCATTAAAAAATTTCTTGTACATAAATGTAATATATCTCGATTGCTAATAAAGAACCATACAAACATCATATTATACATTGCCAAAGCACGTGGTACTACCGAAAGTTATGTTATATTTCAGGTTTTGAATTCTTATAATATTGTACTAAAGAGAAACACATAAATATCTGCAGTTTTAAAAAATACTAGAATTAAGTCATTTTATTCTCTAATATTCAAATAAATCACTAATGATTCACACAAACCTTAAATAATTTTTTTTTTAATAAAACAATGTTTTTCTTGTCCTGATCCAGGAAAAATTGCTCAAATAGTTCTTACTATGACTAAAACTTGCAAAATCAGACTTCTAGCTATGCCTAAAACCAATATGTCCCTGACTGAACCAGTCCTTAATGTGGTCAGACAAAGATCAGAAACTAAGTTAATATAAGGGAGAACTAGAATATTCCTTTACTTTGCCATTTGATAGAGAAGAAGAGCTGCAAGCACAGATACGCTTGTTATATGAACTGCAGTTTGCATGCTTTTCAAATTAATTTACTGATCTTTTTCTTAATGAAAAACTAATGGTCTTGTTTATGCAGTTTTGTGTCATTTGTGTTTGAAAAGCACAGATAAAGCAAACTTCCACACATAAACTGGACTGGTTTTAACACTGTGCTTCAAAATTTCAAATTTCAAAACTGGTCCTGAAACCAATATATGTCTCAATTTCACAAACTTCATGCAACACAGACAGAGTAATTCTTTATATCCACTTTCTTCATACTGGTCTGCACAGCAGTGGAGGCCCTGGACAGACATTGCAACTCACTCCTTAATTGTTTTAAAGGGTTTTTTTGAGAAAGCATTACATGGATGGTAGCACACATACCTGCTTTAAGGGTGATTAACTCACGAGACACTAAATACTGCATCAGTGTGAACACAGAAACCGAGTAACAGTTACAACGATACATTTTTGAGTATAAAGTTATAGGCAAGAAGACAGAGCCTAACTTTTTGATCATTTCATAAAAATATCAGAAGATACAATGTCTCAGCATGAATCTACCACATATTTTAAAGTATTTCAGTAATTAACAAGCTTGACCTTTGAAGCAGAATAAGGCTGCTGAAACATGCAAATCTCTC
This sequence comes from Platysteira castanea, assembly GCA_013397175.1. Taxonomy (NCBI): domain Eukaryota; kingdom Metazoa; phylum Chordata; class Aves; order Passeriformes; genus Platysteira; species Platysteira castanea. The sequence continues at coordinate 918,929 of VYXC01002885.1, forward strand.
ATTATTCATCCAGATTCTAGTTTTATCTACTGCCTGTCTAAAGAAAAAACAACTGAAAAGTAAAATACATTGAATGCCAAGTGTCAGCCAATCCGATAGAATTTTTTTGCTTGGTTTCCTCCCTACGATTCTGTTAATGACATACCTTTCATGTTTCTATTGACATGACTAGGGCTATAAAACTTGTTTCTGTTATAATCACAAGTTAAAATCAGAACACAGAATGATGAAGTCCTTTATTTTCAGTCTGACTTCAACTTTACCACAGAGCCTATTCATTTAGTTATGGTTAAGGTACAAATTACAGAAAATACCTAAGGAAAAGTTATTCGGTGGTTTTTATAACATGAACTCTCTGATTACTGCTGTTTTGGAGGAATAAAAAGAAGGATGTGGTAAACCTAATTAAAATAGCAGAATATTGCAGAAGCTGACATCTGTCATACAGTGCAGCTGCTTTAACAGTTTCCTGGATAATACCAAAATGAAACTCAGAGTAATAAAATAAACGCACTTTAAAAATAAAAGTGATGGCTAAAAATGCATATGATTTTTACAGCGAAACAATGCAACAAATTTAACATCTAGTAAATGATCAGGGACAATTCACACTACTACTATTTTTAAAGGGTAGCAATGATATTATGAGTTAACTTTCAATTTGGTTTTTTATCCTTCTCTTCAATAGAGTTAAATATAAATTAATATTGCTTTCCAGTGTTGTTAATGGAATTCAAGACCATTTGTAAATACACATATTCATATTAAATATTTAGTATAAATAAGGAGTTACTCATTATATAAATGCATGTTAAGAGGTATGCATAATTATAAGTATTATGTACATTTATGTTAAATATAACTATGTTGGATACCAATAATTTGTAGGAAAGACATTCCATTAATAGTGGAAAAACTATCTATACACTAGGGTCAGAAAGTTATGGCCTTTCTTTCCATGTCTTCTTCAGCCCTCCACGTACACCAAGTATCCATTTGCCTCACATAGGAGGAATAATGGGTGACCTGCAAACTGCTCATTACAACTGCATGTTACTTTGGGGAAACACAAAATAAAGAAAAAAGAAAAAAAGAGGAAAGAAAAGAGACCAGGTACAGTCTAGCCAGAAGCCCACGACAGATTTCTTCAAGAATAAGCACTCTGGAAAGACCTGAAATTCTAAAGCAATCTTACAGCATGCTTGTACAAGGTTACACACACAAATATTCTATGTAAACCTTTCTTTTATTAATCTCCTCTAAAAACTGTTACATCAGTGTCTGGCACAGCAAGCAACTGTACAGGTTTTGTGCTTCTGGTATTTCTACCAGCAGCTGAGTGTGCTGAGTATGGAACGAAAAACAGCTGAAGCAAAGCGTAAGGCACTAAAAACTCACGTTACTAAAAACTCACAAAGAGGAACTCTGATGTAACTATACTGTTAATTTCCCTCAAAGGGCTTAAATGCTTCACAAGAACAACACCAAAGCTGTCTTAAAGGTATGAACATTAGCCTTTTCTTCTGAAGGGCAAAGCTCAGGGGAAAAGCTGCTGAGTCAACTGGAAAACTGTGACAACTTCAGGAAGAAGCCTGAGGTATAGTCTGGGATTCACTTGCAAACACTAACTTGAGGTGACCCTAGGCCATTTAGCATGTAATAGTTTATTTACTGTTGTAGAGTACCGAGAGTGGTCTTCAGCTACCTAATTAATCTTCTTTAGGCCTTTGTAAGGGACGTACTGGATCACAGGCGCAACGACAGCTTTGAACCCCTGTTAATGCGAAATGTGTTTAGTACTGGAGGAAAGATAGATACGATATGCAAGTGCAATTTAATCCAAGAAATCTGTCTCAAAGCAGGCACTGCAAAGATGAAGAAGCATTCCTACAATATTCTCAGCTCCGAGAAGCCATTTGGAAAAATTCAAGATAATACAGAACGGAATGACATTTGATAATTAATCTTTATCAGGCTACCATTTAGGATCACAGAACAGCTGGGGTTAGAAAACACTTCTGGAAATCATCTAGTCCAACCCCCTTCCTATTTTGGGAAAAAACCCTAAAACCTTCATGATCTTCTTCGGTAGTATCAGGATCAGCTTCTTATTTTAACATGAAACCTTGATTTTCTTTGTTAGATTTTAGTCTGCTGTTATCACTATGGCTGAAAAATACATGTGTAAGACTAACCAGCTATTGTGTCTATTGTACCTTTCATAAATCAAATAAGCACTAGAAGAACATGCTGAATTTTGTCTCCCTTGATTGGCATTTGAGGACCTTTTCAACACATATGTACTTACAACACATACAATTCACCAAAAATCCCTAATCTCACATGTACTAGATACATCTCATGCATGGAACAAAAGGTATGAATACCTTTTTGTAAGAAAACAATTCTTGAGAGTTCCTTAAAAGCAAAATTAATTAAACTACCAAGTTTTCATGCTGTAAGGGTCACGTGTAGCCTTACAGCTGCAACTGGACTAAGATCAAACAATAGATTATTAATTAGATTCACACCAGAACTGCATTCTATGGCAAGGAGGGGGGAAATATGAGGGTAGAGTGAATACCACTGCCATATGAATAAATAAAGTAAACTTGAATCTCATCAGATGTATGTGTTGAATGTTCCAGATAGTTTACATCCAATACCAAAACAATGATAAAAAATAACTGTTCTCTACTTTACTACAGCTTACCTGGATTCTTCTAATGGATGTTGAACAGTAAGTAGTCGAGGGTGTCGAAGCCTAGTTAGCTGTTGAACACCTCGTTTTAAAGAATCAATAATCTGATCTTTTTCAAATTTTTGGTATTTGTCTATCAGCTTCTTATCAAAGACAAAAACAGCCACTTCCTGAAAATAAACAACAGAATTCACTCAGTATATCACACAGCCAAAACTCAAGCCTATACATAATTACATACAAAAGTATTTTTTGAATCAACAGTACAATCCCACTAATGCAATAACCAAACAAAGAAACTTGTTGTTCTTACTTAGTCCCAGTCATGGGAGAGGTTACTGTATATAAACTCTGAAATACATGTTTTAACAGTTAAGGTACTAATGCTCCTTTATTGTGTAAACGGTAATGTGTAAACTGTAACCTCTACCTACACAGCGACAAAGCAGCAGATCCACAGTCAGAAATCAGCTTGATTTTAAAGAGATGAAAGCATTTTTATCAATTGTGAACAGTTAAAATATTCTATTTGCAGTCATTGGGCATTATATATATCAAGTGGTGCTTTATTAAACCAGGTCCTGTCTCAGTGTTCTGCTCCAAACCAGTACAATGTGACAAAATAGTCACTTGTAATCTACTAATCTGATCAGACCATTCACATGATAAAACGCTAAGAATTTTGTAATGCTTGAAGATGTGTAAAAAAAGTCACAAGAATGTTAAAAACAGAGAAAGTATCTCCAACTTCTGCAACTGGAGCAGGAGAAAATGAAGACATTTACATCAAACTTTGAAATTACAGAGATTGATGTAAAATAAAGAATTAGATTACATCACCATCTGGGAAGTCATTAATGTGAAATGTATCAACTGATGAAAAAGAGGAATTAAAAACTTTATCATGAAACAGACTTTTATATGTTGCTAAAACAGCATTATGAATAATAATAAACGTTAGAAAGCAGTAGAAAATAGTATGAAAATACAGTTTTCAGTCCCAAGAGGAACTGCATGCTCTTTTACTGCACATTTTATATCCATTACTCTAATTAAAATTTCACAGGAACAGCTAAATTATTAATTAAGAAAACCTCTATAAACTTCTAGAAATATGCTATCCAAAAAATGAAATTCAGCCCAATACACAAAACATTGGTTTTTAGCTATTTTCATTAAGCCTTCAGCAGGTGAATATTTATAATTATCACAACTAAATACACTTTTCCTGCTTCTATCCATACTGGCTCCCTGCTCCAGCTCTTAAGTGTGATGGATCAAACATTAGCACAAGGCAGAGAAGAATAACAGGGGATGGAAGACATACACTGAGCAGTACACAACCAATAACAAAATTTCAAACTAAGACAACACTTTGAAAAAACTTCTGCATGATGACAAGTGAAAAGAATCAGAAAGTGAGTATTTAAATCAGCTATGTTTGAATCTTTTATGATGGCTCAAAGTAAGTTCTATTGGTGCTTGCTGCAATCCTGCAGGGTTTGTTTGAACTCATTCCCTGCAACTGGCAGAAGAGAACAGAATTTGTGTTCCAGATCCTTAACCAGTTGACTCAAGGCCATTAGGTTCCTCCTGACTCTCTGTAGCCTTGTTGTTCGGACTTTGACGATACGCACCTGGAAAAACCAGCAGTGGGCAATAACCAGCTGCAACAGACTGGGAAGTTTCTTCATGATGTCCCTGACCCAGACCCCCGGGAGCGAACACATCTCCCTGTGCACTGGGTCCAGCCAGCGTATCGGGTCCTCCCTTCCTCTCAAAACAGAGACACCAATGACTACTAAACTTCTTGTCTTCTTAATTGAGGAGGCTGTGATGTGGGAGGCTACCGTGCCCTAGGCAACTCCTCCATCCTGGAAGAACCTTCATGCACATTCTCATTTCCCTGGTCCTCAGATTTCAGGGCCTCACACCTATTGTCTAAGGGAAGGTGAGGTAGGTCAGGAGGCAATTCGCCTGCCATACTGAGCAGAAATCCACTTCCACTCCCCTCCATCTCTAAGGTCCTCTCCTTTTGCCTGACGGTGAGACGGCAGGGGACCCACTGCTTCTTGTGAAGTGGAGGGTGGGTCCATTTGTCCAAGGCATGGCAGGGTGTGCCTCCACCATTCAATCTCTTTCTCAAGAGTCCCTAATCCTTTCATCTTCCTACTTTGTCTCAGCGCCACCACTAGGCTGAGCAGATGGTGGATTTGATTTGACAGCACCTCACACAGCTGTTCTCTCTGCTGCCCTCCCAGAGCAGCGCAATTTTTCTTGCTTTTCTTCTTCCTATTTTCTGCCCCCGGCCTGTCAGGGATAGGGAAGTGAGTGAGGAGCTGTGTGGGTGCTGGCCAGGGTCAGCCTGCCACATCCTCCCTGACTATTTGCAATCCTGAAATTTTTGTGAAACATGCACCAGTTTGAAAGACATGTTGACAGTTTAAAATATGTGTCCTTATTTACCCACAGAGACATCTTATAAACTAAAGAGAATGCAAAAATCCTGCTCCTATCTTAGCCAATGCAACTCCTAAAGAAAGAGAAGGTTGAAAGGGGGAAAAAGAGAGAGAAATCAATTTTTTCCAACCAGAAAAAGGCAACCAAACAACCACGGCATATCACATTTTCTTTCCTGACCCTCAGAGGAAGGCAAGCATTCAAAAACACACTAGGTTTGTGTGTGAATAAAGATGCAAACCAAACTAGAAATTAGTTCTAAAGTAAAGACTCTAAAAGCTGTGGAAATGTAATGGTAATGGAACAACAATACCTCTTCCTATTCATATCACTGGATACCAAGAACCTATGTTAACAAAACCTGTAAAACATTCAAGCACTATAGCAGTGAATACTATACAAACTCAAATCCTAACATTTTAAATAGGGTAAAGAAATAATGACAGACTAAGTACAGAAAAAAAGAAGAAAACAATCCAAACTCCACAAAAATAAATTAATACAGCTCACCATCTATCCTGTGAACTAAATTGATATAGGGCTCTCATGGAAAAGATCTTAAATGTGATCATGTTAAAAACTTATTCATTAACATAAAATCAAAGGAAACTTAAAGGTAGCAGTCAAAACACTTGATTTTAGAAACTCTGTTTTCTCTTTCTTTTTTGTCCTCTATTTCACCCATAGGCACTCATGCTCATTTCACATGAAAAATCAAATGTAACTCAACATGAAAATACATGATATTTTACCATGGCCTCCCACTGAAATAAACAAAATAGTCACTGAACTAAAATACTGGAAAGCACTCCAGTATTACTCTGGTCTTTTGCCAGAAAAAGATTTTTCTCCCTCTTTTGGGGGTTTTATTTTTTATAAGCTTGCCAGTGTTTTTTCACAACCTTCCTTTCCCATGAGTTTCTCTCAGTCATAAGGTATACAATACAACTATTATTTCAGTTATCAGCCTTCAAAGTTCCAGTAACAGGAAGATTTATGTTGAAAGTTACTATATGCACAGCCAAAACAACAGAAAGTTCACTTACCTATCTACCATTTAGTACTATCACAATAAAAGTTAAACACAACTACAGCAGTTTTGAAGCACAAACCATTACCTTCTGAATTCTGCTAGCTTTACAACTGAGCTGGCAAGTACTTTGTGACTTTACCCTATCAATTTATGATTGCACTTTCTAAGCAGAGGGACAAGTGCCATATTATGCCAGAAAAAGTATAACCTCATGAAGTCTAAGTTAATAAATCCAAGATGAGCTGAAATACTGTAAAATTATACACCTATCTATAACCAGAGTGACTCATAAATCTTTCAAACAGCAGCAAATCAGCTATGAAATAACACCAGATAAACATATGCACACAGGTAAGTAATTTCCTCACATTCTGTTAGGCTGTTACTCAGTCACCTACAAAAGCAAGAAAAAGCAAGGTACATAACAAAAATAATAAAAAATAAACATTCAGAAATCCTGGAAGAACAGCAAGGCAGGAACCAGGCAGAATTCGGAAAAGAAGAATAGAATCATAGATATCTACTGTCACCAGAGATGGAATATTTGTAACTGCCCACTGACTTAAAATAGGAACAAAAATAATCCTGAAAACAAAGACTTCTGATGGGATTTACTGCTGTAATGTTAAAACCTCCGAATTTAGCTATTTTATCTGGCTACAATGACTTATGTGTTGTGGTAAAGTGACAACAACAGGGGTAATTAAGCCCTTACATCCTGCTTGTCTGATTATGATACACACAGCAAAAAAATCTTGTAGCTTCAAGTTAGATATACATACTTATAATACAGCAAATATGTGCAACACTTCACAAAAGTGACTGCTATCACCTGGAAAATGACAGCCAGCCCAAAGAACATTCAGAAGGTAAACGGCAATGAAATAAAAAATAATGTTAAAGAACAGATACATTGCAACACAATACAGCATAAATCATATTGCTGCACAGTTTTGTTTTGCAATGGCAAAGTGAATGTTGACATGATGTTACCTAACTGGTAGTATTAATGAATGGTAACTGCATGTCAAAACACCAGCCATCTAAAATTCCAGGCAGTACAACTGCTGCTGAATTTTTAATTACTAACGATGGCATACAACTGCACAGGTCTTAGTCAGGGTTTACAGAGATATTGCAGGACCACATGGAGCACCTGAACTAAAACTCCAGTGTAACAAAATAATTTTCAATAATAACAGTTCTTAAACTCTGTTTTTGGCGAACCTTATTCCAAAGGCACAGTCCCATATTCATTTATACATGGGACTTCAAGTGAGTCTGAAGTTTGTATATTAGTGCTCTAAACCTTAACACTTTAAGGAAACTAAAAGGGAACAATACTGATCTGAAAGGAGCACAGGGAAAGCGTAACTAACTTCCTTCACAACCTCCTCCTCTATCCCATGCCTTCCTGTTACAGTATCTCATGATTTAACATTTCTAATCACTCAATTTCTGTATGGTAGCTGAGCAAAAAACTACAGTGTCTTTTGCTGACAACAAATCATAACATATTTCATGATTATTTTAAACTGTAAAAGCCAAACTGTCACCAAAAAAAAGGTGCAAGGTACAAAAAACTGGGGAACCAACCCATGTTAAAGCAAACTTCTTCCTTCTTGTCAGATCACTTTTAACTCAGATGAATCCATCCTTGATCTTGGTTCCGAACTGTATGCTATGAATGCAGAACCACTTCTTCCTCCAACAGCGAAGGCTTAAAGCAAGTTATCACTTACATAGCTGAGAACAATGTACTTAAATAGTGCTGAGTTCTTTGTGTCATTTCACTACCCTTAACATTAGTCTGTCCAGCTGGATTTTAACTGACACTTACCAACTGCTACCTATCAGTCTGTCATTTAATGTTTATAAACTTAGGTCTTTACTTGATAACTCACCTGCTTGGTTGATTTTTTAGTTCCATTAAAAATCTTCCAAGCAAGACCATTACCCCCACTGGCAATATGTCGCCCGACATCGAATTCCCTGGTAACGGGATTTCCCATGACCGCACTGGTGACATCAGCTGTCACTTTTGTGACGGTGCTCTTCAGCTTATTCAGCATGGACTCCATGGTTTCAACTGTGCACCAATGTCTTATCCTACAAAGACAAGAAAAGAAACTTTTCACAGTCCTCTCAATTTCTGTTAATGAAAGGTACATGTTGAAAACTATAACTTCTAAACAAGGATCCAACATGATACAGGAGCAACCCACATAAAGAATATTGAAACATAACTACCAGGGCTTTGTATTTATACACATTCACACTGCATACACGTATCTGTGGGTGCATGCCTATGGGATTGTATGTCATTGCTTCTACTCCTTCAGGAACTTCTGAATCCCTTGATTGTTCTTCATTGGACATAACAAAGCAAGTTATGGTTGAGAAATTCAACCATTTCTTGAAAATAGTAATTGAATAATGCAGAGGATTTATAACCTGCCTCCCCGAGAGGAAAGGTTCAAACCTCGTGTATGAGTATCCATCAAAAAGATAAACAAATCTGAAGAAAAACAGACTCCTGTAATTCCAGTGCTCACAGAACTACACATTTTTCTGAAGCAAAGGATTGCTTAAGATCCCAGGCCAGTAAAATAATGGATGTGTATTGTACAAACAGCAAGTAAAAAACAAACGTGTTCTTTCCTACATAGTGCTTTTCAAAATATGAGCTCAAAATTCAGTGTTTTGCCCATCAGACTGCTGACATTACCATTAGTTCAATCCAACTATTAATGAACTTAAGTATTAAGTGCAGGGTAAGGAAACAAGAAACCATCCTTTTATGTTTTACCAAAATTGTACAAGGAAGTTTTTTTCATACCATCTTTCAAATTTAAGAGCTAAAAGACTGTGGCAGCTTCCAATTTACTTCATCTTCCCCTGTAGTATGTACTTCCAGAGTTTTCTATATTTTCATAATGAATCTGACTTGCCTATTCTGCCAGATACAAGTTCTGAAGCCTGTATCCCATTTATACAATTGTTTCTCTGATAATGTATACACGAGAAAGAATGAAGGCGGCAAACAAACAGCAAAATAAAAAGAGATAGAAATTCATCTTCCTTATCTGTGTGAGCAAAGACAAAGAGAGAATGCAAGAAGAAATTATTACCAGGAATCAGTATTATGCAGTATATTCAAAAGCAACATTTAAAGATATTTCTTCAGTCTCTCTTTCAAGTAAGATGTAAAGACACCTGTATGCCTCAGTCAAACTTAACCAAAATCAACCACACTGAAGTTACCTAGACATGCACTCCTTCTCTCTCTGGTACTATAGATTTGTTTCCACTACAAATCAGGACAAATAATCTGATTAGGTTTCAATTGCAAAGAGAGGGCTGTTTTACAAAAGAGGTAATAAACATACTTAACAGAACCTCTTTAAAAGTTCCCTGTGTTATGGAACAATTCACTCCAGTGCAGTTGTGTGTAGCAGTATTGACCAAGCCCTACGCAAAGTTTAGTGCAGTGTTCCATGCTGAACAGCTATGCTGCTCTATCTCGACTACTGGTGCAGTTATATTCCACCTTCAGTATTCTTCCCTAGGGAAATGCAGGAACAGATTAATGCTATGGCTCCATAGATATTTATCCAACTTCCATGTCAGCTGAAGTGACACAACTTCATACTACTAAATGACAAACTCCACCAGGAATTTTAAGAAAATATATTTTAAAAAAGACAGGAATCCAGCTGCACAGATTTCAATCTTGCAAATACTCAAATTTAAATCAGCTACAGTTATGACTGTATGAAGTTATGACTTCAACAGGGCAACTCAGGGGCAGAATCAGATGCAACTACAAGTATGTTAAGTGTGAAGTTTGTCTTAATTATAGGGACTGTGAATTTTAGATATGAGAAGCTGTGTCTGAAATCAACAAGACAATCTTAAGAATAACTACATACTTGTTGGTATCTAGTTAGTGTTTTGCTGAGAACATACCTTAAAATAAATTATGGAAACACATAATTCCTTTATTAAGTAATTTTATTTCAGTGTGTGACATTTTATTATTACAAGAGATTAGTTTTACTTTATGATTCATGATATGGAAAAACATATGCAAGTCCTAACTGTGCAGCCCGAGATCAAATTGCTATGATGACACTGCCTAATATCCCTGTATAAAGGAACTTTTCATTAACCTGTTAAATAGGTACAAAAAAGAATCATGGCTTACTCTAAAAAGGAGCTATAAGCATTTCCAGCCCTCAGAGATTTTATAAAGCAGCTATTCTACGGGCAAACTCTGTATGCTAGAAGACTATAAAATCAATCCTAACGAGTTTAAGATAATCCCAAATCTAATCTATATTGGTTTAGATCTTGTGCTTTTTCCACTGTTTTGTTCACTCCCAGCCATCAAATCTTCTCTAGTACCAATGCAACACCATCTTGTGTTAGGACTCTCAGAACTAATAAAACACTTTGCAAAATTAACTGCAGAAATATTATGAAGAAAATGCATACGCATGCATGTTTAAATTCCTTTGTGTAAATCTGAAAGGAAGCTTCTCTACACAGATGGTGGAAAAACGGTGTAGCATTCATTAAATCAGAAGTGCCCTCTGCTGTGGGTGACAGACTAACTGCAGTAAGTAGCCTGGAAAAGCCACTAGGTGAGAGTGTCAACAGCATTCCAGTATCTGAAGTGCTAGAATTTAAAATTCAAGCCTGGTAGACCCTGTCCAACCTGTTCCTCTCCAGCTTGACAGTAGGCAAACTATTGTTTAGTTTAGCTTCTGAGCAAGGAGTATCAAGAAACTTATTTCTCACTAAGCAGATGGGCTTTAAAGTTTACATCCATCTAAATGTAAATTTGTAGAAATTCTCTTGTCAACATTTGATTATAAGTTAAAATAGTGTATATTGCTTTATAAAAACAATTGCTATCACCAACTTCAATAAAAATTCTATGTATGTCAATAGGAATGAGGTACCTAGAAAATCCATGCATCACCAAAAATATCTATTTTGGGTAGTATCTATAATACCACAAAGCATGACAAGTTAACAACATCTGAAATACACAAGTCTAGTTCCCAACTGTAGGAGAACTCATCTGTTCAGTTAAGACTGGTCAAGTATTTCTAAAAAAAATTATTAACCAAGTGGCAATAAAGTCAGTCAGTCACAATGAAACTTGCATTTCAAGTTAAAAGGTAATAAATGAGACAAGTGCAAAATCTGAAGACTAACAGTGTTTGGACAAGCAACGCAGAACATGCAATAAATGTTTAAGAACTCTGATTTCTTCCTGTTTGAATTTCATGAGTACTCTTAATGCTACTGGTACCAAGTCCACGAGACCTGGAACTAATCCTAAAAAATTCTGAATGCTCAATATGTTCTTTTCATTAATGTCCCTCACAATCAGTAATGGTTTTAATGCTGATGTACATCAGCAATAATATGGCAGCATGATGAGAACAATCACTAAGCAAGGTAGTAAGCAACAACCAACTGCACTAAGAAATGAGGCAAAACACTCAAAATGTTGAAATACAGGTTGTTGAAATCCGAAACAAAGACTGTCCACCGTTTTTCAGTTCTCACTCATATAAAAAACCCTGCATAACCTAAACCCATCCATTTATTCTCAAACTAATTCACAGCTTCATCTGACGCATGGCTATGGGTGCACACCGTATAGCAGTACAACATACACTATTCTGAACTAGAACCAGCCGGGATTCCTCTTTGGGAATCAAGACAGCGGGCTGGTGTAAAGCTACTTCATGTCACCCAACCGCATCCAACCCATCTGCCTACCCCAGGATCAATTCACAGAAGTAACTGCTGGAACAAACTGGATCGCAGCAAACAAAAGGACAAAACTCCAGCATTTTTCAGGCACAACCAGTCTTTTGCATTTGTTATTAAAAAAGCGAGAGGGTCAAGTGCATTGAAGCACTGTGCAAGGTGTGTAGCTGCTCCCGCCGCACATCACCTTCTTAACTCTCATGTACCATTTCGGTACTGAGCTTCAGCTGAATCCCCACCAAAACCTCACGGAACGAGATCCATGAACAGGGTTCTGTCTGTCGCCTGGTGACAGGTGAAACCCAGCCCGCGCGCTCCACAGACCTGGGGACAGCCTCCTGCGGGCCAGTCCTCCCGGACAAAGTATTTACTGTTATTTACAGCGAGAGCGGACTCGTACTGCGCCGCAGGGCCGGTGCTGCGCTCCCTGCTCCGCGGGGCAGCCGGAAGCAGCGTGCCGGGGGGCGGGCGGCGGCCGCGGCCACAGCCGGCAGGTGACCCGATCCGCCGGCTCGGGCAGCTCAGCGGTCCCCTCCCGACCCTGCCCGCGCGGCGATCGAGCCTCCGGGGCGGCCCGTCCCCTCCAGCCCTCGGCG